>OZ037782.1:36945198-37245198 GCA_964035525.1 Porites cylindrica | reverse complement strand
TGATGTAAATGTCTTCTAAGAAATATAATCAATTCAAAGATTTTCAGTCTTACCAAATACAAGGAAGTTCTCGTAAAAGATTCAGTGCTCATTACGCACGCAGGAATGCCGATTTGAATGACTGACAGATTCATTTTTCAAATAATCAATAATCAATAGAATCTTGAGGGGTACACTTCACCTGCCTCGACTGTATCTGGCAAATCTATAAGGAACAGTAGCACTCCGTCAACATTTGCAGCAGTGTTAAAACAATATTTTATTGTGAACTAAGTACCATTTACATGATCATCAATTTAAACATGAACAGCACTTCAAGGAGCATTTGAATTGGGTCCCCGTCTCTTTCCAAATCCAGCAACGACGTTAACAAATCGCCTGTTGTACTGCATTCTGCGCTTAGCACGACCTGTCCTCTTTTTCTTTTTTTCTTGCTTATCAACCTGAAGAGAAAAACAGCAATACAGTTGTGCTCCTCGGTTGTGAATGATATGCCCACAACTTTTTTAGTTGACGCACACACACAAACACACACTATACTTTATTTCATGCACATCATTTTGCCATCTCCACCCGCACATAGCAAAAGCTAGACGAGGCGGGTGACAAAGTTTTGACATAAAAGGTTTCTTATGGTCTCAATCTGCTGTATAACGTAACACTTATTCTCCCATCTTTATCACTAACTGGTTAATAAGTAGCAGAATAGTATACTTGAAAGAAATCAAGATCCCTCACAGTTAAACCAGCTTCACGTACAACTGCACGATTTACAGCACAGCAACCTACCTTAGGTGTCTGGCCTTTTACTTTACCAGCACGGGCCAAGGAGCCGTGAACCTTACCTAAAAGTGAAGAAAAGAAATGTAAAAAGTAAACACAACATACATTACCAATGTACATTTATTTTGGGAGTTATACTAATCTCCAAAAGCAGCTCCTTTCACAGCTACAGCTAGTGGAATTGTCAGGGGGAAAAATCCATTCTCAGGTTGAAGAATTATTTAACATATAAGGCAGGGCTCGAAATTGCAACTGTTACGGTAATACTGCAGGGAATTGTTTTGATATGGTTACTATCAATTTAAGCAAAGTCAGAGTGTACAAGAGCAAAAAACAAAAATGAAAGTTAATACACAGGGTGTCTTCGATTAACCATAGTCCAGAATGAGGATACAGAAAAGTCTTGTAACAAATCTCTTCTACTGGCAAGACTTGACTGTAAACTCTTATAGGAGGTTGCAATTCATCCTATTGTTGGTTAACTGTAATACCCATAGACAACATCACTTTGACACATTTACAACCAGTTTTGCTACTTGCTGAATTTGCTCCGTCCTAGTTCGTGACACGTTCACTACATATTACTTTCTTTAGACCATTGAAAATGTTTCTTTAATCCCACTAGGAAAAAAGAAAATTTTAAAATATTTCTCGTTCTTTTAAACTTGCTCTTCCAAAGTTGGAAGTTTTAGACTTTTACAATAGGCGGCAAGCCCAGCATATAGGTAGCGAACTCGGACGCAAAGAATTTGACAAGTAGTAAAACCAGTGTAAAGCGTTCATCCCAGTAGGTGCATTCAAATGTTTGGTTATTTTTATTTAGTTCTGGAATAAGAATGCACACAGATGTTATGAAAATGAAGTACTGCCACTTTCTTAAAGTGACATGTTTTCTGCCGGTATTAAGTGAACGAATAACGATGTGAATAATGGGATTAATTGTGATCACAACGAAAACTCCTTTAGATAAGATTTATTAACGGTTTATACGTCAACAAAAAGTACAAAAATTTTATACCTCCAAGCAAGCGAAGGCCAACTTCCAGTGTAGACAGATCAGCTACCCCACAATCCAAAAGACTCATTCCATCCTCAAGTGGCTTTCCAGCATAAAAGAGAACTTGTTCGTCTGCTGGGATGCCTTCGGCGAAGGCTATTTCGTTTTTGAGAGCTAACACACTCTCGCCACCGGTTACGTCGAAAGTATGGAGGTTTTCTCCGCGCACAAAAAGCTGCATCTTGAGTTAACTATCACGAAAGTAAACTACAATAAGTATTTGATGTATTAAGATGCAGAAGGCTTCATGACTGAACCTTTATGGTATAAAAATATGGACTTTTTACTTACATTTCTCAACAATTACACGTGGTGGTGCAACCGAATTTTCGAAGAGGAAGGATACTATTAATGCGCAGCCATTTTACGCATGGCGCGCAAGGCATGCTTGGCTGAGCCATGAAGAGGTCAGCGTTTGTACTTCATGTACATCATTATTTTTTACCAAAGATGGCGACTGCCAGATCATTGTGTAAAGTTTGCAGGTCATTTCTCTCTACGAATGTGATCCTGCAATCACAAACTGGTCAAACATCAGCAAAGGTTAATAGTGCAGTAGGTCTTGAATTTGGCAGATGTTTTATAAATGTTTTTTGATTTTCCTTTTGTGATCTTTTTAGACCGCAAGCCATGTTAAAAAATCAACACAGACAACTAATAGAGTGACATATGTAATCAAACCAGAAAGGTTAAAGCAGATTGAAGAATCCCCTAGCGGTTGGGTTCCTCCCGCTACTGGTACGTTTTCTTCCTTGTTAATTAATTTTGAGGCTTCTGTTTTCCTTTATCATACCTTTGTTTGTACATTGAGCCTTTGTAAACACAGCTTTAAACAGAGGAAGGCCATAGGGGACATTCCAGTTTTTATCCGCACCTCCAAAGGTGACCGGAATCCGAACCCTCAAATTTTTGTCGGTACTCTTTGCAAAAAGGAAGTCCGAAGGGTTCATTTTTTGTTTGGCACCTTTGCAAAATTTGTCTGAAAGATACAAGTTTTGTCGGCTTCTTTGAAGAAAATATCTGAACCCCCCTATTCAAAGAAGCCATCCTTAGGGAGAGTGGAGATAAAAAATGGAACATCCCCAGTAGCCTTGCATTCTTCTGTAACAATCACAGGGTGTGATCTGGAAAAATCATGCATCACATATAATGAACATATAATAATTTATCTATTGCCTTTTGCTCCAATTTCTATCCATTTTGTAGAGTTTTCCTTCCAGTAAACTACTCATCCATAAGACATTATTTTGGTGTGTTCATTGATCCTTTCATGTACTAGCTAATTAACATCTTTGGATGACTTTTTTTTTGCAGAGTCACCAAATTTGCCATTTTTCATTAAGAGATCCAAATTCAACAACTTACCAGTTTACTCAGACTACAAGCGCGGAGGAAATTATAAACTCACTGTGATAAGGAAAATTAAAGGTGATCTCCAGGTAAAAATTAAGAAAAAGAGGAGAGCAGGGCTGTGCTGTTGCCAGGGCCTCATGGCCACTGATGGCTTTTGGAGCAAGATTTTGGGTTTTTCACAAAACTTAGACAAAGTATTTTTGTTGGGAATGGTTCTCCATGTCATAATATTACACAGCAAAGTACATGTTCTGTCATATATAAAAGAGTGCTAGAAGCACACCAGTTTTCATGCATAATTTTCATTTCTACTAAAATTGTTTCCTAGTCTTTTTTTTTAATAGAAAAAGGCATTATGTCATATTTTTTACATCCTGTTGGTCAACTGCAATTTAGGTAAGGAAAAGAGGAGACCATTCATCAAATACTTAAGGAAAGAAAGAGAGGAAAAGAATTAGAATTTTCTTATCTCTACTTAACAAAAGTCCCCTGTATTTTCGGTCTCTATTTTTAGGCTCTTGATGATTGTTTGAGACACCATCTTGGAAAAGATATTAACTCCCAAATCAATGAACTTACAAGTCAAGTGAAGATAAAAGGAATTCACAAGGATGCTGTTGTGACTGTCTTAAAACGTCTTGGGTTCTAGGATCAGTGTAATAACTTGAGGATTGGAAACGACACCCAAGAATGACTGTGAAATAGTCCAGCAATACACAGACAGTGAGACAGTGCTGTCAACTCTCCCGGATAATTCGGGAGATGCCATGAATGAAATCTCTAGGATAATCTGACACCAAAGTATGCCATTTCTTCAGTAGACTCAACGTTCCAGCAATAAAATTTCAACTATTTTGTGTTGCTTATGCCATTTTAATGTTAACATCGAATGTTTCCTCATTAACTCCAGTATGTCATTATCCAGATTCTATTAACAGATGTGATGCAATAATGTAAGCGTTGATGAAGAATACAACAAAGAAACATTCATACACTGCCTCTTTAGTAACATTAATTTTGTTATGTTTTATTGTCTTGCTATTCACCTTTCTTTTATATTTCCACTCTGTTGTTACATTTTGCCAATGATAGTCCTCCTTACTCTTTTCAGCCCTCAGTTTATTTAAAGTAATATTTTTCAGATCTTGAAGTTCCTAATTTACAGTTTAAGGTTCTTCCTTCAAGGAAAGCCTTCCTTTTCCTGCCCATTTATAGTTATTGAGGACATAAACGTTTCACTTAAACCTCTTTCTCTATCTGACTTATGTCAATCTTTCCTTTCCAAAACCAGTGGTAGAAATTTATGACACAGTATCTGTAGGATCCATCTCTGACTTTAAATGTTACCCAATCAAAAAAATGGCAAAGAAAGTGGCAAGACAAGATACTGATAGACACCCTTTGGGCACTAAGGCACAGATGGTCCTCAAGATTAAATAATTAACACCGTTGCTTTGATCTATAAGAATCTACAAAAATATTAAATAATTAATTAGCATCCCAAAATACTTCAGAGAGTCTACAAAATTTGCCAAAAATTGCCGTCTTCATGAGAAGTCAGAAAAAGATCAGTACATAATACTATATGATAGTAAAGTCTAAAAAAATCCCATCCCTCAGTCCATAAACCATCTGTTATAAAAACTTTTTTTGCGTTGCTCTAAGTTATAACCAAATTCTTGCTTTCCATGATTATCTCCCACCCCTCAAAAACTCCCAGCGCGCACTACGGGTTATGAGATTTTTTGTGTCTGTTTACATGACGTTATTCCGCTTCAAGTTGTTGTATGTTGTCTGTACGTATTGTATCTTTCATCGAGTTTTCCTTACAAGAAAGTAGTTCTTCTTCCAAGAAAAATGGTCTGCGATAAGTGTAAGGCATAATAACTTTTCTCCCTAAATTTATCGTTCTTTGCGGGTGGCAGCGTCTTTTCCAGAGTGATTTTTACTCCCAGTTTGTATCAGAAATGTCTGAAAATGTTCACTTTCTATTCAATGCAATGACGCAGGTCAAAAAAAACTCGGAAAAGTGATTTGCCCCGACCCATGGAAATCTGGAGCAAGGAATACAACAGGTAAAGAAAGTGTAGAATGGTAGATGACTCATCTTCTGTTACCCTGAATGGTGAAGAATGAAAGATAAATAAGTCATTCAGAGAGATGCCAACCTAGCCCTCCAGAGATCTAACATCTGGAGGCTCCCTGCCTTGCACTATACCCGAATGTCAACAGCTTAAACACCCACCCCCCACCCACAAATTGACCAAGCCACCATTGCCTAGGACATTATTTGAAGATTTACATGAGTTACATGCTATCAAAAGGACGAAATAATCTTTGTCAGCCATGACTAAATAGGTGCAGAAATGAATGTCCCAGAAACTTTTCCATTAATAAAAAAGTTTCAATTTTAAGAAAAAATACTAAAGCAGCGAAAAGTGCAAAAGCCCATTTTATCAGGGAGATTTTGTGACCAGAACAGGAGAGTGGGAGAGACAGTGCCGTATCCAGCAGGAGACCCCCGAATAATCCGCAAGATTTGGCACATATGCGATTGGTGACTTACAGCTAGCCGAAACGGATTGGATGTGATCCCTGTAACCCTATCCCAAACCGTTTGTCATTTAGTTAGTTGCAGGGTTCAGGGCTTGAAATAACTATTGGGCAGGCGCCGGACACATTGTCCGGTCAAACGTGATTTTGCTCGGACATAGGCATTTTTGGCCGGACAAATTTAATCCATCTTAACTAGTTGCAATAGAGGCTCCATTTTGCAAGTTACATGATCTGTATCATTTTCAGCAACAGCAACTCTAGTTACTCAAAACAAATCGAGTGTGCAAAAAATTAGAAGTTGTAGTTTTATTACTCTTTGTTCTGTTACATTGTAAGTCAGACACGTGGATTGCAAGACACAACCTCATCATTAACGTTTGGTTGAAACCTGACCAAATCACTAACAAAACGTAACCTTCAACTTATATATAATTTCAAACTTAATTTCAAACGGGCAAATAAACTTGTGAAATCGTTTGGTTCAATAAATCAATCTCTCAATTAACACGATAATAAATGCTATTAAACGGAATGTAAGTTAATATACAACTGATCACACCAGAAAATGTTAAGACTTTAACTTAACTAATCACTATCAGTAACTTGTAACGGGGGTTACGTCCTCACTACTCAAGATCTTCAAGCTCCTTAATTAACTTGTTTTCTTCGTTGTCGTCAGTGTCATAACTCTCTTCTGGCGAAGAATCATCTTGTTCGATCAACACTTTCGGCCTTTTTGCAGAATCTCTTGAATTGTACTGTTTCCTTGCTCTCTGGTTCGGGTGGCAGTTAGCACTGCTTGCCCACAATTGCGGTCGCGACTGACAACAGGAAATGTCATCAATTTCACAAACAAAAGTCCCTCTAGTTAATATCTTTTTTGCGAACATGATAAGATTGAATAAATTTCCATCATGATTGTCTCAAAACTGAATTTTCTTTGAAAGCCCAAATGACCGGACAGGATGTCCGGTCATCCACGGATTTGCTCGGACAATGCTCGATTCTGACCGGACATTGTCCGTTGACCGGCCGTTATTTCAAGCCCTGGGATTTGATCCATTCCGATCAGATCCTGGGGACATCCTTAGCGAAAAAAAGTGTGCTGTCAATGGAGAATAATTATTTGCGGGGAGTATTCTGCTGAGGGCCATAAATTTTTCAAACCAAGCTCTTTGATTCCTTTTTCTTTTTTTCATTTTTCATTTATAATTAATGACAGCATCATCACCATTAAGTGTATCAACCAACAGCCTTTGAACAACGGGGTCTTGGTTTACTTTCAGACATCAGGAACCTTCACTATAAATTAAGCTTATATGCACCAAATGAAAAGTCTATTTTTTCAAATAATTTCACAATCTGCAAAACATTTTTTGTTTGGGATTAACATATTGCCACTATATTGGCCTTATGTAACAGGAATTTGAAGAGGCCTGTCTTGAAAAGTTCAAATGCTTGGGGGGAGGGGGAGGGGATGTGAAAGTTTCAAACTGATCAGTGGATAATACATCCTTTCTTAATACTGCATAGATTTTTGCCAGAAACAGTGTCTAAAGTTATTGTTTTTATGTGCAGCATGTTGGTTGTTGTTTATTCTTTAGAGAGTGGAGGAAGGAAAGTTAATGAGAACAAGCTTTTGACCCAGAAAAAGAACAGGTAAAGTAACAAGAATGTATGTACTACGGAACAGTATGTGCGTTACTGAAGCTTATTTAACCACTCATGTCATCTCATTATCAACACTTAGGGCCAGTTATTTATTTGGGGTTTCACCACGGTTTAACAAAACCACGTTCTAAGCCATTTTCAGTTTCCAGAACGCCTTAATGTGAACACCATTAATTTTATTGTGAACAGTTTCATGAAAGCATATAGCGTAGACTAGAAAAGCATTTGTCTCCATAAAATAACCTGCTAATGAAGAGATATGGAGGTCCAAAGATTGCCTAAACCATGGGCTAAGTTAGACTTTGTTTAAATAACTGGCCCTTAGATATTTAGATATTCTGACCATAAGGTGAGGACATCTTACTCTTTTCTGAGGTATATTATGTTTTGTGGCTGTCAAGTAAATTTAATTCTGTCTTTTGTTTTGTTTTTCCATATTTAGATTTAACCCATATACAACCTTCAACAAATGCAGAATCTGCAAACAAACTGTACATCAGGTGCATTCACACTACTGCCAAAGTATGTGCTAGATGTGATTATGCTATTATTTGCCATCACGGAAAAATCATACAATGGATTCTCAGTGATTTGCAACAAAAGCGAATCTAAGGCAATATGTAAAAAGCACCACAACCTAAGTTGTGCCCCCACAGAACACATGCTTTTGAGAGTTAAACCACTGGCCCCTTCATTGACTCAAATTTAACCTTGCATAGAAAAAATTTAACTACATTAATTTTAATAACACCAACATGCCTAAAGTTAGCAAATTATGTTTTAGGAAAAATATCATTGTTGAATGTGTGAATGGAATAAAGCCCTAAGGAAGTCTAGATCCAATATGTCAAAATTCCCCTTCTAAGAGTTAGCAAGTATAAAAGCCGATTAAAAAGCCAAGGTGTTCATCCTTGCCTCTTCCTAAGTCTTGTGCCGATGGTCCGTAATAACCCTAACTCCAAAACCTTGTGTTTGACACTGTTGTATAACCGTTTTATTTACAAAACAGAAGCTTCTCTTGAATCTCTAATCACTCCAAATGACAAACATTCTTTTCACTTTAAGGAGGAGATATTTTTCTCTTACCTGGATCTTGATATTGTTTATAGTTGGATAAGATAGCTGTCATCTGTAAGTTCCTGTGTTCATCAAAAGTTATGATTTTTTTATAGGTTGTGCATACAAGAAAGGTTTGTATCTAAACAATGTTTTTTGTTGATGTTATTGTTGTTTTTGTTTTCTAAGTAGCCAAAAAAAACAAATTTTTCAATATGGAAGGCATGGTACACACTGTGATCACTACACTGTACCGTGACTCAATCAAAATGAAAATTATTCTTTCAGGTTTTTCCATTCATCCCAGTTTTTGATTAGTGTGTAACATGGAGAAACTTTCTTCCCTTTAGGTATCTGTGCCATGTGCGGCAAACAAGTCTTAGATACAACCAACTACAGACAAACTTCAGTATGAAGACAAACTCTGCAGTCATGTATCTTGCATTTTTCTCTGGCATGTCACAAGAGGCACAGGGAATGGAATGAACCAAACAAGACTCAACACACTTTCGAGCAAGACATAGCCTGCATATCAGGTATTTCCACATGAGTTTGTTGCCTGCAAATGAACTCATGATGAAAAACTTGCTACGCAGGCTAAGTAGGGAACAAGTGGTTCTGGTTTCACCTCTGATTGGCTCAAAAAATAATGAAGCATAGACTAGTGATGCAAAACCAAAGTAATTTTGTGATACGGACTTTCGACATCCCTTTAACGCTTAGACTGAGAATTCCTCTGCTTACAGTAAATACGAAAACAGGCTCAAAACCAGAATAATATTAATTAATTTGCACATGCTAAGGAAGTTGTCTAATGAAGACATCTGTGAACAGTGTTATATTTCATTGGTTCCCTCTTGCATATCAATTTTTTTTTTGAACAGTACATTTTTCTTATTGGTTTTGCTGGAGCAAGAAGAGGAGACTCTAACTTGAATCATGTGTATTAATAAAATATTAAACAATTAGTCACAAGGCTATTTTACTTAATTACAGTGTTTAATTAAATCTCATCGAAGGTGATTTGCGTAGTATTCGCTTAGATTGATACTATGAAGCCAAAGGCTGCATGGCTTCTAACTTAAAGAGTTAGAGAAAATGCAGCCGATAGAGCATCAACACTTGAACATTAAAGGAACAATAACACAGAAATGCCCCCATGTTACTGAGTAGAGTAGGCTACAATTAAAAAAAGTTGACTGGCTGATGCTCAAAATGGCACAACGGCTGCTACACAAAGTTTTTGTTTCCTTCCTTCCCCTCTTCAGCCCCCAGGGAAGAGGGGATATTCCTGGGAACTGTTGGTGGGGGTGTGCCGCCCATTTCTCCAAATCCTGACCCTATAAGTACATTAGGAATTCGCATATTATTCTCCCTTTCTTATTGATTTAGAATTGAAACTACAAATACGTTCATACAGCGTACACTCCCTTAGTTCCCTCGAAAACCATAGCAGATTCCAGACCAAAATGTGCAATTCTTATGCTTTTTGTAATTCTAATTTAGATAGAGGGCCACAAGTTTACTAGTTTCTGTAACTATTCCGTGCTACCCTCTTAAAATAAAGTGTATTATTATTATTATCAAAGTCTATACCTGTTTTCAGACTGAAAACCATACCCTTTGGGGCAACACATACATGAGTTACGTGTACCTATTTGATGGGTTATATAAGGGAATAACACCCTCCCCCCCCCCTGCCCGCCTCCCCCACCCACTTCAGCCAGAGAGAGGGCTTTTAACTCGTGGTCGTTTTGGATCCATATGGATCCATGATTATTTTCGTTTTTCAACCACCCAAAACTCACTGCCGAACTAAGCAGCGAAATGAGCAAAGATAGATCTCTTCATGGGTACCTCATTTATTAAACTTGGACCAATAAAAAAACCAGCAACATTTGGGGAAAAAATCCTTCCCGATTTTGAGCAAATTCCCCTGAGACCTTTATTGGGAAAACAAAACATTCAAGTTGAAGAGGACTATTCCATGCGAAAGAGAGACGATAACGTGGACATCAAAACTGGCTAAAAAAAATAAAGGCAATGGGAAAAAAGGGACGACTAGCAGGATCTTCGTCCAGGTTTTTAGTTGTTGTTTGTTTGTTTGTTTGTTTGTTTTGCGGTTTATTTCATGATCATTTGGGGATTGAGTTGAATTTTTATACAGACTCGTTCCCAGTTAAAGCGATGAAAAGCTGGGGAAAGTAGTCGCGAGGGATGCTGGGAAGGAAGACAGAGCGAATTTGTCAATTTTGTCTGAGGAGGGACTAGGACTGAGTCCGATGTATTTGTCATATAGAGCAATTTTCAATTGAGTGTTGAAAGTAATCCAGGATTGAATTGGTTTTGCTTTACTGTGCTGTTTGATTGGTCTAGAAAACTCGCGCCACCCTCTCAGCCAATCAGATGTAAATTAAAACCAATCGCTCCCTGGTCACTCGCGTTTTCCCGCGCTACAGGCCGGTTACACGCGTTTACTTCGAGTTGCCATTGGCTCCCTCTGATAATTTCCTTTACTCTGATTGGCCGTTGTGATTACTTTGGTTTTGGTTTTCGACACTCAATTGAAAAGCGCTCTAAGCATGCATTTGATTGCTCTTAGTGCTCCTAATACTTAATCCAACCCAATTCCTCCTTCTGGGTTCTGTTCGTTAGTGTTACTCTCAACTGAGCACTTATCACTTTAACGTATTCTCAGTGAACATAAGGGTCAGATTCAGAACATCCTGGCATATTTTTGAAATTTAACTTGGGGAAACTGTTTGACATGAAATGCGCATAGTAGCTACGAATGAGTATTCTTCATATTGAGCCGCTGTAAACTTGTGTCAGCAGCCCAACGGGCTCCCTCATTTCTCATAAGGGAAATGTGCAAGGCAAGACTTCCCTGAGGGTTCTTGCATTGGTATAAAACGTTTGCGTCATCATACATGTGAAAATTTTAAGGAAAACGTTCTAGTTAACAGACAGTAAACAGACGGAAGTTCTATTCTTAACGACGATTTTTGCGTTTCGGAAAGGATATTTCTCATTCCACCACAGCAAAGTTTGGCAGAAACCTCTCCTGAGGTTCTTGTTTGAACAGTGTAAAAATTCTTTGAACGTCTTTTTACTGTGGTTGAGGAGTTCACATGAAGATTAATTTTCTTTTTGTTAACCGTTTTTTCAGGTTCCATTTGTCACACTCCCAAACTGAGCATCACTGAGCCGCTATCGGAACGAAAACAGCAAAGCAACGACTTTGCTTTGATTCAAATTGGACTCTCGACTACAGATCAGAGGAAAATGGTAAATAATTCCCAACATCTCTATTTTGCACTATGCTACTCTATTGACCACTCGGCAAAAACGTTCTAGTGGTCTGTTTTGAATGAACGAGCTACTTTATGGCGATGCAGAAGTTTTCTCCGTAGATTTTCAAAACCGCTACAAGAAGTCCATTAAATATTTTTTTTTTCCTTTCAAACATAGAAAAAACAGGGAGCTGTTAGTTTTATTGTGGAAAGTTAGCCAAAACACGCCGAATATTATCACGGCCCCGAGAATGAATTTCAAACTAATACATGATTTAATTTGTTACATTTGAAAAGAGTTTTCAGTCTATTTTCTTTATTTCCCTTGTCCCTTTTTTTTTCTTTTTTTTAGGAGACAAGCAAGTTCGCCTCTAAATGTCGGTATTCCTGAAAATATTCTTACATGGCCGATTAAACATTATGTAAATTACAGCTACTAACGAAAAATGACCAGAAAATTGGAACAAAGAGTTTCTGACAAACTGTCAAATAAGCCGTCTAAACCTTTCAAATATATCTCACTACCGAAATCTCCCTGTTTAAGTCAATGAAGTCAGGTCAAAATAACATTGAGATCTGAATAAATAACTTCCAAGCTAATGAACCTCTCACAAAAAACTACCGCAGAGTAAAGCCAGAAACTTGGCGCATATACGGATACTCGGTCGATCGCTCGTGACACCCGTACACGAGATGGCCAAAATGACGACCTTTTAAGAAGATTCCTGGATATTTCATGAGAAAAATGTAGTTTCAAAAACAAACAATTCTGTCACGATTTCCTTTGAGTAATAAATTTCAAGCATGATTTTACTGATGTTGATCGCAAAAACGTGGAACATCTTTAGCATCTGATTTTTATTCAGCGTCTGAGTAGATGCAAGTGTCCGTGATCAAGGACACGTGGGGAGTTTCTCCAGTCTCTCCACGTGCGCTTGTAGGAAAATTAAAAGAAACTTTGTAGATTCTACCAACTTTTTGCGCTCTGAAAACAAAAGAAAAAGACGCATATCAGACCTAGTAGCATTGCAGATGCGTATTTTTAAAATCTATGCCAGTTTTAAGCAATATTAGAAAGGCTAAAATCAGTCAGTCAGCACAATTCTTGACACTTGCGAATAATCTGAAAACTGAATTTAAAATGAGAGAAAACTTTGTTTGATGGAACAGCGGCTTGTTTCAGATCTACTGGTTACTGTGTTTTTTGATGAGGTAAAATTGATCGTAAATAGCAGCTAAGGTAGTTGTTATAAGGGTGAAAATAAAAATAAGAACAAGGAATCTTTCAGCCAATTTAATACAAATACAAATTGTTTTCCTGAGCGAAGACTGATTGAAACGTTTGGAGTTGATAGAGAAAACAAATTAAATTTTACTATTTGTGGAATTCCTTTTTTAGTGTTAAGGAACACTGGAGTAAGACCTTGTTCATGCCAATGTAGCATTTTGAAAAAAAAAAAAAACAACACTGAATCCATACTAACAAGAACCAAAAGATAAAGTTGCGATTAGCCTATTAAAACATCTGTTTCTCCTCGCTCTTTGCCACTGGAGACGTTTCGGGCGGAGGAAACGGCGAGGAGCGCGGAGAAACGGCTGTTTTCGCAGGCTACGAGTTTCGATCAACTCTGTGGATAACAGAAAAAAGGTTAAAACTTGGGCTGAAACGTTTGGAGGAAGTTTATTTAGAACTTTTGCTTCAGAAGTGCTTGAGTCTCAAAACACTGATTCCTGTGGGCGTTGTCCTGTAAGAAAGTGGAAACTAGGTTTGTACTTATGAAAGTTGAGCAACGAAAGTTGAACTGCATGAAATTTCCTTCGAGCACTGAAGTTTTAAGACTTGAACATTTCGTGACATTTAATCAAAAGTTGCAAGAAGACATTCACGACGAACATTTAAAGCTTCAGGGAAAATGAAAGTATTTTAAGTTCTTAGCCTTGTCCAATCGATGATAAATCCACACTGTAATCATTTATTTTTAGAATGAAACCCTCGTTAATACAGCTGCATGATCAATGAATTTGATTTGTAAATTTATGGACTTATTACATTGTAATAGCCATTTTACACGGATTCAGGGAATAAGGAATTTTTTATCGGAGATGACTTCAGTTCGGGCATATGATTTGAAACAGGCGAAAAATCTTCCCTAAACACCTAGTGATTAAGAAAAATTAAAAAGGTGTATCTTGCGGCATGACTCCACACATTTCTCTCAGTTTTGGGCTGGGGCCGGCACGTAACTGGAACTCTTTGTCGTTGTGCCTCTTTGTAACTCCAGACAATACCGGTTTACAGTTGTAGATGAAAGTTATGGTGCTTTTCTGCCGTTTAACCGTTGTAGTTACAAAAACACAGAAGATGGCTTTGTTGAAAACCTATAAGCCCATTTAGAATGAAACGTATGTTTAACTCTCGTTATCTGAGTAGTTTTTATGGATTTCTAAGGCTCGTAACTAATCTCTTTTATTTAGTAGCATTTCTGTTAAATTGTTCACTTGAACTTTTTACATAACCTATAAGAAGGATTTTCTCAGTTTAGTTTGGAGCGGACCGTTGATCAGCTAACGCTGGTAACAGAATAAAAGAAAGGGCTTTCCCCGGTGCTTGACTCAGTGATTCGAGGGCCTTTCAAGGTCTCCAAGTGAACGAAATTAGGTTTGTTGTTAGAGTAAAATTATATACATGCATGTACAGAGAAAAGAATTGAATGATCAAAGTTAAGCTGAAAAACTGAATTCAAGGATTGAGTAAGACAAGACAGACTGTTTGATGCATTGATATATTCATCAGGTTTCCCCAAGATTTTCGAGGATTTTCTCATCAAAATCCTTCAGTCAAGAATCAATGACTGATGCAACTGTCTTCCATGTTTGTTTAATAACATGAACGAAATTCAAGCTCTTTGAGCTGACTTAGCATGAATAAAATATGAACACATCATAATTTGCCAATGTGTGATTGTAAAACAAAGCAATATTTTGAAAGGAGTTTTCCTGTTTCTTCTCGCTTTTTATTAACAGGCAATAAATTAAGCAGTCATTTCAAGTGCCGTTCCATAATCTCCTGAACTCCTTTCAACAAGTTGTTGCAAGTGTTGAAATGAAGTTTGCTGTGGTCCTTGTTGCTGTTCTGTTTTTCACCAGCTTCTGCTCTTGCCGAGCTGCGGAAAATGTCTCTGGAAACCAAGTAAGTTTACCCCTCATTCTGCCTCATTCCTTAACACCCGATGCTTCCTACAGCTTTTTACTTCTGGTTATTTGATGAGCATGCAGTTAACATTAAAAGTGCGGTTTCTCCGCATCCACAGTAAGACGTTAAGTAACCAGTTCATTTCTCTAATGCGAAACAAAAATTTGGGTTAAAATCAATAACCAACAGTTCTTACGAACTAAATTCAGTGTTTTACTTATTTTTCAAGTTTTAACAAATATTGTTGATTTTGTTTAATGTGAAGTTATTTCGTTGGCTTCCTAGAAGATTTGTGCAACTCCAGGAAATCCGATCAATATCAACGTGGGGCAACATAGAAACGCAGTTAAGGTAACTGAGATTTCCATTTTACATGTCATTCAGGTTTTTTCCCGAAGTTGTGATTAAAGGTCTTAATGCTTTGCTCATGCTTAGTTTGACCATTGTCTTCGCGAGATAATAGCCGCTCCGCATTTCCCTACAAATTCCAATACAAAACGAACATACCGATGAATGACAAAACAATTATTGAGCTCTTCGTTTCACAAAATCATCATGATTTGTCAGTATTTCGCAGTTCAGTTGTTTGTCTCTGTCTTCGAAAGGCAAATTGTTTGAGGCGCTCTTAACAATTGTTAATTTTTTAATCAACTTCCCCTCGCTATTAAAATCCGTCTATATTCTATGTCGGCGTTTATCATCCATTGGTTTTCATCGCGTCTTTCCGTTATATAGAGGCAAAAGTCGCACGCATTTCAGCTGTAACAAATATTATTTTCATTTATAAACGTTTTAGTGTCAGACCTGCAATTGCTTTTTTTCAATTCCCCTTGCGTGACTACCTATACGGGCATATTCTCACTCGATTGAAATTCTTAATCAACATTGGCTTGGTTGAATATGAGGAAAACCCGTTGGAACATGTCTGGTATTTTTTAGGGTGAAAAGGGCGATAAAGGCAGTAAAGGGGACGCTGGAATGAAAGGTGCAAAAGGGGATGCAGCAGGAAAGTCTGCACCTTGCAATTGCAAGTTACAGGTAAGATATTCCTTTGATGATTTTACAAGTTTCGTATACACCGTACACGATAAAAAAGTGAAAGCGATGGAATCGAACTCAAGAAGTCAGAAAATATATTATATTTGCGAGCTTAGTAAAATAGCTGATAGCAAACGTAAAGCGGAAGAAGAAATAATAAATACGAAGTGCAAAAATGAATCCGTGCATGTTCGTTATCTATCCCTCTGACAACTATCAGGTAGTGAAGTGAACAAGGAAGTTCCATTTCTCATTTCGAATTTCAGAGTTCCTTTAAACTTCAGGGGTTCAGTTTATGCCAAAATTTAACCTTTAGTAGTCGGGGAAAACGCAAAGTTCTGAAGTATTACCTGGAGAGGAGTATCGATATGTCTAAAAGAACAGAGAGAATTCCGCCTCTAACTGAATAATTAGGTCCCCGTTCAGTGTTAGCACTTGCATGGTAAATGAGTCATCAGCTTTTTATGTTTGTTATTTAAAGTCGGATTTCAGATTTATTTATCTTACTGTATGCTCTTTATCCCGTCTCTTCAAGGATCCAAACAAACCGTCGGCTCACATTGAAGGTGCTAACAAAGGGGATGTCACTTACCAAGTCAACAAAGGTATCGGTCATAATAGCGATATCTTTGTTTATGGATGCTATTATTTTGATTTTGTCGCTGTCCATATTCTCAAGCTGATATGAGCTGCATGCGGATACTCATGAGTTATCGGGTTACTGGTCAACCAATGAATGACATGTTCATAATTTTCTGGGAACTTTTCCTAAGTTTTATACGGCTGGGTTCTTTTAAAATTACATGAATTTAAATGATAATAATAATAAACAATTTTATAAAGCTCAAAATGCATAAATTTACTCCTGTTTGGAATTTTATCTTTAGTAACGCGGCTTTCCACACAGCTTTTATTTATGTCATCTTGTTACCCATCTTCCACGTGTTTCATTACAAAAATTGCAATTTGGGCCAACGGGCGGACCCCCTTGCGGCGGACCCAAACGTTAGACTTACCGGACTGTTGTTTGATGGTCTTGCAGTAATCAAAGACTGGACTCTAAGTGCTCCCTACAGCCATCTCGCAGGCGGTATGAAGTATAAAGACGGAAAACTTACTGTACCCATCCCTGGACGTTATTACATTTACGAACAGATTTACTGGCGTGGCTACAGAGGAAAGCCTGTCAGAATTTCTATCCTTTTGAACAACAAAGTGATCGCCATGGCTCATCCACCAATGAACTCGTTGCGAAGGGACGAGTTTACGATTTCCACAGGCGGAGTGTTTCATCTTAAAGCTGGTGACGTCATTACAGTGGCCGCCACACAGTATGCTGGGATAGCCTTAATGCACACTCACCACAGCTTCTTTGGCGCGTTCTTGATTTGAAATGCACCAGGATTTTTTCTAATGCACGAGTGTTTTTTGGTAGTTTTAGCCTCTTTTCTTGACGGCCATTCTGTCAAAATTAATTGAATAAAGTGTTGGGACAGCCTTTCAGCTGAATAAACTAACAATCGTTAACAGAGCTTGGCTTTAAGTGTTTTCTTCTTTTTTGCGTCGTTATAATATAAGGGGTTCCGCGTATCCCAAATCCCATTTTGCTATTTTTTTCTCGTTTTCATTCGCATTATATCCTACATCATGGGTGGGGGTAATCACTAGAATTTTCTTAGCTTATGGTGCATGCACAGTAGGTAGGCAAGAAGCGGGGACTGGAGAGTGGGAAACAATCGAGGACTACGTAAGATTCCTCACCTCTTCATTTCGCGCCACTCTCTACTCTCCTAATTAGCCTGAACAGGCTAAAGAAATAGCTAAAAAACGGTGTGTTCTTCTTTACTCTCCTCCTACCCCAATTCGACCTTTCTTTCCCCAATCTTTCTTTGCTTTCAAAATCAAAGATGGCGACTTCAGGAAAATTCTGAAAATCCTTGATAACAGTTTTATGAGCCCGCGAGACTGAGCACCTGGCCAAAACCCTTGTTTTCACCGTCGTTTTCACCAAAACTGCTGAACACCAACCTGGTTCAGGTTATTGTTAATATCTAAGGTCTTCCGAAAATTCTAATCTCTCGTTCACCAGAAAAATACGCCTGTCGACTACAGGATAGTACATATTGCATATAATTGCAACATTCGTTTTTTCGTTTCCTTGGTAACTCTTTGTCAAGTACACTAGAAGTTTGAGAATTTTTAAGATAAAGCGGATTTGTTTCTAGACTCAAGAGTACAAGTATTCATATATATTACTCACTGGCTCCAAGGCATTGGTAATATCCGCTCGTAACGAGGTCGAACAAAAGTAATCTATTGGTGGTTTTCAGCTAAGTGACAAGGCAGCCATCCTGGTGCACAAACCAATAACTTTTTCTTGCAAGGTTTGCATGAAAAAAGAAGAGTTTAGTTTTATGAAGTGGTGGGTTTGTCTCTTGGCTTGTTCCTGTCCATCAGTCATGGCGCATGGTCGTCATCAGTCAGCTTGGACGGTCAGCAACCTCGTTCCCAGGGTCCTCTCCCACGGTCAGCTGAACTTTGTAAACCCGAGTCACGCGAATTTCGCGGGATTTTTTCTTGCGTGGTCACGCCCCCAGTCATTCACCTTATCAGGCTATATTTTCCATAAAAGGCATAGATAGAACAAAAGGCTTGCCATATAAGGTCTTCAAAACAAGTCTTTCCAGTCATTCTGCCCGACCACTTGTTTACAACCTGAAAGTTTTACTACAAACTATGAAAATCCGTTTCACTTTAATTGCGAGCGGAAAGGACGTTCAAAGAGTCCACAATGGTTGATAGCGTCTATCGAACCCGTTCTCTTGGAATCGGAGTGTCGGGTATTCCCGATCAATACGCCGATGGGAAGGCAGCAAGAGTTTGGCAACACTATATTGGCGGACACAAGAAGAGAACCGAGTCATACAGGGAGTTCTTCTGTAATCTTTTGAACGAAAACGGGATCAGACACATCTTGGATGTCGCTTGTGGCACGGGGTGAGAAAATTGTTGGTGTATAAAGTAGGTAAAGCGAACTTTTAGGACTTAAACTCGTTGATGAGGATCTGAAATGGAAAACTCGTGTTGCTCATAACAGCTTAAGTTTTGTTGTTTTCTCTTTACGTCTTTAAGTGTATTAGCATACGAAGGTAGTAACTTATGATCTCCAATCGATTTTTACTCAACAAAAAAGAATAAACATTAGGCTAGAAAGACAGGATACCTTCTTTGGTTGTTTCGATTTTTTTCGTGTCAAAAACCTTCGATTCGTGGCATCTTTGAAAGATATGAACACACCAACATTGTTTTCAAGCCGGTTACACCAGCGTAACGTCAGGTTGTATTCAGGTTTTTTCGAGCGACGTGATGGCACGTGAAGGAAGTGAGCAAGCCACTGTACTGTTTACGTTTCTTGTTTTTAGAATTAAGTGTGACAAGGTTTTTTGTTCTTGCCAAGGCTAAGCAGCGATAGGAAACAACAAAACTGTCAATTGTTTTAACGTCAATGTTGGTAATCTATTCTAAAAAGTTTAAATAAATAATAAAAAACAACTCATCCACACACTTTTCACACTTCATTTAAAACAGAGGCTAGGCTCCTGATTTAAAAAGTGGCTGATCACGCTTCAGCGTGTTCAGCTTTGATGAGGTAGAAAAAACCTTCAGTGAGGTCTTGTTATGGAAAAAAAATGCTGGCAAGCAACATGGCCTTTTAATAAAACATCATCATTTCAAATTTTAAAATGGCAGGTAAAATAGTGACAAACAATAAAATTAAGACTCAGTGACGGAGAAAAGATATCTACAAACACATAGTAACATACATATATAGCTATTTCGAGAAAGGTTGTCGCAAAAGCTGTGCACGCGACAATCCCGAAAGGTAATATGGGATATGATCAATACACTTGTTCTTGACACTAAAGCTGTTGAACCTACTTTTGTTGCTTTCCTTTAGCCCTCGAAAACATACGTCCATGGCCTCTCATGCAATTCTTTGAAATTTCTTTGAAAAACAGTGAGCAAAAAGCCAGCCACAATACCTTTCGAGATTGTCGCGTACACTTTTTTCGACAACCTTTCTCGAAACAGCTGTATATGGGACATGGAGACTTGCCCAGTGTTCCCACACCTCCTTCGGCTTCTCCTACCCCACCACTACAGGGGCCTCTTGAAAGCCTGCATCCTTGGTCTGTGGGGATGAAAGGATGAGAGCTCAAACAATGAAGCCATGTTTGACTTTTTTTGTGAAAGGTGTGAAAATAGATTTCTGTATCTAATATTTCATTCACATTGTCTTCTCGGTGTTAAAGCAAGTTCTGTCATTTCTACTAGTTTCTCTGAAATCTGTTACTTTTATTGACTGCAGTTTACAACAATGTTATTATTATTTGTGAATTTTCGTTTGCAATATAATAGGGTGGGGGAGTAAGTGATCTTTGCTCCTTGTAGCATATGTTTCTTAAATTTCCTCTGGTGTTGATGTTTATTTACAGATAGCTACCTGACAAATATGAGTTCCTAGATTTGAAAATCTAACGGAACTGCAGGATGTTTCCAGTTTCTCAAATAAGGTTGACCTTCCTTCTCCTTTCAAGTCTTGGAGCTTGATAAAAAAGGAAGGATACCTACTACCCTGCAGGTAACTTTTGATAATGAATAACATACTGTCTAGTAGAAGTGAGTTGGACAATCCAATAACAGAGGTTTAATATTCAAGTGGAAAGATAATTATCAGATGTGGAAAGCTACGGTGCTGCCTCTACAGAAATATCCTGCGAGCAGTGATTTCTCCAGGCCTGACGCTACAGGAGAGAAACTCTCCCGTAGTGTCTGGCCTGGAGAAACTATTGTTCGCAGGGTACTACAGAAATCAAAAGAATGTTGAGGTGTCTGGATATCAAATTAAAACACCGATTTAAGTGATAGTAAACAAATGAAGTAAAGAAGCATGAAATTTTCAAACCTCTATCAGATTTTCCTTCCGTCAATAATACTTTATTAATCTTGGTATCAAAGTGTAGACTGATACATTCTCCTAGCTTTGATTCATAGTGATTATAGATTAAAGATTATAGTAGTTAGGGAGAAACTTCTTAACACAACAATTTCAACTGTAGTTATGATTGTTATGTTTGTTATGATTGATAGTGACCATATGTTGCTGAGGTCCAGGTGGTAAATGTTAGCCAAAGCACAGAAAAGCAGTCCAAATCCTTAATAATTTTTGATAATATTATTGTTTAGTGATCATAACTCACCAAAACATTTGAAACAGATCAGACTGGATTCTGGCTATCACCATACAACAACAACACTCTAATTTTTTCTCTTAATTTTGTTTAGAGTCATTAAGACTACACTCCTGGCAGTTTTTGCTGATACATGACACCATATGATATTTTGGTCAGGTGCATTTTACAGAACATTAACTTTTTGACCTTTGCCCTCTTGTTTTGCTTAAGGGTTGATTCCATAATGCTGCTTGAAAACAACTTTAAGGTGACAAGCACAGATGCCAGTGATAAAATGTTAAAACAGGCATGGAAGATTCGCTGGCAGCGTCGGAAAGAGGAAGCTTTTGATAACTGGGGTAAGTTCTCATCAGTATTATGATGATTGGTGCCATGATTCTGTTCATGTTATAGAGGAACCATTCTCCAATTAACACGTCAGATCATGAACAACATCATTAACCGTTTCTGTAATAATACATCATGTCAGCAGTGGTAGTTGTAGAGTATTATAAGAGGTTTTGAACATTTAAATTTTATGTGAATGCCTTTGGATTTTTCCAGATCAAGGCCTTTTTTATGGTTCTCCTAAAAAATCCTTAATTTCCGAGTGATAAAAAATCTTGTGTTCGAGATAGAGAAGCTGCGTAATCAAATGGATACGTTATTTATATAAGTTGTGAGGACACTTGTGGCTACTAACTTGTAACTTTTCTTCCAGAAATTGAAGAGGGTAACTGGCTGTCCTTGCAAGAAACTCAGATTACAGTACCTGAAGGAGGATTTGATGCCGTTATCTGCCTTGGCAATTCATTTGCCCACTTGCCAGACTTTCCAGGAGATCTTAGTAATCAGAAACTGGCGATTGAGAACTTCAAAGATATGTTGAAACCAGGCGGAGTGCTCTTTATTGATCACCGGAATTATGATGCCATTCTTGATACTGGCAAAGCCCCCTCAAAGAATTTATACTACAATGTGAGTTTGTATAGTTGAATGTACTTGCAGGGATAAATATGGCAATTTCAGTACAAGAGGGTAAGGGGAGGCCTCAAAGCCAGGTATGGGTATAGAGGGAGTGTTTAGGGATGCTGTGATAATATAATTATTGTGATATTAATTCTCCTTTCTTGGTCATTTGTCTCAGAGATAAAATTTGAGTTGTAATGAAATGGAGTCCTCTGGACTGCAAGTCCATCACTCCAACTTCACAGTTGGCCAAGCCATTACGAATGAACTGTACGTCATCACGAGTGGGTTCTATAATACAGAGAATAATAATCATTTTTTTGTGTGACTGTAGAGTGACTGCATTGAAGGCATCAAGACCTCTGTACTGTATGTGGACGGTAGAGAAAGTATGATAACTCTGGACTACACCGTTGACCCCTCCAAAGCATCAGAAGATTTTATGGAAGAGGGAGAAGAACCAAAAGCAAAGAAAAGGAAGTCAACTGATGGAGAAGTCAGGTAAAATAAATTATCTATAGATGCCCACAGGTTGGTTTGGAAGGTGGAAGGTTGTAATCAGTAACAACTGAATCTTTTTGGTTTTCCTCCTTGTGCTGAATATCATAATTTAAAATAAAATAGATGTATCTTAGGTATTATTATTATTTTATTATTGACAGATGTTATAATCATTTGCAGCAAATTCCGTCTGTCATACTGTCCACTTCGCCTGAAAACCTTCCGCAGCCTTCTCAAGGGCATATTTGGTGAGGAAGTAAGGCATGAAGTTTTTGGTGACTTTGAACCACTTGGAAAAGTTGAGCTTCCTGCATACTATGTGCACATGATCTGGAAAGCAACCAGTGAGAATGGTGTGGCAGCAACTTGATTAGTACAAGCAGTGGAAAAATTACCCTTCTCCTACTTATAAGTGTTCAGGAAATAGATAAGAAACATTCATGATTATTATGATCACTGTACGTTAAAAAATAATAGTTATAATAACTAAAATAGTGCACAGAGGTCCTGCCTTGCATTTATTTCCCAAGTAAGGTTAGCCTGTGTAGCTTGCAGTTGTCTGACTAACATGCAAATGGCAGAGTTGTCAAAAGAAGCTGGCTGCCAGCGAAAATCGCTGCCTACCTAGTTAGGTATCGGCCATGTACTCTGCTTGGCATTTCTTTATGGATGGTGTTTCTTAAATAAAATATTCCTGGACTGGCCGCTGACTTTGACAACTCAGCTGTCTACTTCGAAACTTTCTGACAACCCTGAAATGAGCACAAAGTCGCCTCGCTCTCCACGGCCCCTCCTGTTATATCCCATACTTTGGGCATTCGCAGTGTGTTCGATGTTTACCATGTGCTCGGTCGGACATGCTTCTGATGCTTGTTGTTAAAATTGGCCTTTTAAATACGTGAAACATTACACCTCCCCAAGATATTCACCAGCTATGAAAGCTAAACTGATGCATGTTAGCCATGAAATTTTAGAGAAATAAAAATTATAATGTAACCTAGTATAACGATATAATATGGCAATGTGAAAAATTCTTAAATAACTTTGGACCAAAGTTTTGGACAACTTCTTTGCTCATGGGTGTCAGTTTTGTAAAAAGTGCCTCAGTAGCAAGAGGCAATCTTAATTTTTACTTCATTATTTTGAATGTAAAACTTATCGGGGTAACAACAATAAAAAAACACATGCAACAGATACTATAGCAGGTTGTGATTGTTGTACGATTTTGTAACATTGAATCTGAGTGAGATAAAAATCTCTTTTCTTTCATGGTTTTAGTTTTGCTTTCAATTTCTTAACTTATGAAAATTAAACCAGGAGAAATAACTAATACATCATACCTGGCACCTGATTGCCATTAAAAAGGCGTCAACCAAAAAAATGGGGCTTTTTTTAGTTTGGAGAAGCAGTAGCATTTGCTGTCCATCCCTTCTACTGAGGGTAGACCCAGGCAGTGGTCATTTCTTGCTTCAATTGGATTCAATTTCAAAAACAATGCTGTCTGTTTATGATTATAATTGACCACTTCATAAACTACCAGGAGAAAGGTACAAGCTTTGTAACAGTGATTTCTGGGATTGTTTGGAATGACAGAAAACAATGATTGGTTAGTGGTTGCCTCAGATTCCCATCAAGCAATCATAATAATATTATCCAGCAAAGCACTTCCAGAAGTCACTGTGCCCAAAGCTAGTATCTATTCTCTTAGATTATTGAGCTGCAAATTGTCAGAAACAAAGTTTTGCGTCATCACTTCCCTGTCTATCTCCATAAGGCATACTAGGAATAAAACTAAAAATTATTATTCTCACAAACACAAACTTCAAAGATAATTTTTTTTTTATTTGAAAAATCAGAAGCAGCCTCTACACTTATGAATGTTCCAATAGTTTCTAGTTTTTACCTGGAATAAATAATGCTGCTTTCAACACTTTACTTTAAGTTTGTTTCGAGGGCCAAGGCAACTTCCGTGACATCTAGAACAAACAGCCAGTCCTCGTATCCTTACATAGTTGTCAATACTGCTAGCACAAACTACCACATTACAGCCATGGGACCAAATAACTAGAAGTATTATTTACCGAACAATATAAAGAACCCTGATAGATTGCCCCTGCTATGAACTAGACATTTTCACTGTTCATTGTTCTAAGATGTGTGACACATGACAGCTGACTGTGTAGCTTTCACCTAGTGAACCAAAACTGACTTGGACACCAATGCAGTTGTAAAATTCTGACACGGCAAAACATGCAACAAGCTTTGCTGTCTGGTTTTTAGCCTTCCGAGCTATAACTGATGTGTAGTCTGTCAACATTGCATGCCTGCAAGTGTTTTCTATTGTGTGGCAGTCTGGTGTGCATGTCCATATGCTGCCCCATACTGTTGATACCACTGACTGTAAGTGTAAGCATTCTGGAACAAATGACAACAACATATTCATGACGAATTTTGCTACAAGGAAAACAGGAGGAATGGAAGCCAAAATTAAAAAAAATGCATGATTTGAATAGTCACACCACAGGGTTAAATCAGATGACTTATTTAATGTTAAACATCAACAAATGGCTTGGGAATAAAAGGGTCTTTAAAGGGAACTCACTTGTCCATGAAAGTGTTCTTTGAAGAAAAAAGAGCTTTTGGAAGCAATGGCAATACATCTGCTTCATCAGTCTGCTCATCATCAGAGCAGAGATCAATGGATAGCAGAACAGTACAGTTGCTGTTGGCAACAGGGAACGAGCAAACAGTCACTGATCAGACGTGTTCACTAGCAAAGGTTGCCAATGAAGGAAAACCCTTGAAGGGAAACCCTTCATTGTTACTGTAAATCCTCTGTTAACCCCTCCCTCCTCAATAAACCCTCCTTTTTTAGGGGAAGAAAGTTAATATGGCCCCCCTCTTTTAGGCCTTCCCCCTCCCCTCCTCCCTTATTAACCACTAATAAAACTTATTAGTGGACTACTGTCAAACTTCATCTGCCCTGATCCAGGATGGTTTATGCACCAGCTGGAAGTTTGGATTTGTGTTGGATCCTCAGCTGCATGCCCTCCAACTTCTTGTACCTGAGCTTTTCCACTTGATACCATCGTCTTTGCTAAACAATATAAACTTCCCTGTCTCTATTAAGCACCTCCTCAAATGTGTTTGAAATAAATAAGCCCCCCTGGAGACTTAATAGAGGATTTACTGTAATAAGAACTAATAGACCCAAACACATAAAGTTCATTCAGTATAAGATCTTACCGGGTGAGCTGCAGAATAAGCTGCCCACTGGCTCTGAGGTGTGGCATAGCTGTAAGCAGAAGCAGCTGCAGTGTAGGCAGCAGCTGATGAGTAGGAAGGGTCGTAAGCCCCAACATCAGTCAATGCTCCACTTGTCACCTGCTGGCTGCTGTCTGCTGGTACTTCTTCACTTTTGGCCATCTTGGATTTTATATCCGAGCTATAATATAAATTGAAAACATCTGTCATTAACCTAACAGCATCTTATTTCCCATAAGAAAATGTCATTGCATAATCAAGTATAAAGGTCTTGAAAATAATGAGAATGATCGCCCCCCAAAATTAGCAGTTTCTTGTCAATAATTGTCTGTGGAGAACATTGCATTGCAGAAGTTATACTCTTATTCAGAGCTGTGCTATAGCAGTACTCAGGGTCCCCTAGTGACTTGCATTGTCTTAAGGAGGCTGTCAGGAAAATCTTCAATTTTGTACCAGAAATACATGTTACATAATGCTAAGCACCCTAGATTTCATAGGTGCAGAACTTTTTGACAACCGATAATCATTTTTCTCAGAGAACAACCTTGGTATTTAAATTGAGGGTAAGGTTTTAATAAATAATTGGGATAAAACAAAGCAGATCACTACCAAGGCATTGTGTGTTAAAAAGCACATAATGCATAGGAGCATTATGTGCTGTTTGTATCAACCCAATTTAACATAATTAAAACAAGGATTATTGTCGCACATCGCAACAAAATTCAACCCCCAAAGACAGGGGAGCTTCAGAATTGCAATATGCGATTTCTCTTGGCAACAGGGAACGAGTGAAACGTCATGGATAGGACACATCCACTAGCGGTAGGTTGCCAGATAGCTGCTGAGGAACTGTAAGAAAAATATTACTATGCAGTACTATGCAGTCGTACTAGCTAGTTTGAGAGCTTACCCATCTACTTCTTGTGATCTCTTTCTGCTGCTCAAGGAGATCAAAGCAGACTTGCCTTTGTACAACTTGGCATGATTCTCCTGAGCTGCCATTATTTTTGAAATATCACTGCTGAAATCTTCAAGAAACTCAACTCTTCGCTGGGAAAATCCTTGCTTTGTTTCTAAATCCAATTCACTGTCCTTGACTAGGTCAAATACTTCCTCAATTTTCTCTTCATTTACTGGGTAAGTACTTAGTTCCAGGTCCAGCAGCTGGAGGTATAGTCTCTTGTTACCCTATGCATGGTTAAGAAATTAAAGACAAATTTTAAGTTTGGGTTAGGAACAAGGATTGCCCTCACTGCCCAGTGACTGCTAAATGTTAAGATGCAAATCCAGGGTTCATGCTTAACCTTTAGGAGCACCGATCAAAGCTTTGAATAGAAGATCTTTTCCAACAGAAAAAGTGGTCAAGGTAATGACAGTTAAGTGCTTCTCAAATAAGGGTTTCATAATCATCTTTTAAAAGCTACAAAAATGAAGCAGAAAACCATTCTCTGTGCTTTTCAGTGAAGCACAAATGTGCAGCCTTGCAATAATTTAAAATTAAAATAAATGAAAATATGGGAAGTCAAGGTCAACACTGTTGCAGATAGCAAAAGATTGTCTCAAAATAACCAATGAGAATCAGCAGGACATTGCTTTATGCTTTTTACTGTTGGCAACAGGGAACGAGTGAAGAGTCACAGGGCAGACGTAATCACTAGCAAAGGTTGCCCGCTCTACTTGCAATAAAACCTGATAAATCATGTCTTCAGGAAGCAACAGTGATGATCAGAACATCAACCTTACCTTATCTTTCTCCAAAGCACCTTTCAGTACTGTCCGGGCCTTTTCAACATCACCCAAGACCTACAATGATAAAAAAATGTAATAACCAAGTTACCAATCAACTTCAACCACAAGGTCTTCTCATTATCCAATATGGTGGCAGTGGCAGGAGAGAAGCCTACAGCCACAGGGTTGGAAAACAAATCCCTAGGGTTGAGGTAGGTTACCAGTATACAACAAAGGCCAATATCAAATTAATGTTCCATTTTTACGCTAAAAAAACCCAGTCTTAGAAACTACATGTATGTATCCCAAATATATGCGCACAACTTAAAACAATGGCATGTGTACAAACAACAGAGTGTCACCTTAATACCTTAGCTAAGAATCTTGCATATCTAATGGCAAAAAATGTTGCAAGTTCCTGATCACTTGTCTCAATCATAGCTTCTTCATATAACCCAGACACAGCATCAGTGTTTCCTCTTCTTCTTTCAAGATTTATTCTTCTTAGCTTTACCATAATTATCCCTGGTACTCCCTTGTCCAATTCAGTAAGGATCTCAGATGCCTTGCCAGCATTTCCTAGAAACACAAACAGCATGCTCATTGCTCACACTCATACGATGAATCTATTGTCATGAACAGGTCAATGCAAAGAAAGAAAATACGCCAAAATTTAATTCGAGTTATTTAGAACTATTTTATAAAATAATTCACAATGGCTATTGAAAATAAAGGTTTGAAATATATTCAAGTTACCCCTATAATCTAGTCCTTTTTTTCGGAGAATGGGGGGAAAGAGAATGCCCGATAATCTTATTTCACGAGTGGTCTGCGGCCACCAAAACAAAGCATCTGTCGTCATTATTTTGTGTTATTGTGTCAGATTTTACTGGAAATTCAAGCAGTTTGTAACGAAGGCAGCTAGTTGAATTTATCTACTGTCCAGGCAAACGGTGAATGCTCCTCAAATTAAATTCTGCCTGGTCTAAGCAAGAAAGAGTTACTGAAGACGAATGTCAACTCGTCCTCAGCAGCTGTCGAGGTTTTTCTCTGTGCATTGTTGACTTGATTCACTAAAAAGTGTTTATTTTTGTGTTTTAAGACCTAGCTAACCTAAGCTTGCTGTCAACAAACAAAAGGGAAGAAGGATGGGCTGATTGCAGGTTACTCATAATCCTGAGGGACACTGACTTATCAATACACATCCTTTAAAATCTGTCATCTCACCTTGTTGCTCTTCAAATGCAGCCCACGCTAAATGAATAGAAGGTTTCCTTGGCAGATGTATCGTACAGGCTCTCTCATAGACATGTCGACATTTTTCAACACCATGTCCCTCCATGTAAGTGGCAAACCTTTGCCAAAAGTCTTCATACAATGCACATGCAATTACGCAACGTTCAAAGAGAATAACAACTCTTCTATGATCCCCACTGCTTAGTTCAAAGTCAAGGTATTCCCTCCAGTTCTTAAGTTGGACACGTTCTAATGGCTTAACATGAAAGTAGGGCCTTTTAATGGCTTCTTCAAATGGCCATCTTTTTCGCACCTCCTCTTCCAAAGCATTAAATACCTTCTGCCTAGCTGCTATTACTTTCTCTCGGATGGCAACGGTCTCAGCATCATTCTAGCAAGAATACAGAGTACTTATTAAAAACAGTGCTCCAAGCTGCAACCCGTTTTGGCTGCCATGTCAAGTACAAAAAAAAACTGGCAACTAAAATTGCACTGAGTGAATGCCAAGAAGCCCTAGTGTTTTAATAGCTAGCATTTATGGCACACTGTAGCTTTGTAAAAAGCTAACAATCAATTCAAGTTGATCATGGTACCTACAGACAAAGCGTACAATTTAACCATGTGCCTCACCTGTGCAGAGACGGAGCTTTCTGCTCCAGGAGCACACAGGTTCTCAGTACCTGGTGCAACTTCATCAGCTTCTGAATCTCCATCTACACCTATAGCAGATAGTAAACAACCACAAGAAAAATTAGAACAACATCATTACACCACCTGTCTGCAATTCTGTAGCAACTCAAGTTGCCTAACACCTGCTATGTGCTTTTATTTTCTAATGGTAATGTCCTTGCTGTTCCAATTCTCCCTAACCCCTTCCCTGCATTCTATTTCCCAAGTCAACACTGCAAAGACTTTATGTGGAATCAAAGCAAATGGAAGTAGATCTGCTTTACCTCTACCCACCAAAAGAGCAGTGGTCAAATAAATGCAGACAAGTACAGTTGTTATAGGCAACAGGGACTGAGCAAAAAGTCACTGAACAGACACATTTACTAGTAAAGTTGCCACATCCTTTTATCATCATTCTCTGTGATTTTGTTACCTCTGCGTCGTAAGTCCCTGACGCATAAAAATCCTCAAAGGCACAGAATAATTCATGGCACAAGTCCATGTAGGACGCAAAGATAAAACTTGAGATGTTTTCGTAGAATATCCTGTTTTTGTGATTTTGGTGGCTGTTCTTAAGGCTATTGTTTAGCGACACATGTTCTTTTAGTCTCTGTTGTACTTTCAATAAAAGGAGTATAATTATTTTTGGTTCAGTAAACTGTGATACAGAGTTTTCGAGTCAGACTGCCTGGTTATATGAAGGCCCAAGCTTTTTAAACTTAGGACTCACTGGTTCTGGACTGGGACTCATGACTTTTCACAAGATGAGTCCCAGGACTCACCATAACTATTTGTAACAAAATCACTGCACTTTGTAAAATAGCAGTAATCATAAATGTTTTCTCAGGAAAGTAGCGTGCAAAGAAAGTGGTGTCTGATAGCCCGGGGCTAGTGGATTTTGCTATCAGGCTAGTAAATTCTGTTTTTAACTTGCCCGACGGGCAAGTGATGTTTTTTGAAGAATTCGAATAACAGAAATACTGTGAATACAATTGTGCTCATCAAAAAGATTTTGGGGCTAGTTGAAATGATGTCTGGGCTAGTAAATGCTAGCTTCAGCTTGCCCGAATGGCAAGCTGTAAAAATGATTTTCTTTGCACCCTGGGAAAGAGTAGTCCCTATCTAAAAGTAAATTTTAATGGCTCCTGATAGGACATGAACATGGTATTTTTACCTGGTGGATGTGTTGATGTTGTAGCGACGCTGATCAGAGGCTCAGCTTCTGCAGTGGTTACACCGGGAGGAGCTGCTGCCACTTCAGCTCTGAGCTTCAGTAATTCTTCTGTACACAGTACTGCGGCTATGGGGTTAGAGTTGATGTGCTGCTTAAACCTGGAGACAGATTACACACTGTCATGAATAACATCTAATACAAGCAGTTTTCAATTATTATTGAACTCACTAGACCAAAACAATAATGCTAAAATGTTAGAAATGCTTTATTTAGCTAATAGGCCCTTTACAGTTACAAGTCATGTGACTGTGCCTATGAAGCTATGCAGGCTTATTTATTCTAAATTATCCCATTTCTTTGCTTTCCAGAGCAAGAAAGAAAGAGAAAAGCTTGCAGCCACTTGGCTCTCCCACAGCACATGGGACTTTGTACAGAAAAAAACAACTTTAAGCTTGTCCTTTGGGCAAGTGGCTCTTGTATTTTGCCTGCCCGCAGCCACTTCTTGCTCCTCTTAGTTAATCATTTTCTTTAGAGTATGATTTGCCCAGACCGTAGCCCACTGGGAAAGTCAGCTTTAAAGGTTACTTTCCTAGTAACAATGTCTTCTTGTCCTGGACTACTGGACAGGACTTTTTTGTGAAAGAAGAAAAGCTAATGGAAAACTGATATCTGAATCTGATAACTTTGAAAACTGATATCTGGTGATTGAAGTTCTTACTTTTCAAAATGTTGGGCGTAATTCTGTGTTGGGACTGTGAAGACTTTATCATACAGGGCAGTCACCCTTTGCAGCTGGCCCTGGCTTTTTTCCCATTCAATGTAAGCATCCCATAGCTTGTCTGCTCTGAATTCATCACCAGCAGTAGAAACAGCTCGCTCAAATAAACTACAAAGCAACAAAAGAAGCACAAAAAAATGGAAACTGATCCTACAGGAGATAGAACATGACTTGTAGATTTAAAAATGTTAAAAAGAGGACTGAACTATAAAAAATACCTTTTCCACCAGAAAGTACCCCATACCAATATTGACCTGCCTGAGGCCAGCATGGGTTGCGATGCACACTACCACCCTAACTGGAGAGTTACTAACAAGAAACATATGGCACAACAAATTATGGGGGTTAGATTTACTGCCAAAATGAAATTCAGAAATTCAAAAACAAAACTTTTTAAAGTTTGAAAACAAACACACTCATCAACGGTGAATAATCCTTTGGTGTGCGCTCATCTCTAGGATTTCAACCATTTATATTTGATGCTTGTCATGTCTTGAGATGAAAGTGGTACTCCTGGAGAACAGATAGACTGTCAATATCAGTACAAAGGTACAGAATAACTGTACAGATCAAAGTTACCTTCGCATGAGCTGTGGGCCATCAAGTTGACCCTTGGTAGTCAGCGAAGCAAAGTTCAGATAATGTACCCACAAATCCACACTTAGAGGGATTGCAGCAATGGCCCTTTCAAACACCTGAAAAGAGAAATATGCAAGGCTTGTCAAAATAAAAACTAGTTTCCAAATAATAATTGATTGATTAATGGATCAGAGACCACCTCCAACAGTGGCTAGAACAGTTGTCCACAAAATGATTACTAAATGTGAAAAAGTGTCCTCGCCAGCGGGTTCTCAGGAACAAGAAAGCTGCTACCTTTTGACTGAAGAAACAAAGCCACGGTTGTAGTTTGGGAAGCGAAGGCAGAGCTCAAGGCAAATCAGTTTGATGCCATTATCCAAAATCAGGGGGTTCATTAAGGGCCGGGCACCGGTCAAATTGACCGGCTGTGAGCACGACTTTGCCCGGCTGCTTTGCATCTCAAAGAACTTCTTTTTAATACAAGGAACGATCAAAAACAGTTTTAAGTTACAATCGTGCCCATTTCTTGATGAGTCTTATCGAGTGTAAAACATACTTTGCCGTGCAATTTCCACTTTATTATACGCGGCATGAAATCCCCTCGTTCTTTGTGTGTTAAAAACAAGAATCGCCCCATAACACACTGCGAAAAGAACTGTGCTTCATAAACGACCACCTGAAATGCATCAGTGTTGCGAGCACGTGAGCATGGCGGCCCAGAAAAGAGCGCGTTCGATAGCGTATTATTTTTCGGCTTCAACCAAAGGGCCTCCAGTAGAGAAAAGACCAAGAGATGACTAGACTTCTTTATGATTTAACCTTTTACTTGCCTGTATATATTGAATGGCTTAATCATCATGTTCAACGAAGCGAAGCGTGATTTTTATTTGTCTTATGGTTTACGCCAATGAATTAATTTTCGGTGCGTTCACGTTAAAACAGTGCTCCTCCCGTCTAGTCATTGAAATTTTAAAGATAAGTTGATTACGACTCAGATGCTGACGGTGAGTTTGAGTAAAGATTATTATGAGCAGAGCTATTAAAAGAGAACCAAAAAGTCCAATTTGTTTGGTGGGTTATTGGTATCAAATCATGATTAAATTGTCTAGAAAAGTTATCTTTTTTTGGTTGTTGAAAGTCATTGTCTGCAGCTTCAAAATGCAGGAAAACACATCCTTACGACTATAGAATTTCAAAATTTTCCGGGGGAGCATGCCCCCGCACCCCCCTTGAGGGCAAGGCCCTCCGGGCCTTGCCAATTCTTTGCCCAGGTGTCAAACTCAGTTGCACTCCTGTTCAAAAACTTAATGAACCCCCTGCAACATTGCCGATCACAAGTTGAAATTAGCTTCAAGAAATTTCATTTCTTACCTCTTTGGCATTATCTATGTTTCCATTCTTTCTCTCCATGTCAGCATACTTCTTCCAGTAACCATAGCAATAAGGGTAACGCTTGAAGAAAGCATCAAAAGCTTGCCTGGCTGAAGAGAGCTTGTTCTAAAGTAAGAAAAACACATCAATTGCCAAGTTAGCAGCAATTACTGGGCTTTTGATACCAAAACAAAGTGCAGGCTAGAAAAATAATCAACAAGAAATAACCTCCAACAGAAGTTTCTACAAACGCTGACTTGCATGGTTTTATCCAAGTAAAGGGCTAAAATTATCCTAGACAAAGAGAACGATTTGTCAGAATTCGCAAAACGTGCTCAAGAATCGAAAGTATTTATGTAAAACAGCTGTTAATAAAATTTAACAACAGTTGCTTTTTCCAAGTGATCAAGATCAGAGCAAAAGTAGAAGTGTTTAAAACATACCTCTTGCTCCACAAATTGTAGGAGATATGTCCAGCTAGTGAAGTCCGCCGGGTTTTCCTTGACAGCTTTCCAGTATTTAAGTTCCTGTTCATTGACAACTTCATCTTGAGTAGTATCAGAAGAATTCTCTTGACTAACTGCAGCCTCTCCATTTTCTTTCGTTTCAGGCATTTCCGCATCAGCATTAACTGCCGTAGTGCTAGCAGCCTTATCCCCTGAATTCCATTGCAAACAAACACAGTTAACAGATCGAAGGTCGAACTCGAACTAGGATCATTGAAACGGCCGTACACAAACACGCTGCAGTATTCGAAGTTATGATAAAGAGGAACCGCAAAGTAATGAGAAAAAACCTTCTTTGAAAACAAGGATAACAAAAACATAAATTTCAGCCCTCGTACCTTCAGGATGAGCCTGATTTTCGTTGGATTCTTCGTGAGAAGCTTCTTCTCCCGCAGTCGCCATTTTCTCTGCAGCGTTGTCTTGGTCTGAGGGAAGGTGGTACTAGTCACGTGAGTGACTCGGAACTAGGGGTGAGGGTTAAGGGTGAAGGAGGGTTAGGGACGGTGGGGTAAGTGAAAAAAAAAATCTTGATCCAAGATTAGCTCATTTACTATGCTAAGGGTAGCTAGTATGGTATTTGTAGAGACGAACTACTCGGGTTTCTGGAGGGAAAAAAACAGGCAAAACTGAGCACTCTCCATGGGACAAAGACATCGTGCATCAACTTCATTTCCTGCTATGATTGTGTAGATATAAAGCATTCAGTAGTCTCCGAAGCACTAGTAATTTCTTTACTCAGTTTCCACTGCCAGAAGACTGACAGGAGGGCCAAAAACTGAGGGGAGGGGTCCGTTTTGGAGAGGAAAGATTTATCGCTGACCTATAAACAGTGTTCACGGCTCAAGAGATAGATACCGTGACCCCAGTGACCCTGGGATAGCGCGCAGTCACGCTACATTCTAAAAATTAATAGTTTACATACCGATAAATATCCTTGTGACCAATACGGACTTGAAGAGAACTTTTCCAAAGAAAATGGACAGATGTCAAGTTTATGAAAATTTCCTTTACGTTGCAGCTCTAGCCGCTGCTTGTTGTGTTTTAGTTCCTGTGAAACTCAACGAATCTGACACAAACGGCAATTGTTTGCTTTTCGCGGAGCTCAATGTCCTCACGAACACAGTCGCCACGGGCAACAACATTTTCTGTTCTTTGGTGTTTTACGCGTATCTCGTGAATGCTACGTTAGCTGCTGTTTTGGGGTTTCTTAAGTCTTGCTGTATTGTGACCACGGAACGTTTAAGGTAAAAGGAAGTGTTAATTATTTGACGAGAGTATTGCATACAAATAATTGTTTTTGTCATAAAACAATTGATGACAACATTTGATCTCCGAACTCTTAATAATACATGCACCTATACATACATAGTATACGAATTTAATTCCTTCATTTTGATTTACAAATACCTCAGCAATTCTTAAGACTCTCTCTTTTATACGTTGGACGTGGTTTTTGTTGTTTTCTTTCTTGTCGCATGATGACTACTAGTACTTATTCTTTTGTTGTATTTGTTTTTGACAGGTGAGTAGGTGGGAGGGGAGGTAATTGCGATTAAAATCTACCCATTCAATGACTAATAAAAGAATAACAACAAGAAGCAGGAGCTAAAATTAGTCATTTTCTCATTTGACTCTCCCCAACGCACGGGACCGCGAAACAATTCCCTACCCCTGGGCCTGAAGGGTTGGGTTTGCCCTGGAGGATACCTCAGGAGGGGCATAAAAAAAATACACTTCATTTCTAATTCTACTCAACCATCAACCTAAACGTAAAGTAAAATACATTCACTCTGACAGCAGTTCCGCACATCAGCTGAAATTAAGTATTTTTTTTGTTATAGTGCTGTATATTTCTTATTTGCAAGCAGTATTGTGTCAGCTTTAGTATGGATCAGCTGTTTGGTGTGCACTATTTTCATTGTAATTGGCCTAACAGAGTGGTGCAACTCAGTGGAAAACAATGGAAATGTGGAAAGGTATGTATAAGGAATCACAGATTGTAAGTGGCTCCAACAAAAATGCATATGATAACTTTCCAAAGCAACCTCCACCCCCGGTCTTTCATTCAGAGCCTAATCTGCATCATAGTATGAAGCATAGTCTGTCACTGCACCACTTTCTTTGTCAGTTTTAACACAATTCCATCTCAAGAGACAAAATTGAGGTGTAGAATCCACAAAAGTTGCAGCTCACAAGAGTAACCAAAACCGGGAGCTGGGAGATTGGAGAAATCTCCCTGTCGTTGTCCTCACATTCCAACTCCCTTGCTAAATCAGTTTATTCATAGAGCTTACAGCCATTCAACAGATGCTGTCTCTCAAGACTGTTTAGTTGTAAAAAATATGTACATATTCTCGTTGTTGTTGTTTTTTTCATTAAAATAATAATTACTATTTCAGCTGTAAAGATGCTGAAAAGTGGGACTGGACCCTTTTTTTACCAACTGGCATTGATGGTAGCAAGTTTTACACTCATCTTTTTATGGCAGAGGTATCTAATTTATAAAATGTTGAAATTAAAACAGATTTATTGTACTTTTAAAAGCTTTGTAGTTTCCACTTAACACAAATACAATATACTATAACGCTCTCCTAGAGCCCTTCTGAGTTGCCAAATGGCAATATATAGGGCAGATGGCAGCATTATTTCCTGGATATCCAACCTAAGCATGACAGATTTTTGAGGTGATTAATCATTGGAGTGTTCAAAAGGTTACCTGTATTTCTTAAAACGTCATTGCTTTTTTCTAACCCTGGAATGAAAGTGACTCCCTATTCAAGAGAGAACCAATATATTATGCAGACTCAAAGATTTCAACATGCTCTGTAAATGCTTTAATAACAGTTCATAAATATTGTGAAAGTGAGCTTTTTACTGGGGTTTATAACCTGAGATTAATAAGCCAACACGAGTGAAAGGAACTCTACCCAATGAAAAAAACCTAACTGAAACAAGCCTTAACTCAATGTAGATTAAAAACCATGCTTGACACCCTGCCAGGGGGTCGCATGTCGCCTGTCTGAATTTTAAAATGTCTTGTGTTGGAATTTATAAATGCTTGTTGCTTATTGTCGGCTTTGCCGTCACTGTCGCAATTTGGCCGAGGGAGGTTGTCTCTTGTCACGATTTCATTTTACACAGTGTCGCTACTTTTTGGGCCATGTCGCTTGTTGGAATTTACCCTGGCAGGGCCTCATGCTTTATACTGCAACACTAGCTTACATGGAAGTCCCCCCTAATACCTCCCAGTGAATAACATTCTCTCCGAATGATTCTCTCTCAGATTGCATCAATTGCTAGTGTACTGATTTGGTTCATCATCCTCATCCTGTCTGGGAGGAATTTCAAGCAGAGCTTGCTGAATGTAAGGGCAGCTGAATACTATCGGAATGAGGAGCAAATGAGTTACATGTATCCACCACCTATCCAAGACATACCCGCGTATGAAGTCAAAAGTGATGGAGGATCAAGATTCTTATGATCGTTTTGTTAAATCAAATTCAATAGTGGTTCAAAAGGCCTTGTAACAGGAATTGCCCATGCCTATTGGATTCTGTAACATTGAAGACATTATGTCACTTGGAATGCTTGTCCATCACAGCTCTAAAACCATTTGGGCAGTACACTTTTATGCAGCTACCTGAGAGAGGCTATAATATTTTGCAGTGACATTTTTCACTTCCACAGACCATACAGCCCTGTACCAAAGACCATAGGTACCAGGGGCGGATCCAGGATTTTTTTTAGGAGGGGGTGCACTCGTCTCTTGCTCTACTCCAACACCAATAAACCACATAGTTTTTTTTTTTGCAGAATACCAGTTGTATTAGAAAACCGCAGGTCATCTCAGGGGGGGGGGTCGATCTTTTTACTTTACATCAGCTCTTAATTACATGTATAGTGATTTTGATTATTTTGAGTAGTTACTTATCATTATACACGATGCATAATTTATATCATATTTACAACGATCAAATAATGACATTAAAACAGTTAAAAACCTAAATAATTTCCTTTTTATTGCACTACAATCAATATATTATGTGCAAAGTTAGTACCAAATTGAAAACTATCATTTTGTATTTATCAGACATTAGCCAGGATTTACGTTATTATTACATTAGCCTAACTAATTACTATTCTCCATAATCATTTAACCCAATTCTTTTGACCAAATTTACCAGTATGTGTTGAGGCCTCAAATGTAATAAATGACCCTAAATGTAATAAAGGTCGTAAATGTAATAACTTTTGGCCCTAAATGTAATAACGGTCCTAAGTGTAATTCTTTCAGCTCTTATTATGCTTAGGGTCATAAGAAGATTTCATAGTGTTTGTTTTCAGCCTTACTACAGGTTAACTGAGCGCAAGAATATGTCTAGGGAAGAATCAAACACTAAATACCCCAGGCAGATCCCCTATACAGCCATTTGAGTGACAACTTATTATTATTCATGTGGTGAAATCCTGGAAAAAATAGTTAGCATAAAATTCACTTCAAGAAGTACTCCTGGTAGAAATTAAAATCAAAGTCAGGAAGTCAGAAAAACTATCAAGATACACTGCCCTTAATATCTTGCTGTCTATATATAACTTTGTGTTCACAGCATTCTGTATGGACCGACCGACATACTCTTTTGGAAAATGATAAAAAAAATAAATAAATAAATAAATAAACCATTTCTTTTTTTGGCCCAACATTAAAAAACCCTATAGGCAAAAGTAGTTAATTTACTACGATTGTTTCTAATGAACATTAATACTTCCTTCAATTGCTAAATTACTACTGTGTTTTGAAAACTTTTGTGAACTCGCGTTTTACGATGTAGGAATGTACTACGAAACACGATCTAGTCGTAGTTAATTTATAAGTGTTTTTCCTACTTCTTGAGCGCTCTAGCCGCTTTCTAAGTTTATGAATATCTATGAAGACTACAACAGGGCGAAGAAAGTGAATCGCCAGCTGGCTATAAAATTAATATCGCATCAGACCGTCGCATGTTTCAGTCAGCGACTTTATCAAGTTTGGGGCTGTTATACTACATACATGCAGTATACTGTTAAGACTTCCATTACATTTAGGGCTAAAACCTATTAAACATATAATGTTATTAGACCCTTTATTACATTTAGGGCCAAAAGTTATTACATTTAGGACCTTTATTACATTTAGGGCCAAAAGTTATAACACTTAGGACCTTTATTACATTTAGGGTCATTTATTACATTTGAGGCCTCAACAGTATGTTCTAGACATCTGAAAAAATAGGATTTTGTAGGAATATAGGACTTGCTTGACACCCTGTATTTCCCAATCGGTAATTGAAATATAAATGTGCGGTTTTGAGGTAACATCTTGCCATGTGGTATCTGTTTTTTTTCATCTTTTTGGCTGACAGTACAGACATATCTGGTAAAAGAAGATCCTTCACGGTATTGCTTTGCCATTCATTTGCGATCTCCTGTCTAATACAGGTCAACACAATATGCAACACGTAACTAAACTATATAGGTTAATAGAAGTCAACATTTTTAAGTTGTTTCATGGTAAATGATTACACAACAGTTAATCTACAGTGGAATTGCTGTTGCGTCCAATGTACTGATAAATTCGAGGTCTTCTCATGTTTTCCCACAATGGCTGAGGTTGATTTCTGGTGCATGCATGTGGTATTGGCATGTCATCAATTTTTGACTCAGTATTTCTGTATTTCTAAATTTTTCATATGGTATTGCCATACTGGGTACTCCTTAAAGTTCCCCCTCTTCTGTCTTCAATTTAAAACCTTTTAACATCATTTGTTTTACAACCCATGACAAGCCTGCCATGAGGTAATAATTAATATTATTTTACATTGGTGGGGCTCCTGTGAATGCTCGAAGAGCATGGACTATACACAAAAGGAAAAATATGAAACAGGAACACCATGAGCACACCTAAGAAAACAAAACCAACAAAAGATTGATGAGCACTGGCTAACCTGTCTTTAGCAAAGTAAAAGACCCTTATCATAGTGTACAGCACTACCGAAGCAGGTAGACCGCGAATTCAAAGATACGTGTGACAGTTGATTTTGGTGCCAGGCGTTTTAAGTCTCTCAGGTCACATGGCTTTGTTTATCAAACCAAAAAGGTGAAATCGGGAGGTAGCGGAAATACATTTCACTTGGGATATGTGTTTCCATAAACACACATCCCTAGTCGTAGTGATCAAATCCTTTGAGTGTACTTTCATTGCTAAAATAAAAAATTTAACCACAGCTAGCAGAAAACAAACACTATTTGAGACAGCACTTCCTTGCATCGCTAATCCTGGTGGTTTTCAAATACTGATCCGACCTTATTATTACAGGAAGACCGCCCCGTGCATGCATGGTGTTGTTTTCTCATGTGTCAAGACAAGATCACGACTATTACTGTGACATCACAGTGATATGTGTTCCTCCCTAGTGAAATGAAACCCATCAGAGTAGTCAGAGTTTATATATAACATGAGGAGGCTGAAACCGAAAGAACTTTAACCGATTGACTTTCCACAAATGAAAATTTCTCCTTTTTGGTTGACAGAGAACACCATCATTCGACTTGGCCTTATCATTGTCCAACCAAACGCTCAGGAATAACACCACATGAGTTCACCTTTTTGTTTCAACAAACAAAGCCACGTGACGTATTAAGTCGTTAATGTATAGTGCCAAAATGAACTGTCACACGTATCTCTGAATTCACACTTTACCTATTACCAATTTTATTTTGGCACTGAATAAATGCTACAGTTAAATTTTGCAGACAGCAATTTTTTGCAATGCGATAAAGATTGCATTTAGATATTGCATTTGTGTGGCAGATTGCTATGATTTATGCCACAAAATTCTACAAGCAGCTTTCTGACCCACAATAAATGTATTGTTTGGTTACCTATGAAGCGCTTCTTTGTGCCATTCATAGAAATGGCTGCTGAGAACTGAAAATTCCACTGTATTACTTTTTGGCTTATGGTTTATCATTTCATGTGTCTTGGCATTCAGTGTGAGTGGTTACATAAAAATATTTCCCAGAATATTTCAAGTGTTCACAAAGTGTTTGTAGTTTGACAACAACAAACCCCTGGTATCAACCTAAGAGAAAAATACAACAATGATACTAGTCAGTACATATTACCATTAGTCTTAATCTTTAATGCTCTACCTAAGATTACTGAAAAATAAAGACTTTTACCATTGTTGATTCCAATAAAGAATAACCTTTGTCACAGTCACAGTACTTTGGAGTAAATTTCTTCCAATCCATCGAATCAAAATGAAGATCTGTACATCTGCAACAGAGGTTGTTAAGATCTGATAATCCCTTCATCACTTAAAATAAATGCTAGTTTCAAGGGATTGGTGGACCCTTCATTATTTGACCTACAAAAGACTTAACACTGAAATAATTACTGGTGTGTTTTCTGACCACTACTAGGCTTTTCACAAACCTCTTGTCAACATGTGCAATTCGCTCCTTCAACTAAACAAAAAGCGGAGGTTGTTTTCCTATTTAGGGTGGATATTGTACACTTATTTTTAGTTCTAAACAAGATCAGAATTTTTCTTACTCTTTAAGCCCCCATGGCTATATGTTGTGATTCAATTTTATCCTTGGTTTAAATTCTATTTCTCTTTGTTTTTGTTTTCATACATTAACATACTCTAAAACAAAGGGAAATAAAATTTAAATGAAGGATCAAAATGGAACTACAACATATATACATTCAAATTCTTCAGAATGATCTAAGTTGCGGAAATTAGATAAAAGATCAGAGTAGTTTCACTCTGGTGATCATTTCAATTCACATAACCATTTTTATTGTAATATACTATAATTGAACTAGTAAATGCCTGAGGCATCTATTTAATTTTAGGGGTCCAAGCAGGGGCGTCTAATAGATAGGAGGCGTTTAAAAACTACAATGTAATACATTTTTGGCAAAAATATCAAGAGAGTTTAGAAATAGTGTAATATCCCCTCCAACTGATACATCTAGGCCATCTAGAGATCCATATTACACTTTGAAATTCCAACATCGATGTCAGAATCTTGCTCATTGTTATTGTGTTGCTATCATTAGTCTATCCTTACTTTAAACTTGACATGGAACAAGATGAAATAGCAAAGCCTCGTAGATCAAGCAAGAAACTGAATGAATTAAATGATTTTGCACAATTTGGCTAATTCCTAGTATTTTGGACTAATTCTCATAGGGGGCATCTAATAGACTGGGGGCATTTATTATAGGGTGGTACCTGATACAATTATTTTAACTGTGTAGAAACTGTATTATTAGGTCATTTACTGTATTCATATTGTTAGGAGAAAGTTGATGTAAAAGTTGCCAAAGATGAAGAAGACTAGTGAGTTTAAGCAGCGACGTTTTTGAACGACACATGTCAACTGGATGTGGCCTTTTTGCACTCTTCAGCTGTAATTTTGAACAAATTTTTTTAGCAAATCGTCTCCATAAGAGTAAAGACTATTAGCAACACAAATTTGGTAGCGTCAAGCAATATAAAAAGAGAAAAAGGCTCACTTACAGTAAACTGTCAAAGTGCGTCGCTCAAATATGTCACTTCTTAAACTCCCTACTATTACCTGTTAATGACAAATGAGTCACATAAGGCTTGAAATCCACGGCTGATTACCAAAGCAGCAATAAATGTTGCCAATGTAGAAGCTATCAGCAGTGCAAGAACATTAAAGAAATTGCTATAACCCCTACAAGTGATAAATAAAGGAAGTTTCAACAATGAGAAAAATGAAGGTACTGGTATTTGCCCTGCTAATGGCAAGACCTACCCATGGCTCAGATGACCATGCAGAAATTGTGGTCCCATTTTCAGAAGATGTCAAAACTGTGTCGTCAATTAGTACTGTCACGCTAAAGACATTGACACTTGTGACACTTACATAAATACTACTACAGTCAAACCTCCTATAATGCAAAGACTTGATGTCGCTTACAGAACACACTATACTCATGGTGATAATCTCGCTTACCTAACTTTCCCTCTTCTTATAAACCGAAACAAGAAAAGTAATGCAGATCCAAGAGCTATAACGTGTAAAAATATCGGCAAGGCACACCATACTTTGTGGGATCCTTCCAGGATCCTTTTCCTCTCATAAATTTTCGCGAACAATAAGCACTGACCAGCGCATCTCACCGTCACCATAATCAAAGTAACGCATGATGCGATCTCTAAAATTATCGCAACAATCAATAAAATGCCATCACTGGAAAGATATGGACTTAAAGAAGAAGTTATTCTCTGGTGAAAGGAGCGCCAGGAAGAAGACAGCAAAGAAGCCGCCATTGCTCATACGATCGAGGGCCACTGGGTTCTACTTGCGCAGTAAAATCTCTAAAAGGGCCCATCAGCGCGCATCGCGTATTCGGCGCGTTTTTCGAGTCTTTCGCCGCGTTGTTTACTTGCGAAATAGAAGACTACCGTTAAAATGGGGTAAATCTTCGGTTTTGTATCTCTGCATACAAAAGTGCGCTCAGAAAATGCCTCCGATAAAGAAGAAGAAAAGGACGAAAGTTGATAGAAACTTCGGAGAACAAGGTACGGTGAGGCAATTTCGGGACTTAACTCAAGCTTGCTGAAGTACACAAACTATAAAATCAAACATTTGAAATTGTTTACAGCTTAAAACAGTTTTACAACTTAACAGCATTACAGTGAAGCCATGGACTAGAAAGGGTAAAAATTTTGTACAACTCCATGCTTTTATCATACGTACATTAATCTGTGTTTTCAAATAAAGCCTGTGTGCATCCGGGGTGTGCATGTATGGCTTTGTCCTTTTACTCCGTGCAGGTTCATGAATTTATTGTGCAGCAATTTCATACTATTTCACACAAATATTTTTAAACTACACAAAATACACATGTATGCATATAAACGTTGCAGTTAATTTTTCGTTTCAGGTACTTTTTGTTTTTCCTTTGTTTCAAATTCATTAGCATACCTTACCATATCCAAAAGCAATGGAAAAATAAAAATTAACTGAGATAAAAAACATAAATAAATGTATGGAGCTGTACAGAAATCTTACAAGTATCCAGTTTCAACATACTGTCCATTATAAGTAACACCTGATTTAAACAATAGGAGAGTGACATTTATCATGTATCAACCTATTGTATTTGATTTCTTCTCATACTCCCTAACCACGAAGATGTTGTAGTTAATTTTTTATCTCAGGTAATTTTTCTTTTTCTTTTGTTTTTGGGTATGTTAATGTATGCTAATGGCATCGAAACAAAAGAAAAATAAAATCTACCTGAGATAAAAAATTAACCACAACATAGGTATTATATTGTCAGTCTTAAACTCAAAGACAGATAATGCGTTAAGTCAAGTTATCTATTGAAGCCGTGTTAGAGTAAAATTCTGACAAGCTACATGGCTTTGAAACGGCAATGTGAGACAAGATGAAATGGTGACAATAATAATATGTAATTAACAAAAATAATAATTTAAAAATTTATAGCACCCAAATAGCTATATGAATATTATCAAATGACATAAAGATGGGTTGAATACTGACAGGGAAATGGCCTAATCCTCAATACGTGAAAGGACTGTATTTGAAATTCAGACTAGCTACTGTACATATGTTCTACCCCCTGTTAAGAGGGCCTTTTTATAAGGTAGTGTTAATCAAACTAAAGAGCATTGTCAAACTTAATACTACACAAACCAGAAGATGCATAAAAACATCAAACTCGTGCACCAAACTCCTACTTTAAATTATCACTGATCTAGTACAAAAATAGCCAAGATCACATACAGGTATTTTTTTTATTTATGATCTGACATAGCCAGTGCTGCAGACAGAACTAAACTCTGGTTAAGTCGGTCTGTGAAACAGTACCACATCCTTGTTCTAGGCCCTCACCTGTGTACCAGGATTTGAGTATGCACCATGATTGGCCTGTTTAAACAGCCTTTGTTGATTTGTCAATAAGGTTAAAGGAAATTCAAAATAATTCATTGAGTCCCGTTGGAGGCCCAGAACAAGGCTATTGGTGCTGCTTTGCAGACATTACTCACCTAGGTTAAATTTTGTCTGTGCTGTTGGCTAGATGTGACATTGTTTTACATTCTACCTGCAGAAGAAACAGAGTCTTCGGAGTCAGGAAAGCTAAGTGAAACCAATGAAGTTGTCAAACACTTGTCAAGAACAAGATTAGTAAGTTCACTCCACAGTAGACTTCTGGCCATGTTAAAACACCCAGTGAATAAAATATTTTTTGTCTGAAACACTCATTAGCCACCATCCTAGTGCCCAAGAGTGGTAGATACTAGCTTGCCTGCCTAACATCTTAATTATACAGTTTTGTCAGTACAGTACTGTACTTCTGGCCTTGACCATGCCCAAAGCATGGAAGCATTTCAAGTATTTTTGAGTTTCTTTGACCTCCCTTGCCTGTTTGTGTTAACAGTGACTGTAAGTTACTCATAGTATGTCAGCATATAATTATGTTTGCCTCATAACTGTGTCCTTCATACTTTTAAACTGTGCCATATACATTGTAGATCTTGAGACGGATATAGATTATTTTGTAGGAAGCATCAAAAGCTGGTAAATCAGTAAAAAGGTCAAGACAGAAAATAGGACCCCTTGATGCCAGTCCAGATTCAAACAGTACTGTAATGATGTCCTTTTAGTAGGTGGAAAGAAAATCCTTACATTATTCTGAAGGGGAATGACTGTCTGAAATTCAGCTGTAGTAGTATATGGGTATTTAATGGTAACTGTGACCAGCAATGTTGCCTCCTACTTTCATTGCAAGGCAATATCTTTACATTACTCAGTACAACTAGTAATTGAAGAAGTGGTTTTGTCATAATGATGGTAGTTTGTACAGTATATATATTTGTTGTTATTATTAATACAAATGGTATCATAGGATAAAGAAAATACCCCAAGAAGAGCAAAGAGTTGGTTTGCTCAGAGAAAAGAAGGAGATCCTTATGATGCAGACTCTGAACCTGAACATGGAGCTATCCCTCTAACAGCAATGACCATTGATCAGAACATTCCTCTGGATAAACAACTCTTCCATTCTAGGCTGTCACCAGTACATACAGATCATTCTACCCCAAGCATAGCACCAAACTGTGGTTACCAAACCTCGGATTGTTATGGATTTGATGACATGCCTTCACCACTTCCTTTTTCTCCAGTGGGACAACCTGTTTTGCCACCTAGTTTTGTCCCCAGCTCTCCTGGATCTGTTTCTGTTACATCATCTATTACGTCAATATCTCCTGGAAAAAGGAAAGCTGATCCTCGTATTTTTGATGTGCCAATCGAGAGACCAAGCAAGAAAATGAAGAAAAAGAAAACCAAATTGTTGGTGAGTATTTTGTTGATAATAAGTTATATTATTGGAGACCCAACAAGGCAAATGTCAGTCAGGTGACAGACTGGCAGTGACATGACTTTGTGATATTGATGAAGAAAACCCTCTGAACTCAAGTTAACAAATCAATGACAATTTTCCATGTTCTGTACTCTTATCGACACCATTGCATAATTTCCATGGTCCTAACTCCTATCAAACATAGCTTTCAACCAATAAGGACATGAGAAATTGCTCAGTTATTGTAAAATCTGCATTTGATGTGGCAAGTGGCTCATCAGGCTAGCGCTTATGTTGACTTTGGTTTTCCAAAGCAGAAAAGAACAAGGGATATTTCTACTTTCCCCTGGATGGAATGCTAGTCCATCACAGGGTTACCCCCCAGAATTTGATTCACCAGTATACACCTGGATGGAAGAAGGAATTGTGAGAGTGAAGTGTCTTGCCTAATAGCACAACATACATGTAGTACCTTGGCCACAGCTTGAACCTGGACCTCTCGATCCAGAGTCCAGTGCACTAGCCATTATGCCACTGTTTCTCCATTCTCCACTTGTTATGTTGTCAAAAAGTTTTCACCAATACTAGCAGTTTTGCTCCCATCTGGTTTCCCAGAGTTTACAGTCTCATTTCTAACATGCAAAATAGCTGGTGGTGAAAAATCTACAAACCTCTAGGAAACCAAGTATTAAGCAGGTAAATTTTCATCCTAAATATTGTTGGGGTCATCAGGCAAATTTCTGGAAATCATTTTCCTTAGTTACTGAATAATGCTGTCCCCTCTAAGCAAACATCTCCAGGTAATGAGAGTTTGTTTGGTCAAGTTCAGCCCCCCTTTTTTCTTTGCATGATTTACAGCTCTGCTTCAAACTCAAGATATCTGATTTGGTTCGTTTTCAGGATACAGAAGATGAAGACTGGGTGTATGAGTTGAAAGCACAGTTTCAAGAAGTAGAAATGGTTGATCTTGTTATTGACTAGAGAACAGAGTTTAATGAAAGTTTGTAACTTACTATGTACCTTTACCAGTAACCCTGTGTGGTGTAAATAAATATTATAAGTAATTATAAGGTATAATATAAAGGAGCTGTGATAAAACACAGTGATCAAAGAACAACAAACCTTACTGCCAGCAACAGCAAGAATTCCATGATCAAACAAGCTTTGTTTGAAAAAAAAAGAAAAAGCACTTTCTCACCGACAGACTTTCACCAATTTTAAATCAAACAAGCATTTTTAGCAGGACTTTCCATTTCTACTAGTAATAATCTTGAATGTGTACTATGCATCTGTCTAATTTATTCCAGAAAAGAAAATTACCGAGATGATGCTTTCGATAATGATGTTTACTGTTTGTTGTGTTTTAGTGAATGTAAGAATGCAGCTTTAATAGTTTAAATCCATGCATATGCAGTATGCGTCCAGCATAAATGTCTCGTGGAAACTGTAATAACTTGAGGAAATATTGTTCATTCACAGAATGTAATTTTGACAGTTTTTACAGACTTAGCACACACTAGACTTTTTCTATGCTACACTGTACCATTTTTAGGGTCAGTTTCTAACACTCTCTAAAGTTTGGTCTTTCTAATTCATTACTAGGCCTGGGGAGGAGAGCAGGGCTCATTTTTCAGAACAGGGGCTTGTACTCCACCTTACATGTCCAGAGACAATTGATTTTGATTCATTTTGTCCTTGAAACATGCCACAGAGGAGTAATATAGCTTCAACTGCAATATGTTGCCTGGTGTGTGCCAAGCTTATTAAGGTCAACACTTGCTGTATACTGTCGTAGGTACAGGTAGTACAGGTACAGTTAATGAACTGGTCGGATTAATAATTACACATCTCTCCGACTAAAAAATGAATATGTTATTTCATGATTCAGGGTCGGCCGGGGGGGGGGGGGGGGGGGGGGGGGGTAGTGGTATACCAGTATACCTGAAAAAAAATCGTCAAAATACCCAAAATTCATCCAAATATACCCAAAATTATACCCACGTATACTGAAATTCAAAGAAAGTGATATACCGAATACCCGTATTTAAGCTGCAATATACCGTATACCCGATTTAAAAAGCCCCTGTATACCGTATACCCAAAAACCCTGGCCAACCCTGATGATTCTCTGAAATCAAGAACACTGAAAACATTTCATGGTACATCTGTCTGCGAGAAAAAAATATTTATTCTGTCACGTATTTTCCCTACATGTGTTGTGTAACAGGAATAAATCTGTGAGGTAACTCTTCAGTTTTGTTGAACTGTAGATTTTACGGCCCTGTACGTGGCTACACTCATACTTGAAAATCTACTGGAGGATTGTTTTCTCACTACTGAATGGGAAAGGCCGTTTCAGTTAATGCAAGACTATCAGAAACATTTTTGTTTTCAAAAATTCCGTAATAATGAAGCACTTCTGGTCTGGTGGCCAAGAAACGGAAAGTGCAATTTACCCTCGTTGCCAGAACTCTCAGGCAGTGTCCAATGGGATCACTACTTTCTGCTATTCTAACCTGAGATCAGGCGTTATTTCTTTTGATTGCTTCTTTACTTCTTTGACTCAAGAGTGAAAAAGATAGTTCCTCCCCAAAACAGATTACAGAGATAAAAGGAGAGGGCATGATCGCAGGCTACTGCTATTCATGCTCTCAGTTCCTTCCCACCCCACCCCCAATAAATAATTACTAAGTACCGGATAGAACTCTGTAAAACATTTCCTATGACTAGACTGTGGGCTTTCTAAAATCTGATACCTACAAAAAGTTCAGTGAAAGCTGGCTCGAAAGTGTTTTAATTTTTCACAATTTGGTCGATATATTAAAACGTTTTTCAAATAAGTTACGATCTTCTACGGCACCATGACAAAAATTATCTTAGAAACCGGGTTAGAAACCAAGCACATTTCAAAGTAAACAACAGAGAACTTTCACTTTCACCTTCATTCAATTAATTAACTGAGGTGTCACGCCAGGCGTAATATTTCGACATCGCACACTGGGCTCCTTTCAACATGTCGGCATGGCTGAGGTCCATTTTCATGTTATTATTCTTCCGATTTTCAACCAAACGAAATATCACCCTCATGTTCAAGAACATATGGCTTCAGCTTTTGATAACATGGAGAAAGATTTGTTATTTTTTGAGCAGAAGGTTTGGTTTGCCCTTGTGGAGGTGAGTACTCACTTTCCCGCTACTTAAGCCTTTTCTCAGCGGCTTAGTCCATAAATACATTACTGGCCGCAAGGGTTAAAGCTCTAGTTTGTTCTCCTGGATTTGGCTGTACTTCAACATAATGTGCTCCTCACACGAGGGTAAGATATATCAGCCCAGGTTTTCAACTCTGTGAGCGCGGATGGTAAAAGCGGTTCTGATGATAACATCCTGCCAGATGAACGAGTCAAAAACGACTTCCAACGCTTTTTGATGCCTTGACTGGGTTAAACTCTTGTACGGTATGCTGTAGACATGGGGGTATAGACTGAATTTTCGATTTTGTTTTCATGAAAGTATTTGGCCGCTTGAAATCTCAAAATTTTTCTTCAAGTTTGCTTCCCGTTCAATCTTTGTTTGAAGACCCGGAAGTTAGCTTACCGGGACGTATAAAGCTACCACAACAGACGACAAAACTGTTTTTCTCATCAGATCTTGACAAGCAAATATTTCAGGCAGCGTAAGGACAATTGCCACAAGACGAACACGATCAGGAAAGAAATCAAAGAGTAGCTTGTTGGGTCTAACCCCCAAGATTAAGGCCAACTTACGACGTAGCCTACCCGCCAACCCCCCCCCCCCCCCCCCCACCTCCGGTAGATGATAAGCCGAAATATAGACCACGTGACCAAAACTGTGGGGACAAGAATGAAATGTACGTAGGAAAGCATTGGGTGCTAGAGGTATTTATTTTCTCGCGTGCGTTTATCGGTACGGTTCATTCATTTTTGTCAAGTATTACCTGAATTACTATTTTTTTTCTCTGCAGCTATATTTACGGCAAAGACATTCCAGCCACTCCCCTTTCACTGTTTCTGTTTAACGTTGGTAAGTGGCAAGACACGGTTTGGGAGGAAAGAAAAAGATTTTTGTCTCCTTACATCCCTTTCGAGGAGAAGTTTATTGGTGAAGTGTTTGGAATGGGCGAAGTTGAAGTACGTTACACAGGTAGCTTTCGGGTTGGACTCCAATCCTTGGGGATGACCGGATCCGACAATGACATGATGTACATCTACAAATCCATAAGGGTGAACACCACTCAGAAAGCAAGTTCTACAGACCATTTAACCATTAAAAGTTCTGATCAGCCAGGTCATGTATATCTGAGGCTTAACGTCCCTAAGTCAGTTTTTATACAGTTCTATCACAGGATTGCATTAAACGTGCAAGCGGACAACTTTGGTTTCCCATCTCCAGGAGAGGTTGACAAAATCTTAGATGAATCGGGGTTACAAAATCTACAAGAGGGGTCGTGTGACTTTTTTCTGTCATCCGAAGTCTTTACCGAGCTTCATTCTCGTTTCAACTATTTTCGGTTCGGCGGTTGGGTGACCTTTCAACAGTCTGGTCCAGCTTCAACTGTACGCTGGAACATTTCCACATTGCCTAATTACGTGAACCTTGGGCCCCTGGATAATGTGTTCGCTCTTCACTGTCCCTCTTGGCCAGAAGAGGCATCTAGTTGGCTTAAAAGGGAAAGAAAGTTTGACTTCCCCAAGGACGATGTTGTCAAAAAGATGTTAGACTACGGAGTTGACCTTGTCCCCAAGCCCAGAAAAATGGAGCACCCATCCTCATACCAGAGAAGGAAAACGTTTATGTGGAGGCTTTCGTTTTCTGTCCCTGAGCTGTTGCTTGTCAATTCCTGGAATGAAGCCCAAAGGATCTGCTACAGGTACGCTAAAACGCTGATGAAGACAAATCTTAAACACCTGGACATTCCAAGCTACTCTGGCTTAAACGTAATGTTTTGGCTGATCGAGCAGACGGACCCAGCCCACTGGGTTGATCATCATCTTGTGCTTTCCTTGCAGATGTTTTTTAAAAATTTGGAGCGATGTTGTCTGGACGGATTTTGTTCTCATTATTTCATACCTGAGAACAACCTATTCATAGATATTTCTCAGGATAAACTGCTCAAGGGATCACAGACCTGTAGGGACATCAGTCAGAACTTGTACGTTCATCTCTGGCTAGATGAAGGAATTTGGTGCTATTTGAGTGGACTTCGCCAAACCACTTGGCATTCATTTAATTCCGCATCAACATTGTGCAAAATGTGTGATGAGAACATCTTGGCGGAATTTTTGGAGAGGTGGTCGCAGGCCTTATCAGACTTGCAACGGTCTTGCGAGAGAAATTTTCGGATTTATTACTGCTTAAAAGTGCACAGAGAATTGGCTCGTGCCTGGTATTCGTCAGAGCAATACCCTCAGCGAAGGGAATTCATCCTCAAGGCCGTGAGAACATTTCTGCACGACTCTCGCAAAAGACAACAAACGGCAGAGGAGAAGTTCATTGCCGACAGTGTTTGCTTTGCAAACCTGAGGTGCTTGAGGGCCTATTTCCATGAGGTTACATCTGTCTCAGAATGGCGCTTTTTCTACCGAAAGGAGTTAATCCAACTGCAGCAAGATCTATTTCATCGAAAGGACTTTCAGGGCTCTGTCAATATATCTCTTCATTATTACTTGCATGGAAACTTTGAAGCTGCAGCAAGAGTTTTAGAAAGTGACCCTTTGACGAATGAAACTGACAATAGTGCGCAAAGTATTCCAGTGTTTTCTCCTTTCGATAAAAGTTCTGCTGACCCATTCATCAGAGAATTTCCCTTTAAAGGACACGCATTTTACTGTCCAGAGATCGTCGTTCGTTGGTACCTGTTGTGGAAATGCTACCTTCTGATGGACAGAAATGACACGGAACGAGCTGCTTTGGCTCAAAGGAAGCTCAGAGAGCTGGATCTCTGCAATTTATATCAAGAAAACCTCAGAATAATGAAACCATTATTTGAACCGTTTGGGAGATATTTGAAAGACCTTGCTATTCGACATAAGGACAGGTCATGATTACGACTTAATGTATTGACTTTGACAAAACGCGGCCAGAGGAGACGTAGGAGAGAGTAAAAACGGTGACCTACGTTGTGCACGTGAACGCTCATGATGAACAACTGTAACAAACACGAGTTATGGTTTTAAGCCCCGTGCAAACGGACGCAACATTCAGTTGGCCGACAACTCCCAACATTGTTGGGAACTGCTGGGCGCGATCCATTCAACCAAAATTTCCGAACGGTCCTACCGGGAAAAGTGGTCCACGTCAAAAGGTGGACTAATTTTTTTCGAAACTTTTCCGGTTGGACCAAACCGATTCATTGAGTTTTGGACCGAAATTTCCGGAAATTTTGGTTGAATTGATCGCGCCCGTTGTGTCCGTTTGCGCGTCGCTAAATGTTTGACCCGTTTCAAACCGGCTTTGCGCAACAACTCCCAGCAACACGCAACAACAAGCAAAAGGGTAAGCAAACGGACGCAACATGTAACATTCAATAATGTTGGGAGTTGTTAGCCAACAATGTTGCGTCCGTTTGCACTGGACTTTACAGTAATGTCTCTTAAGCCCGGTGCAAACGGACGCAACATTGTTGGCCAACAACTCCCAACATTGTTGGATAGTATACCTTGCGTCCGTTTGCACACCGTGTTGCATGATGTTGGGAGTTGTTGCGCAAAGTTTGAAACTGGTCAAACTTTTAGCTACGTGCAAACGGACGTAACAACTCCTAACAATGTTGGGAGTTGTTGGTCAACAATGTCGCGTCCTTTTGCACCGGACTTTATAGTATACTGGACTTTGTAACTGTATAGTATTTCTCGCTGAGCAAAGCTGTAAATAAGTGAAAATCAGCTTTCAAAACAAATATACTGATATTAATTCAAAGATGAAATGTCTTGTTGAAATGTGAACAATATGGCCAAGGAAGTCAGAAAACAAATTTTGCGTCATAGAAAGTTCAGTAAGAAAGATCCAGATGTAAGCACAGCGCACTAAGTTCGAATAGAAATTTACAGTATACCCCTCAAAAACATTGCATGATTAGTCGATGACAACTCGATCCATGAACGCCAATACTGGTTTTAGTGAACAATACTTTAAATTCCAACCGCGGTGAGCAGGTATCACCGGTTGCAGCGGCCGTCCAGCAGGTGACCCACAGGAATACATGGTGTGCAAATCATGGTCCGACCCTGCGCAGTAAGAACATTTATTTACTGATCTTTTGTTCGAAAGAATACAAAACATATCCATACACGTGTGGCGAGGAAACGCAAGGGTTTAGAAAGTATTATGTGTTCAATTTGCAAATGAAGAGACGGTGAGTGGTGAGTCATGATCTCTACTATGATTTTTCCTAACCCCTTCGCTTCTTGTGCCGCATGTAGCCTGTGAATTCCAGATGAACGTGTGTCCCGTTTGGAAAACAAAAATGTGGCAAAAAGGGTCGAGCACGAATCTGATCAATGTTAAAATACCAAAAGACTTATCATTCTCTGAATTTTACGGTGAAAAATAGTAAGAAAAAGAAACTTAACAGCATTATATTTTTTCTTACTTCTAAAACCAAATTACTTTGACAAATCACAACAAGTTTTGAATTCAATGTTGCAATTACCGGAGAATTAAGCAAACTGAATATAAATGTAGCCCGCGGCGACTAGCCACGTAAAAAGCGTACGAGTGGTTGCAAGTCAAGATCTACATCTACAACTTATCCTTATTGAGTAAGTAAGGATACTAATATTCTGCTGGGAGTTGTTGCTTCCGTTTGCACGCAGCTAAAAGTTTGACCGGTATCAAACTTTGCGCAACAACTCTCAGGAAATTCTCAGGAATTTTGATTCTATTCGTAGTTTCATGTCTTCGCGTGGCCTTCTATCCTGTGAAATGATCAACTGGTAATGCCATAGAAAAGCATGAAGAGCACATTTTGTCCATGGGGACATTCTCAGTAAGGAATCTACGAGCGGACACACAAAACGTTGCCATGAGGAACAAACGGACCTTTCCCAGGCTGATGCGGTTTTTGTTATTCTATCTCGCCACCTGTGTGGCTGTGTACCTTTTCTTTCGCTATTACTTGACGAATGACCATGATTATGGAACGCCAATGCCCGCAGCTTTTATTCACGAGAACGTTTTGAGGCCACTGAAAAGTTTCCCCTCTGTTAAACTTACGGTGTCGCCGAATGAATTGTTTGAAAAATTATACTATCATAAAATCAGGACAAGACCAGGAACGTTCCATGAGCCAAGCTGGCACAAGACAAAGAATGATTTTGTAACAAAGCCGGGTGATTCTTCAGAGAAAGGCGATGAATTTATTCCCGACTCATTAGGTTTACAAGAGAAAGGGGATAATAATAGTTCCTTGAGTTCTTTAGTAATAAACGTGAGTTCGACAAGCAATAGTAGCATTCATCAAAATGACAATTTTGACGGTAGCCAAGATGACATTTTGGTGGAGGAAACTTCAACAAAAGGGAAAACATATAGTTCTTTAATAGCCCCGAACCAAGTGAATAATAGGATGAAATTAAGTTTACTTCATAATATTTCAAGTCTTCAAAGAACTTCGAATTCGTCATCGACCATTTGGCATCGATATCAAGACTTCCGTAGCGAGTGGTTTCGCCAACGTCGCGCACGCGTAGATTGGCGGAGTATGATTCAACCGTGTATTGATAACTTGGCTTGGGGACTGGTGAAAAATCAGTGGGGGAAGACCAACAGAAGTAGTGCCGCTGCAAGTGAGATTGTCTATCAAGAAATTAAGCCAGCAGGGGAGTTTAGTAAAATTTTCATTCAATCTAAGACAGTTAATAATCAAACAAAGCTGATTGGCGGCGATACGTGGAGGGTGTATTTACAAGGTCCTTCAAGTGTTGCGGCCACTGTATTTGATCATCAAAACGGGACTTATGAAGCTCTGTTTCTCCTCACGGAACCTGGCATCTACCAGGTGCTGATCTTTCTTGATTATAGCCTTTGTGATGGATTTAAGGATCCACCTCCGGATTGGTTCATCCAAGGCAATGCGCAAGGGAAGTATCAAAGAGATGGCCTCCTAGGTACACTTGATGACTATTTGAATGAGCCCTTTAGAAATGGGAACCCTTTAACCATTACAATACCCAAGGCGCATTTGAACACGACGTTTATAGGTAGGTAATTAAAGGATGGAATAAAGAGAGTTTTCAAGCAGAACTTTCCCAGACACTGAAAATATCATAACTAGCCCATATTGGGCAAAATCAAAGAGAAATGCATCTATTTTTTGTCTCAAAAATCAGTGTACTCATTTGACGGAAGTAAGGCCAAATTGAGAGCTTTTTGGCTGCGATAAGCCAGAAAATGACACCACATTAAAATTATAAAATTTTCCATATATCGATATTGGATTGCTAGTTGAGGAAGACCCATTTCACATATAAAAGTGAAAAAGAAACTTGTATTAACCGACAGCCATGACAGCGATACTGATTTTCACAAACAAAAATTCGGTTTTATCAACAGAGTTGTTGAGTCAATTTACATCGTAAAAAGATTCAAAAGAAGTCGTTTCAAAGCACTAGCCACATTTTTTAAAAACTATATCTCAAACGTTATGTTTTATATCCTGCTGTTTGTTTTTCGTATCATTACCATTTCCTTTTCAAACTCCATTTTACCAGAATCACTTCACGAGGATTTAGGTTCCTGTTCCAGTACCTGCAATCACCTATGGGATGGATTTGGACAATGGAAAAACAACCAATGGAAGCCTTACCTTCAAGGTCAGTACGCATCATATTGTATCTTCCATATCCAGTTTAGAGGAGAAAAATACGGCAGGTTTCAGTGCGTCGAATTTATGATTTAGCGGACGGACCTCGGCAGCTTCTTCAAACGGGTCTTTACTCTTCCGGTCCCATCGGTTCGCCTCGACGCCAACAAGTATCTAAATAACAAGATACTGTGGTCAGTTAAGAAAGAGTGACAACCTGAACTCTTAGTTCGTGTTGTCTCGTTTGTCGCGATCAACAGCAGTATATACATCCACTTTCGTCTTACTTTTTTGTTTGCTTCTGACCTAGACTTGTTTTCAGTGGAGACTAGGTATTTGAGATCATCTTGTTTCTTCGGGCATCAGACCCTTTTCCATGGATATCGGAGACATGCGATGGCAGCGTGCGTCTCCCATCGATCAGGGCTTTTAACTACACACATGCAGTTTTGTTCTGTAGATGTATGACCTTCAAACACTAGAGTGGTGAAGGGTATAGCATAAGCATAAGGTATGCTAATGGGGTAGGGGAAGTGAGCCGTTAGCTTCCTGGCCTTTTATCTCCTTCATCATCCTGTATCAACTCACATGGGACGTGAAGAAACCACTGTGTTTCTTAACTAATGCAGGGGTTTAAACCCTGGTTGTTTGATCCATCTTTCGGGCCCTCCCCCGATTTTTTTCTGAGGGGAGGGGTCTGCAGTACACGGGCTAGGTTTGTGAGGGGAAAATTTTACTTCAAAACCTTTAGTACTACGCCAGACCGATTGTTATTACCCCCCGTTTGGCATCTCTGAAATAAAACAAAAACAATATATGTGGACGCCCTGTTAAACGAATTTCTCTCTCTGCATGCATTACAACAGAGTCCTACGACTGGGCGTTACCGCTACGATACAATCAGAACGGAACATTTTGGGTCTACGGCGACTCGTTGGCCCTTCGTCTGGTGAGTTCAGTTCGGACTCGGATGTTATGCACAAAGCTCTTCACAGGGTGTATATCAAGCTACAACTGGATTTATCCCATTGTAAATGAGGCAGTGGATAAGGAACTGGACGACGATCTTGACTTCAACCCTGAAAGAGTTATCGAGACAATTCTTGCCGTTCTTCGTCACCCTCTGATGCAGCAGCGAGAAAGCAGTGTTCTTCTACTGAACCTTGGAATTCATTATCCTATTGGGGTGAACTTTACAACTTACCAGAAACTAATTGGCGACTTGATAAACAAACTAAAGGAGACAAGAGTTGATTCGCAAGGAAACATAGTTCCTAAGTACAAGGCCAAAATTATCTGGAAGACATCGTCTGCTGTACACAAAGAAAAGGCTCAAGAACTCAACAAAACCCACTGGCGATTCTTCACCACTCAGGTACATGAAGCAGTAGCATGCAGAACAGGTGTTCTTTTTGGCGCCTTTCAGGCGAGAGGGACGCCGTGGCTAGGTGTGGTGCGCTAGACACGCGTTTTCATTTTCGCCTTTCTTCGTTGTGCGTGCCTGGTACTTCACGCCTGCCCACGCCGGCCTCGTGCTTGCCCTCGTTCGCCTAAAAAACGCAAAAAAAATAACACCTCTTCATCAGGAGGCAAACATAGCCCTAACACTCCCACTTTGCTCCACCCAAACCTCGTCCCCAGGGCTTTTCCCTTAAAAAATGGAAAAGCCCTGGGGACGAGGTTGGCTCCACCCCAGAATATGTCTTTATCTAGACTACCCATTAGTCTAGTTTGCGGAAGGAAGTAAACCGCGTTTACACTTTACGTCAAAACCAGTTGTTTTTGGTTGTGACTATGGTATGCGGGCGCTGTCAGGATCCCGGTGCTGTCCCCATCATCTCAACGCGACCGACTGAGAAATTAAATTGGTACAGATGTGACCGCTCTGTTACTCGGTTTTTTGAAAACTGTCGATAGTTGATGAAACAATTAATATGTATTAAACAGGAAACTGGAACGGGAAATGCAAAAGAGACTATCGAAAAAGTACTGAAACTGGCATAGAAGAAAAAAACCTTTGAGCAGTTATTCAACACTGTTACCTTAGCTGGTACCAAGAGCCATAATGAGACATTATGGCTTTTGCTGGTACACATAAAAAGGACCAGAAAAAAGGGTTCGTAGCCGTGCTTTTTATTGATTTTAAAATATTTTGTTTTCATCAGCGAGTTGCAATGTTCAGTAGCTATGCGATGTCAGCCATGTGTGAAGCCGGTTTTGACGTCATAGACATATATCCCATGACTGACTCATACCCAGGTGGCACGCTGGATGTAGTTCACTACCCAAACCACGTGTTCAGCTCCATGGTAACAATGCTAGAGAAATACAAAGTGAACAACTACAGACAATTGAGCGGAAATGAGACGCTCAATAGAATAAAACGTTGCATCGGTTGATTAATCATGAAGTGGATAACTAGGACAACGACGAGAGCGTGAACAGGAATACAGAGAAAACATCAGAAAAACAGGCGGACAATGGAACGACTAAATTACGGAAATAAGGAAAGTTTGATCTTGATTTCGACAAGCTCAGTTACAAAAAAGGGGGAACTGCAAACAGTCTCTTGTGGGGTAGCCCCTAACCCCATGTTAAGATTTTCCTCTTACTGAGGGCAAAATGATGGCTGAGGGAGGGGTTGGCGGGCAGTTTTTTTGTAATATCAGGGTGAAGCGTAAAGATGGCCAAAAGTGTTAGAGCCAATAAAAAGGTGTACCAACCCACTACAACTATCACCACCATCAACTCCTGGGCAGTGAAACCTTGGGGAGGCTTCCAGATCTTAATTCTTAATGTGACACTGTCGTAACAATACCATCCTGTCAAATAAAATAGCTACATTTTTAGTTGAGCTTGCTTTAACATTGAGACTCTAAGAATGCAAGCGTTTCTTTTTCTTTTTTTCGTGTGTGCACGTCAAAAGGGAATTCATGGTCCCAGGCGTTCCTAGCGGAGACCGTGGAAACTGGGGATAAGAATCGTGGCGTGCCGAGTGCCATGCATATGTTTTGCGAAGAAAGCTTAGGAAAGATTACAGCAAAGATGTCGAGCTTCTCTGGAGCAGATCGGTCCACAAACTCGATCGCTTGAAAGCGTTGCTTACTTTGGAACAAGTGAATACCTCAGTGGGGGAAAAGAGGAAGAATCTTAATGAGCAAACCTTCGATCGATTGGTGAAGGCCAACTGGTCGGATGTTGTAACTTTCATTGTGTACAAATGAGCCTGATAGTGAGCATTTGGTTTATTTCTGGGGATGATTGAGGTGACGCGCCATGTTCACCACCTTTTTGCTCTTTGACGATGATGCAATTTATCTCCAATCGACGCCCTTGATTTTCATGTATTTATACACGCATACTCAATCAATTCAGAAGAATATATCCTGAAGAATACTTGACCATCGATAAAGTAGGGCGTGAAAAACTTGGGGCGAGGAAATCCTGTTTTGTGTAGAATTAATCGCCTTCCAAGAAAGTTCGACTCGACGCTTTTAAGAGCGTTCTTGTAAAAGCCTGGAAGAGGTCACTTTAGCAGTATCCCACTGAATATCCATTTGCAAACAAGAGGAAAGTTCGTATTTTGACTGAAGAGAGCAACAATAAATAATTTGGATGAGGTTTTTGTGATATCCGGAATAATCAAGGTCGAGGTAAGTTTTATCAGCCGAACCAAAGGTCGAGGCTGTTAGCTCTTACTAAGACCTTGATTATTCCAGATATCACAAAAACCGAATCTAATAAATTGTTTTATTATACATTGTTTTGAAATAAATAACGGCAAATACACCGTCGCATGGAAACGATTTGACATTGATTGCCCTTGGAAATCATGCTTTGGGCATGCAACCTACTGATTAGTCAGATCATCTGACTAATCAGATGATAGGTGATGATAGGTAGTACCTATTAACTAATCTGTAGGTTGCGCTAATTTCCAAAATTAAATGTAGGCTCTTAGCCAGTGAGAAGGTAGATAATGAATAAACTGTAAAACTGTAAAAAGCTGGTATAATTTTGAAAATTAGAGTTGATTCTCTCTTAACGGACCCCTCTATAAGGAAGGCTTAGACCTAGAGTTGGTCTCTGCCTTTCTTTACTTCCTTAAGTTGACTCTCTATAAGACGGACATCTCCTTAAGACGGGCACTTGGCGTCAGCCTTAGAGGTGTCCATCTTAAAGAGAGTTGACTGTATATCCATTAGACTAAAATTAACATTAGCCAATGATTTTATCAAATTGTTCAGAGAACCGGTTACACTGCTTCACTGACCAAAAGTCTTCCAGGTTCTCGTAAACTTTGTTTGGTGTAGATGCATTGTTTGCCAGCGCACACAGGTCACAGGTCCAGTGGCCCAGGCAAGTCATATCACCCATCTGCAAACAGTCATTCCGTTTATACTTTGTTCTCCAGCTTAAGTACTCATTGTAGGCAGTGTTATTCTTGTCCAGGTATAGCAAGTAATCAGCAAGTTCCTTGACAGATGAAAAATCCCTCACATCAATATAAGACCCTGGAATAGCTGTTTTCCTGTAGTCCGCACCACCCATTACAATAGGAACAATACCATTGTCTAAGGGAAAAAGCCAATACTTCTCTGTCACGTAATCAAGGCATTCAGTGTTTTCAAAAGCAAGCTGGAATTTGTACGTTTTGAGAAGTTTGATGCAATTTTCGTCGTCATGACGGCAACTTTGACCGCTGCAACCACCGAAAATATCCACCTTTAAAAATTGTTTTAGTTTCTCAACATACGAGAAACGTTTGCCCCGGCAGTTACTGACTGTCCACACAACTAACTTATCCTTCCCTTGGATGGAAGCGTTTTCACCTTCAGACTCAAGTTGGGTGAAGAAACCGTACGGCACGTAAACATCAGAATCAGTTCGATAGGTCAACGTCCAGTTGAATAACCCGTTCATCTGACTGGTTTCAATGCTATTCAACGGGCTTTCAAGAGCAAAAAAGCCCCAAGTTTGATTCGAAGGTCTGCGGTTATGCAGTTCGCGAAGAGTAGTCTCATCCGGAAGGTCGCTTTTGTAACCGTGAAATATCACAACGTCGCTGGATTTGAAATCTTCCTTATTGTAACTCAAAATGCAGTTTCGAACACGGCAGGGCTTCCCGTTAGACAAAGTGAATTTTTGTGAATCTTCCAAGCCTTTCCAAGGAATTGAACTGAAAAACGCGGTGTAAATCAACACCTTTCGAGGACGAAGATCAGATTTTTCCTTCTATGGGCATTGGAACACCACGAAGGTAGAACAAAAAGAAACAAAGGCAAGTTAATAAAATAGGTCAAAAAAGGTTTGGCCCAAAACAATAGTACATATATTTAACTAAAGGAACCATAACAATAAAATGTGTTCGGTTACCTGTAGAGAGTTCTGAGAAGAGACTGAAATATTCAAAGAGAATAATCTTGTTTGATTTTTTTCAGCTGCCTTTTTCGGGTGGTAAGTAAAGTTTGTACGATTGAAAACAATGATAAAGACGAGAATTATCGTTGAAACCAGAACGAACACCACAAGAAACATTACAGACGCTTTCTTCAACATCTTAACACATGCGACAGCCACGTAACAGTGAAACTGGGTCTAAATAAATAATTTGAACAAGAAACTGTGACGCTTACATGTGGTGGGCACCTGGAAAACGATAATGGACTGGATTTTGAACTGCATGTACACCGTGGAGTGGGCTAACAAAAAGTATATAAAACAAACGAAAAAACAAAAATAATTTCAATATAACAAACTTCTGCATAACGAAAAAACAAAAATAATTTCGATATAAGGAACTTCTGTAACGAATTCCTCGTTTGTTACATTTGTGACGAATTATTTCATTTGTTTGTGGCTCCAGCACTACCCACTGCTGTTCATCATTTTCTCTAATAAATTACACTAAATTCATCCTCGGAGACCCAGGGGCAGATAGTGGGGACGAGGGAAAGTCCAAACGGGCGGAAAAATATGGCGCGAAGAAAAGAAAAGAACGGCGAGAAGAGCCGTTCTTTACTTTTCTTCGCGCCATATTTTTCCGCCCGTTTGGACTTTCCCTCGTCCCCACTATCTGCCCCTGGGTCTCCGAGGATGCACTAAATTCAAACTGTCCAAACATAGAGTACATAAGAGGACGATTAGGGAAAGGGGCAAGCAACCTTCCTCTAGTTTTAATTCAATAGGTCATTTCCGAGTTCCCTCGGGCCTCTGTTTCAAAACGAGGGTAGCTGCTCAGCCTTTGATACGGAAATCATTATTCATTCTCATGCAAATAAAACTCATTTTCATAGGAAAGGTTGTGCACCTAGCCTCATTTTGAAAGTGAGGGTTTTTGGAACTCGGAAGTGGCCTATTTTAGAGAGTTTTTCTACACAGACTGCGTAGAGAGGGGAAGTCATTACGTCCGTGCCGTTGTCATGGTAGCAAAATTTTTTGGATGACAACCATAACCGAAAATTCACTAAAAAGTAAATTCGCACTGTTTCAAACTTCTTCGATCCTATTCAGTTTCATTTAATTTGTCAAATGTTGGCGAAATTTTCTGGATTGAATTCGAAAGAACCGTATCTGAGTTTAGAAAAAGAAAAAATAATTTTTTTGTATTTCGTTCGCCTATTCTGTAAAGCGGGCGCGTGAAAATAGGAAGTTTCACGTCGTAGTCGTGCAAGGATGGCTAAAAAATGTGCAAAAAAGCGTGGTGCACGTGCAAAGTTGTCGTTCTACTAAAATAAACTTATTGCTTTTTTTGCCGTTCTCCGTCGCTCCCTTCCACTCCCTTTTGTTGTGATCCAAAAGTTTTGCTACCATGGTAACGTGACGTCACACTTCTCCTCTCTATTTTGCTTGGGACGTAGTCCATCCCACGTGACTGAAAAGTAAGAATTTGTCCAGATTGGACAGTGAGCAATTTCCAAGGAAAAAGTTATGTTAATTGCTCTGCGAGCAAGGTGTTGTTTCTTACAGGGAAATTATTTTGAATTAAACCGAGCAAAGGAGTTGTTTAATGAGCGTTTGCATTGTACAGCTGTCCGGATATCAAAACGGGGAAATTTATCTGACGATTCTCATATTATATTATCGTATACGACAAAAGGAATTACTTGCCTCATGCGGTCTCCTTAATTTGTAATTGTATTTGATCTTTGACTTGTGTCTTGGACTAAATGTTGAGCGTAATTGCCAGTTCATTGCAAATGAATGAGGAACACTGAGAAAGTTAATTACCACAGTATAGCCGGCTTCACTGCGGCAAATTGCGGTGATAGAAAAGTGCTTTAGAAGCGTTTTAATTTTTTTCTGTTAACGTGTTAAAAAACTGTCAAGGACCCGCCGTTGTTGTCCCATTCTGAACTCAAGTTTTTATATTCGCCTGGCTCCGCGTGGATTAGTCAGGGCAGTGAACACAAATTGCTGTCGTCGAAGAAATGATGATTATCAAGATCTTCGTGGTTTTTTTTCTGCTTCTCATTGGTATTTTCCAACCACCAGGTAAATGTACTTGTATTATCTTCTGCACGATAATTGTTTTTTCTAGTAAATGGTATCCGGGTTAGCCAGGATCATATACTTCACTGGAAGAAGCTAAAACTACGTTGACTGCCTGTCTCCTTTTCAATAAAGATATAAAGATATCCCATGAATAAACAGATTAACTGCCTCTGGACTTTTGATATGTTTCAGCTACAATCACCACATCGCTTCAAGTAAACATAGCTTGTAATGGAAAATTGTCGTTTTACGACAGTGAACGAAATGAGCTACTCGACTCACGAAATCCGGAAAATAAGTATGTAAGGTACACGCTTAATCCGGGAACTAAAGTTTTGGCCTTTAAATGTCGTAGTTACAACAAAACTAAGCCATTGATGATGGGAAGCGTAAGCAATGGATTGGTTACAGACACTAGATGGAAATGCATCAGCCTTAACGAAGACGAAACTCGAAATTTTGGTCTCAAATCTTGGACCAAAAAGGACGACGTCGACGACAGCCATTGGCCCCAGGCTGTTGGATACTTCTCAAACCGAGACAGCCCTTGGGGAAAGGTTTCAGATATAAGCGAAGATGCTTTCTGGATATCCACGGCTGTAGAAAAACACTGGTGGCTGTTTTGCCGACGACGACTATCTGAGATGCCTCTGAAACAAAGAATGCAAAATGGTTTGTCTTTATATTGTTCCTGCTAATCGTCTTCTATCCCCAACAAAATGTTTTGAAATACTTTGTAAAATTTAGCTTCCTTCACTTTCATTCACACCTTACCTTTTTTTAGTTAAGAAACACTTAAATTATTTGGAGGGTGGGATATGTTAATTTGGTGGACAAGCCATGACACTCTCTGTAGCAGGATTTAGCTCCCTCGGCTTCTCCCTCTCCTTTAAATATTTAAACTCAGTGCGCAAATTTAAAATAATATATCAACTTTGAAGTCTCCAAACTGTCAATGACTGATGTAGCTTCATTCTATTCTATTTTCCCTTATAATATTTACACCAGGTAACTGTGAAATTACATATCACAATTGAAGTGGATAGTGGAGGGCTTCAAGGATTTATGACCAGGATTTTTGCTATGCTAGGATAAGAAAATAGCGGTTTTTTGCGCCATCACTTTAAAAATGGAAAACACTAAAACGAGATAAACAAGGTGACGGACTCTGTACCACTTAAACCTTTTCCGCCTTCTTTTAGTAAGGACATCAGATTTGAAATAAATTATTGGCTTGATTATATTATCCTCCACTTAGCCAGCCAATAAAACAGTGTACCGTGCATAATTATTACGACAAATTTTATTTCTATTTGTAGGGGTTTTTCAAGCAACGCTAGCTGACGTAGATCACGCCCTCTTTAGTCACCCTCGGTCTCAACACGAGGTCAGTGACGTCATGCAGTGTTTCAAGAGATGCCATAATGATTCCCAGTGCCTCTCGTTCAACTTTGAGTACGCTACAGTTAAACTCTCGAAAACCTGCGAGCTAAATGGCGTTACTAAGAACCAAGATCCTAACCATTACGTCAGCAGGGCTGGTTTCACTTATTACGAGAAAGTAGGATGACTGTCGAAGCGAAGCTGACACATATTTTGTGTTGTGGTGTTGACTGAGTTTTTGTTTTCCTGTCTATTATAACCATATTAATTTATAAACTCTTGTAAAGTCCGTTCGGTCACTTTTATCTTTCCAAGGTATTCCTTTTAGCCTGCTGTGCCTCCTAGGCCGACTGATTTCCTTAGCTAAAAGCCCTGTGTGGCTTACTTTTACTGCAGTCTCTTCTGGAGCCATTTGAGCACAATTTAAGCCCAAACGGCTCAATCAAAAGGCTATTCCAGCCCACGCTGGGGCCCATTTCAGCCTTTGGGTCCAAATCAGCCCAAGTAGATGGACTGTATTGGCCCTCTTTTAAGGGAGCCAAATTAGACTCAAAAATAGGATTGTATTTTACTCACCGAAACGGCCCCATTTTTAGGGCCAAAACACATCTTTCTGATTTACGGAGTGACCTTTCTCATATCTCTTTGGTGATTGTTTGCCATAGTAGTTAAACCATCACTGCCCTGCAATATGAATCAGCACCTACGATCACAACCTTACCTGTCCTTGGATATTTTTGTAATGTAAAAAGGCTGATGGTAGGTCACATTATCATTTTTCCCTCTGGGAAACAACTGTAATTAGAACAAAACAACGGCTGGTTTATTTAGTAAGGAAGACCGAGTTAATTCACTTTCGGTTAGGATATAATTGAAATCAAATTTGCCAGGATGGCACAACTGTAGAAATCGATTCATTGCCTTTACTTTCTTGATCAAAAGAAAACGTTTTTTGCTCTTTTTGTTTTGTTTCGCAAGACGTGAATTAATTAAGCCTGACACTTTTGCCAACCTTACATATCATTATGAATCTGATGGTTCTGCTCCAATTTGCATCAATTCATTTGCTTATCAAGGACTCTTTTGTTATACGGATAACAGGAAACTACCATTAATTGTTGAAACCGATTAAAAATAAATAACACCTGTTCATCACTTCCTAAAATTGTCTCCAAACCAAACTGATAGAATAGGAAATTAACCGGGCGTTTGAGAATTTTCACTTTGAAGATAAATGGTTAATTAAACAACACCATCTGTCTAAATATACAGGTCTCTTGAGGAGTCGAAGTTGCTGTTGTGATTAATTTGGTTATCTATAGAGGATTTGAGGTGATTTTATCGATTTTGGTCAAGCAAAACGAAATGAAACATTCTTTTTTGTGTCTTCTGCTTGTCACCATTTTCCTTTCTTCAGGTAAGGGTAGCAACAATGAACAACGCAAGATAGATTAAACCTAAATATGGTGTTTCAAAAAGGTCGTTTCGAGCTAATTTTAGGCTGGTGTTTTTTCTAAATAAACTGTTTAATAAATTTTCTAAAGTAACTCCATTTTGGTAACACGAAAATTTTTATTAGTATTCGCTGAGTAACTTTTCTGGTTGTTCTTTCGGGTGTTTGATATGATTTTTTTAGCGAATGATATCTTTTTCCTGCAAGAACCTTGCATTTGTTAGCAGGGGAACTAAGAAACAAAACTAAATTACTACCACAATATTTTCTTAGCCTGGGCATTAATGTCTTTCTAAAAAAATCCTGGAGGCTGTTCTTTTTAATATTTTTTTACTGTAATAAAAGTTGGCGTTTTTTTCAGTTAGATTCAATTTACAGAGTAATTTATAAATCTCCCATATTTTGGCAGCGAGCGCTGGTTGTAAAAACTTCAGCTGAATTTAAGCCAATCAGAAACAACGGAGGATATAAATCATTCCGGCTTGGCCCATCATACTTGGTATTCAGCAAAGTACAGTTTCAGAGTAACTTTCTCAAATATTTTATTGTAAGGCTTTGTTCTAATTAGGCCTGGTTGTTAGGATAGAAGTAAAGAGGGAACATCATTGACAGGACACCTTGGGAAACAACTTACGAGTATTTACTATTCGATGATTAATATATCAGCTGCCTGAGTCTTGGTTTTTAGCTTTCGGTACTTTTAGGTGCTATTTGCCTTCTACGTTATGTTGCTGCCCATTGTGTATGTCACACAGTATGAAAACTGATCAGAATTGGAGGAAACTATAGATAATAAAATTTTCATCATCGTTTTTCAGGGGAGCCAAACGAGTGTACTAAATATCGAACAATTAACGACGCCAGCCGTGCAGCAAGCAACAATAATCGACAATATAAATGTGATAGAAGAGATGATAACATATCTACTGGGTGGTATCGTATGATGGGGAAGACTGGTAACCACGTTCCAGAGTATTGCGTTCCTATAAATCACTGCGGTACCCACGCACCTGGTTGGCTCAGTGGGACACACCCAAGTGTACATGAAGGCATAGTGATTCGACAAGTTTGTTATCACTGGAAAAGCCAATGCTGCTACTGGAAAAACAACATCAAGATTCGAAACTGTGGAAACTATTACGTGTATCACTTAGTTAAGCCTCCAACGTGTCTTTTACGTTACTGTGGGGACTGGCGCCGCGAATGGAAAGGTGAGGTATCAGTTTGCCTGTATGAACTGAGTGCCGGGCAGGAGACTATACTTGGGGCTGAGAAACGCGTGTTGAAGAACATTAATGTTGTATCCAGACCTCACTCTGTCTTACGCTGAAAAGACCCGGAGGCGAGATTAAAAGGACATCCCCTGTCTCTTTTACGTGTTTCTTCGATTTATCCTTTACCCTCTAATGCCCCCATCCCCCCCCCCCCCCCCCTCAACCAGATATGGGCTCCTGGCCACAGCCAGTTTTGGGTACAATAAATCAGCTTAGGGGTTCTGCTAACTGAGCCCTTTTCTTTCCTTTTGCAGCTAAAATCACGTGTAATGGAGAACTGGCGTTTTACGACCAACGCCTTGATAAATTAGTTGTGTCAAGAAGCCCGGCAAATATTTCGTTGTGGTCTACTATCGATTCAGGAATCCAGGTCTTAGCTGTAAGTTGCCATAGCAACAAAACTAAGCCGTGGATTATAGGAAGTGTAAGCAATGGGATGGTTACTGATGATCGTTGGAAATGTTTCAGTCAAGAAAAAGAAGGTTTAGACAACATGAAATGGGTAACATCTCTCTACGACGATACTCACTGGGCCCAGGCCATTGCAAATTACTCGAATACACACAGTCCGTGGGGAAAGTTCCCAGATATAAGCAACAATGCATTCTGGATATCTACCGCTGATAAAGACGACTCAAAGCTGTTTTGCAGGCGAAGGCTGTCTGAAGTGTCTCTAATACGGAAAAGATCAAATAGTAAGATTTTTATTATCTCGAGCCTGTAATCATCATCATCATCATCATCATCATCATTTAGCAGTAACAGTCTTTAAAAACCAGGTACGGCTATACTCTCATAACGTTGGATCAGCACGTGCTGTGATCTAACGCAAGTATGGCCTAACCGTATCTTTTTATCAGGGTGAGGTTGTCAGTCCCACGCCCCAGTAATGTCATAATCAGCTCCTGTCCTAAGGAAAACCAGAATGTCCGTCATAGACAAAATGTCTTGATTTAAGAGAAAGTTATTCTGATTGGTATCAGTGGCACGTTATTAACAAGCACAATTTTTATTATCTCTTTAGGAATTTTTCAGGCAACACTTGATGATGTAGATCACAGTCTTTTTAGTCACCTGAGGTCTCGACACAAGGTTCGTGACGTCATAGACTGTCTTAAGAAGTGCCGTGATGACCTGCAGTGCCTCTCGTTCAACTTTCAGTATACTACAGTGGTATCATCTAAAAATAATTGCGAACTGAATGGAGTTACCAGAGGCCAAGATCCCAAGAATTACGTCAGGAGGCCTGGTTACACATATTATGGAAATGTAGAATGACTGGGAGAAAGGTTTTCTTTAAAATGTAATTCAAAAGTGCATCTTTTTCTCAAAATCGTCTTATACTGCAGACCGCGTCCAAACAAGATAAGAGCAAAATTGAAGAAGTTCTGAACGATTTATTTTGACATTAGGTGTAGGATTTATATTAGGAGTCATACTACTGACTTAACTGTAATGAGATGGAGCCTGGAAATCATAATTAAGCATGTGAAAATAAAGATAAGATGTCATACTTCAGTGCTGTTAGATGAATACCCAGTCAATCGACCGCAAAAATGTGCCATTTTCTAATACCGAAGCTCCACTAAGCCCTAATCTCTTTTGAAGATAAAGGGTTACCGACGTAGTCGGGGGTAGATGATAGAGTTGTTGCTGGTAGACTTGCCGATAGGCTGAAAATTTTCACAGCACCCGAACTTTATACAACAACAACGAAAAAACAATGTAGCTTAATTGTAATTTGTTTACCCATGAAGCACTCAGGAATTTTTAAGATCTCGTTTAAATGTGTCCGTGAGTTCCAGATCGAATTGGAATTTGGAAGTGTTGGTCTTTGAGTGTAGGAGAAAACCGGAGTACCTTAGGAAAAACCTCTCGGAGCAAGGGAGAGAACCAACAACAAACTCAACCCACATATGGCGGCAACGCCTGGATTTGAACCCGGGCCACATTGGTGGGAGGCGAGCGCTCTCAACACTGCGCCACCCTTGCAGTTTCGAGTGAACAGAACGAAAAAATTGAACGGTCCAGTGTGAACGAAGTGTCCGGTCAAAGTTTTCAGCTATGCAGTCGAAAATTCGTCCGTTTCCGTGTGAACGTAGTGTTAAATACCTGTCCAGATTGATTCATTGTGCACATTTCCTCTTGCGATCACGCCACACACCCACCCTTTCAAGCATACGGTGTTTTTAGAACTGTTTATTGCAGGTAACCATAACTATTTGATATTTCTTCACAAGGCTTCAGATCAATCTTTCGCTATTGATAAGTAAATATTATCCCTTCTCAAAGAATCTGGAAATAAAGAATTCGATTTCACGTTTGTGGAAGCCCTAGGGACGAGATTGGGTCTCTGCAAATAAAGTTAACAGTCCCTGGTAGGGAATCGAAAAGCCCTGGGGAAGAGGTTGTTTCTTCCCAGCAGCCCCTGCTGTCTGCAGTAGTGTCAAAGGTGCCCATACAAATAAAATTAACCGGAATCGAAGAACATAAACAGTGATCCAACTATCCTGTCTTGTCAGTAGAACTTCTTTAACACTTGTCAACATGTCCCCCCATAAATTAAGCTAATGAATTCAACGATAGTTACATCAATATATAAAAGTTCTTTTGTGCGAGATTGTGAATGAAGCTGGAATAAAGAGAAAGTTTGATGAATTTACCCTTTATCGCTTACTCACGTATCACGGGCTTTACATCCTGTGTTACTTTGCCGTCATATCTGGTAACCATGGGGAGAATTGTCAAAATTTGTCATAAAAGATTTGCTCAGTTAACTGCCATGAGAGGACACAGAGGCTTTTTACTGGAAGTACAATCCCACGCAGGGATGTTTTCTCCGCGGGCAGCTAATCCGACTTAATCCCATTTAATATGTCTCGCTCCTCGAAAGTGCGAAAATTTTCTTGTCGTGTATTAGATTTCAGGTCATATCTGGTAACCATGGTGGAGAATTGTCAAAATTTGTCATAAAAAATTTGCTCAGTTAACTTGCGAGATAAATTTGAAAGACAATTTATTGAATGAACAAGATGTTGCTGAAAATAAATGTTTAGAAAAAAGGAACCTTTTTGGCAAATAATTTTATATATTGACCTATGCTCGATCTCACTGGTTTTAATCCTTTACTTGATGTCAATTTCTTAATGCTTTTTAGACTGGCTTTTCTTGATAATTTGTATTGATTCTCATAAACAAAGTTCTTCTGAACCCAGCAACGAAGATCAGCCGTTATTAACTTGGCCCAACAACGACGATAACACTTACCATTGTTGTTGTAATTTATAAATGTTTAGTTATTTCAAAACTGGCCTCTTTTCTAGAGGAAAAACGAACATTCTTAAAGAATTTCAAAGGACTGTAGTTAAAGGTACGGTAGTTAGACAACGTATGTTTGCGTGTCAGTTTGTCTCTAGACTGCAAAACAGTCCGTTTTTTTGCGTTTTCAAGTACGCGCGAGCAGTCAAACAAAAGGTCTCGAACAAGGTTTTTTCTCTCGCCTCATACGCCGTACGGGCGTGTGAGGCTCGCGCGCTTCGCGCGCGTAAGACTCATACGCCACGCTTTACCGATTTCTTTACTAATTTTGAGAAAAAAACCGACTGTTTTGCAGTCTAGTTTGTCTCATGATCTCTCATCTTTAGCTCTTCCAAATATTAATAATTTATTCAGTAATTAAAGTGACAAATAAAAGCCTGTTTTCCGCCTCTTTCCTTTTATTGGTGATTTATTGGTTTCATCGTTTGTTAAAGTTTGGTGACTGGATCCACAACGAACCAGTTCTTCAGCAATTAAACTGTTCACCTTTTATTCTAAGCTGCTAATTTCGCCCATGAGGAATCCCGCAGTGTAATGTCAGTTCAGAAACCTATATTTTGTTCGTGGCTGGTTAATTCCGCTTCCTGAGTGATTATTCTCCACCGTAAGGGGTAATAAAAACGGCTGAAAACTGGATATACTTGGACGTTCTGCAGATGGCTGTATTTCACTGATTCAAATTTGGCCTTAAGATTGAAAACATTCGACTCTGTTTTTTCTCATAATAAAAGCGCGGAAACACTTTTTCCCTTCCCATTAGTATGTTTTCTCTTGTAATTGAAGTGCAGGAGCTAGAAAGCCATTAGAACACGTTTTGACCAACGAAGGTAAATATTAACTAAAATAATCGTTGAAAAGTAACATCAAATGTTAGATTTTTACATAAAAATATGGTGCCCGCTGCTGATTAGCACTAAAACCAGCTGACCTACTCACTAATTAAAACTTTAAGCGCAGTCCCAATTTACGTCACTCTATTGTTAAAGGAAACTGGCCTTGTCTATTTTTTTAGCTTATATTATCTATACTCGGTAATATGAAAAATTGGAGTGAAAATTAATAAATAATGGAATATGAAAGATGTTTTATTATGGCCAACCAGACAACTCAAATGAGTTCGCTTTGTGACAGTTTGAGTTTCAGAAAATTAATTGCATCCGTTACCAATAAAATAGGTTTTTGCCAGTCTTTCATCAATTCAGTTTCTGCTCTACCGATTAAAGATGAAAGCTTTTATAATTCATATTATGCTTTGGACTTCTTCTTTTTCTTCAGGTAGGTACACCAATAAGTTTTGCATCAGGAAGTGTAACACTGACAGCAAATAAATGCCATTTCCATCAGCCCTGAAAACTTTTAAAAGGTTTCTTCCACGGCTCCGACACGGCAAACGGCTCGCTTCAAATTTAACACCAGAAAAATTCCCTAAAAACAACTTGCAATGGCCTGAGCGATGATGATAAAAAGCCTCTAGATTCAGTACGTTATTGGTAACAAAAACTGGTCAGCTACAGCTTATTCATAGTGAAATGAACATCGAAGGCCCGCTCTGAAGTAAAAACACCCGATTTCCTTCTGATAGACTTCGGACAAAAATGCGTGGAATTAAGGTAGAAACGTTAGTAAATAATCAAAGGCATCGGTGAGTTAGCTACTAATTGTTCTTAAGGATTATCTTAACAAAATGAAGGAGAGTTACATGTAAAACAACTGTATTCGGAGGTTTTCATCAACCTATCAATTAGATATGCTTTTTTGTGTGAGAACGAACGAAAAACAGGGCAAAAGATCTACACGGCTCAAAATTTCCTTTAAATTTCCAAGTTCTATTTCCTCTCCTTTTGTTTCATTTTGCTGACTTTTATGAAAATTTTTTCCTATTTTTGTCATCAAAACTCTTGTCTTCTTAAGGTGCCTATGACCTAAAAGTTTTTATTATGTTCCGTTAACTGAAAGAGCACATTACTTCCGGCTTTCCTGCGTCGTAGACGTTCTAAACCTTCTGTAAAGTTACCTCAGCGGAAGGTATCAGAAGGTATGTGCTGACGGTAAACTATCTGAACCGCTCGGTATTCACTCAGGTGTACCACAGGGGAGTATTCTTGGTCCTGCTCTTTTTCTGCTCTTCATAAATGATCCGCCTCTAGTACTGAAGAATAATATTGGCATTTATGCCGATGACTCGACCCTTTATGTATTGCACCTAGTTTAGTTAAATTAAAGTCGAGGAGAAAATTAGACCTGACATTGACACAGTGTCGATGTGGGCAAAGAAAAATAAAATGAAAATGCATCCAGCAAAGATAAAGTACAGTATATTCTCGACCAGACAAAAAATTGCAAATTCAGCAAAACAATCTCTTGACTTTTCGGTTGACGGCATGCAACTCACTAAGGTTGAGTCAGAACTTGTCTCAGGAGTATATATTGATAGTCATCTCACCTGGAACGAACACATTGACGAAAACTACTTCAAAGAATTGCAATTGTAGCAAGAGCTCGGAAATGTATACCAACCAAATATCGATTGCTTCTCTACAATGCAACTATCAAACCGCTCTTCACTTATTGCATGCTGTTATTGCCCCCGCAGGGATTTCGCCCAGAGGCGAAATCCCGAGGAGGCACCCTAGTAACTCGCGCGCATATTAAGGACAGTACTTACAGTTCAAATACACAGTCAGTATACTTAAGAAATGGTAAACGTGCAGCGTGCAACCATGGAGTTATGGATGCACGCGGGAGGTTGCTAAGCACGAAAGAAGCGTAAGAGTCGCACGAGGCGATAGCCGAGTGCGACTCTAGCTTCTTGAGTACTTAGCAAACCTCCCAAGTGCATCCATAACTCCATGGTTGCACAGCTGCAACGTTTACCATTTCTTTTATAACATAATCAAAAGAGAAAAACATTATTTTCCATTTGCCTTCGGTTGAGTCCGGTCGGTACGAGTTCAAGTATGCTGCCACCTGCCCGCGCGTAAACAAATCTTGTTCTATGTTTTTCAAAAACTTGCCTTTGAGTTTTTCTTTCGCTGAATCAACCGATCTCTGTCTTCAGGTAAATTGCAAAACGTTTTTCGTTGTTATTGAATGGCATCTGTCTACTTGCTCTTAATATTAGGGTGAAAACTTTGAGGGAAAACTATAGCTGCAACTATAAACACCAACTAAAAAGACTCTAAAAAACAAGCTAAAACTAAATAAATGAAATAATTATCAAGCTTATTTTATGTGACAATTTTTGAAATATACGTAAAGTAGAAATGAGAAAATTTGAAGGTAATTCCTTTAGAATAACAGGTAACACTAATTTCAAAAAGAAATTAACTAGCTTCGTATCGAAATCTGCCTGGGGAAATCCAGCTATGAAAGTCAAAGTTAAAACTGAAATTCGCCGACACACAGCCGGCGCTGAAGATGCTGTTTTTCGACCGATCTCTGAACGACTGTTATGAATGAACACTGAGGAACAAAATAATACACACAGAAGTCATTTTTTTAAAAATTTATTTGAAAACCCAAATGTTTCTGTACTCAAATGAAATTCGCTTATTCCAGCGTAATGTGCCCGTTTAAACTCAACTAAAACTTTTAATAGATGCGATGAAACTTCACAACAAAGCTGTCTCGAATTTGAGCGTGTTTCCTGAAATATTTGCTTGGATTTAGCATCAGCTTGACCTAAAAGTCAATAAAACAATGCTAATTGATGAATTTACATTTCAAAGAGACTTTCTCTTCTATAAAAAACATACAAAATGTACCTTCAATCTTCGCTGGCTCGATTTTCCTTTGAACAGCCGATTCTAGCCGCGAGGAAAACAGTGATTAATTCATCCAGGGCAAATTTTTCGCTTGATCTTTTGTCTTTTTTCCTTCAAAACGACAGCTTAGTGTTTTCTTCAACTTCCACTTTTCATCTGTGCATTTTATCGGTGTATTTTACGGTCAGGAGAGGAGATTTGTTGAACTTGCCTGAATTTTACCGCGCTAGCTCAGTTTCTTGGCGTGCACCCACGGGCAAATGGCAGTGGCTAACTGACCAATCAGAGCGCGCGATTTACTTTTGTTATGTTATAATAGAAAATATCTCGATTTGCTCGCACTGGGGCCGCGAGGAATCGGTAGGTAATGATGACGTTTCTATTGTTTGCGCCCGCAAGTACGAAATGGTTAGGATGACGTAAAGACAGAAAATCCCGAAGGGACCGCTCAGGTAGATTTTGTGACATTTATTGTGCAGTCATACTTCGATACTCTTCTGCGTTACGCAGTGACATTCTGTGGAGCAGTTATTTTGAATGTTGTGGATCAAAAGACACTCGTTAAGCGCAGGGGAGGTTATAAGGTGCGTTTAACTGTGTACATATAAACAATTGGAGAGTTTGCCAGACACGAGTTCACAAATCTTTGATTTATATTGGAAACCTTGCCAGACACTCTTTCTCTCTCTTTGAGCGGAATAAGACTCAGTCCCAAACAAGCAAGACGAGTGAACAACGGCTAGCTTATCACTAGCAGATTGATGGATATTTACAGAAATTCGCCGACAATCAAATTCTGTGCTGACTTATTCCCTGCTCACAGATGTCCTTCCGTTATAAAGTTTCAAATAAGACTAGAATGCGCTAGCGTGAATCGATCAAACGTCCTTTTAATTTCTAAGGCTTACTTTCTGACAAACAAAATGAACTGAATGTAAAAAGGGAAAGAGAAATAGCGAAAAATTCAACTTGTAATGAAATCTTTTTTTATGGTTTAGAATAAACTATTCTCGAAATTGAGAAAGCAGAAGAGAAATTGAGAATGTTTTGATCAAAGCTGTGTACATCGAGCTAAAACTGTGCATGAAACCTTGCGTTTCCTGTATTTATCTCACCTATTGTATGGAATATGTGTGAAAAACTTCATTATGAATCGGTATATTTCAAAGAGCTACACAACCAGCAAGAATACTATTGACCGACAATATACAGAACGGGGGCAGCTGTAGTGTCAACTATTACAGTAGGGCACCGGAATACTTAATTACAACCTTGGACTCACTTCGGTTTGAACACAAGTACTCTACCAGAACAAAAACATTATACCGCTTTTAAACCGAAACCCAGAACTGAAGCAATGAGGAGAACATTCTTTTATTCCACTATTAAAAAACTAAATGCTCTTAACTAAGAACCAACCAACTCCTTTAGCTTAATGAAGACAACACTGACTAATAACGTCGCCTCAAACTATACGGTGGACAATTTTAAAGTTAAAAAAACAGGTGTCGCTATTTTTTTGCAGTGTTTTTATTTTTTTGTAGTGAAATCTGCCAGGTTGATAGCTACAAAAGGCGGGCTTTGTACTTATTAATCGTAAAGAGCGGTACCTTGTATATATTAATCGTAAAGGACGTCATTTACGATTAATAATTATGTCAAACATAGTTAATAATCGTGAAAACCACGAATAATAACTACGTTTGACAGGCTTCGTAGTTAATAATCGTGAAACTTACGATTATTAACTATGTTTGGCAGGCTTTGTAGTTATTAATCGTAAGGTTGTCAATTTCTCCAGTAAATCTAACTCAAAAGATAACAACCGCCATTACAGAAAAGAAAACAAACTCAGTCTTTTTTTCAAGGTTCCTGTTTTCACAAAAATACATCCCAGAAAACTTTTCGAGAGGTCAAACTTTCCATTCAGCCTCTTTTTCGATCGATTTTTTGTCTAAGAAGGCTAGTGTATTTCGCTCTATTTTTTCGATAAGCTGATATCCACGATATCCCGAGCTGGCGGCCTCGGTGAGTTTGCTTTGCACGAAGATAACCGATATAAAAAGAGAAATGTTAAACCGCATTTTTCAGTTCAAATCACTCTTCCTTTGAATCTTAACTTGGAGACAGACGGGTGAGATACGTACCTCAAAGTCTCTAGACTCAAAATCTGAAATATCGATCAGATTTGTATTTTGGAGACTCACGAGCTTTCCTTTTTTGTCTGCAATCACACGAGCGCAAGCGACAATTTTATCTGTCTTTCATCTCATGGTAAAGTACTAGCTGAAAGCTTCCAATTCGATTGGAAAGAGAACATTTTTCGAAAACATCGGCGAACTCGCGCTCGCCCTTGCGCTGGCAATCAGTAAATCCACTGCGGTTTATATTTTATCACTCACGCTCGGCGGACTTTGAAGAGAAAATAGAGGGTCTGTGAACAGGCTAGGTCACTTCTATTTCATCTATTGTTGCCAACCTGAATTAAACGGACACTTGAAAAGTTATAAGGAGGAGGGGGGGGGGGGGTGGGGAGTTTTTGAGCCGCAGGAATTTTTTTCGTTATCAAATTCCTTGTATGAATTGTTTTTAGGCTGTAGTATGAATATTTTTTAGGGTTTAATAATTGGCGTGTATTAATTTTTTTCATTTAATTTTCCCTTGCGCGAATATTTTTTTTGTACTTCGCCCGCCGCCCCCCCGCCTAATAGGGACTTTTAGCACCGACGGTTTTCAGGACGGCTACGGCGAACTAGATCGCGCGGGACTGGGGATACAAGGCGCCGTCCGCACAAAAGCCCGCGAAAATAAAAATAGTTTAGCAACCAAAACAATCCCTGACTACGGCGTGAACGAAATAGTCGGAGAGACTCGGACACAAACCTAGGTATTTAGGGGAAAATGTCCCTAAAGAAGGCTCGAGAACATTTGCTCTATGCATTAGATGAAAGGTTAATTACAGAAGAGGAGTTTCTACTCCTGTATGATGTGAATAGGTCAACTAACTTAGATTTTCCTTACGAGCAGTACCCACTTTTTGATCTCGACGACATGCAAAACGACGAGTGCTTGGCGGAGTTTCGGGTCCATAAACACGACCTTCCTATTCTAGCGGAGGTTTTAGGAATTCCTGACCAATTTGTCTTGGAACAAAGAAGTGTTGTAGGAGGAATGGAGGCACTATGCATGTTGCTGAAGAGGCTGACATACCCGTGTCGATACAGTGATTTGTTACACAGGTTCGGACAACGACCTGTATCGGTAATTTGCCTGGCTACAAACTGTGTTCTGGACTTCATTTACGAAGCCCATTGCCGAAGAATTACCGACTGGAATCTGGCCGTATTGAATCCACCTGCCCTGCAAACGTATGCTGATTGTATACATCAACATGGAGCACCTCTAGACAACTGTTTTGGTTTTATCGACGGGACAGTGCGTCCGATAGCCAGGCCAGGAACAAACCAACGAATCCTTTATAATGGCCACAAGCGGGTACACAGCTTAAAATTCCAGGCTGTAGCCATCCCAAATGGTCTTATCGCCCATTTATATGGTCCAGTTGGTAAGAATCTGATGTATGATCTCGTAAAAATAAAAAACATTTGCTAGGATTACTGTGAAATTTTGCCAGTGAAGTGTCCCATATTTGAAGAAGATTAATGCATATAAAACATATCGGAAAAAACAGGTCAGAAACAGAAAAAAGTTTTACAGTTTTACACTGAAGGAGGTTTACTATGTTTGCCATCCATATACAGGAATTAGCATTTCCCAGTCAGAATGCTTGACCATACCGAAGGCACTTTCCTTTTTTGCCTTTCAGAGGGAAGAAAACACGACGCTGGAATGCTCAGAGAATCAGGATTGCTCCCCATGTTGCAACACAATGCAATATCCCCTACTGGCCAACCACTGTGTGTGTATGGAGATCCTGCGTACCCTTTGAGGGTCCACTTGCAAGCGCCTTTTCGACAGGGTGTTGGGTTCACTCCCCAAATGGCTGCTTACAATAAAAGCATGAGTGAAGTCAGGGTCTCCGTAGAATGGTTATTTGGGGACATAGCCAATTATTTTAAATTTCTGGACTTCAAAAAAAATTTAAAAATAGAGCTCAGTAGTGTTGGGAAATTATATGTGGTATCTGGTCTTTTAAGAAATGCACTTACTTGTCTTTATGGCAATCAAACCTCCCAGTTTTTTGGACTGGAGCCTCCACACATTCAGGATTACTTTGCATGAAGAGAACCATAAAACCTTAGCAATCATTACTAGCTTTCCAACTGGACAATGTAAAAGGGTAATAAAACCATCCAGCTACAGCCTGTAAGTTTAGACTGTATTCTTTGTCATGTCCATTATACAGATATCTGATTTTTTTCCAGTCAGCTCAAGGGCATTCTGTACCCTTGATTGAACCAAACCAGTTATCTTACGGTTCTTTTCTTTTCACTGTATACAGTCAACATAACTGTAGATCAGATGGGTTTACTACAAGATTCTTCTCTGTCTTTTTTTTAATTGATGTACTTCACAAAGTTAAAATCAAAAAGCAATGATAGCACTGTTTATAGATGTTGAGAGGTTCTAAAAACCATTCTTGAGCAGAATAATCATTGCCGTTACTACTTGATGTAACTTACTGGGCTACCTGTAGACATCAACTGAAAATAAAATTGTAGTCATGCATAGAACTGTAGTCATCGAAGAAAATCTCTGCATTTAAGTGCGGGATTCTCATTAATAGTTTATTTAAGGCAATCCACAAATACACCACTATCTGACTTCATTACCAGTCGAGAGAACAAACCTGTTTCCAAAGGTTGTTTAATGTCCACAAACTTGATAAAACTATACTCAAATAGATTACAACAGATTAATTAATCAAATCTACATGACTATTAAATGGACCCTGCCAAGCTAAAAAAGAGCAAGACAAAATGTCATATTTCACACTGAAGGGTACTTTAAAGCAACGAGGAAAGTTTTTTACTGTGGCTTTTTAAGAAGACTTTGCATTACATTCATAAAATGTTGTTGTTGCTGCATTAGCAAAGCTGTCATGTTTTGACTCTGCTGTTGCTGTTGTTGCATTACTCTCAACATCTCCTGCATCTGGGTCTGGCCTTGCTCTGCCCGCTTTTCCTGTAGTGCCACCTCTGCCTTTTTCAGTTCCAGTTCTTGCTCTCGTACCTTTCTTTCTGCCTCGCTTTTTTCTCTAAGGTATTCTATAGTCTCATCTCCACCTCTACGTCTTCGTTTAGTGCTCACTGCTTCACGCTCTGTCCCTTCCTGTCGTTTCTTAGTCTGGCTTACCCTTTCCATAGCTGTCTTTCTAATGCTTTCTGCCTTTTCTCTGTCTTGGTTATCTTTCTTAGCAGCTGCAGCATTCCTACTCTCTTCGCTATCTTTCTCTTTCTCAGTGATATCTTCCAATAACCGGTCCAATTCTGACATTTGTGTTGATGTTCCACTGCTTGCCTCATCCTTTTTGTTTTTTTCTTTATACTTAGCTTGTAATAGTGCAAACCTCTCCCTCACTGATCTCTGCTTTACGGCAAACTTTAATTCTGCAGAACTATTGAGCGACCTTGCTATCTTCGACCACACTTCACCTCTGTCAGGACTTCCTTTTTTAAATTGAAAAGGGTCCTCAAACGCAGTCTCTCTCAGCAACATCAAATCATGGTCTTGGGTCCACTCCATTGCAGCCCTACAGTAAGACAAAATAATCAGACCCGAGTTTTTAACCTGACTAGCCCCTCAGCTATTCAGGGATTCTAGATCATGGCTGAGAAATAACATACAAATCATTGAATCTTGGAAATGATGCTACAAATTTTATCAACAAACAGCGAAACAATTAGGAAAATTCAACCGTGATTCCACTGATTCCAGCTTAAATCAGATTTTTACAATGTTCGCTCAAATAAAAATTGTCAGTCAAGGACTGCAAGTGGCTACAGCTATAAGTTTAATTATTCTTTCTGTTTCATTTCCTATCTTGCACTGAAAAACTTGTTCGCGACAGTAGCCACTTGCAGAGAAATTTAAAGGAGGATGTCCTTCAATGAATACTGCCCGTTATCACGTCCAGCAACTCATATGAGCACGTTTAAATGCTTCTCGCCTTTCATTTTGATGCCCGACTTGAAGTTGAACACCATCAAGAGTTGTATATAAAAATTAAAGCAGCCATAGGCAAAAAAGGCATGTTTTGTCTGGTTATAAAAAAGATATTCGGCGACTGAAACATAACAATAGATAAAAACTTGAAAGAAAAACCCTCTTCCAAACGTTAAGAAACAATTTAGATAAAGAGTATTAGCGTTATATATCAAAATGAAAACGGAAAGGACAAGCAGAATCATGTACAAAAATAAACTCACTTGGGATGCTTTTCGACCGACATGTGTCTTCCACACCTGTGAAAAAAGCGTAAATAAAGGAAAAATATCAAACCAATTCTAAAGAAAACTGGTCTAAATTTATGAAGAAAAGGAATAAGAAGTTGTTTTTCAAATGAAAACACTAAAAGTCAATTAAAAGGTTAATAAAATACTCACCTAAAACTCCCGTAGTCGCCAGTACGTCAAACTACTCGGTTTGCCGTACTAGGGAAGGCCGCTACGGCGGCAAGAAACCAAGGGTGACACTCGCGCGCGCGAAAAAGAGTCTGACTTCATTTCCGGTTCCCGTAGCCGTCCTGAAAACCGTCGGTGCTAAAAGTCCCTAATAAGTTTTCTAAGGGTCCGTCCCTAAATTCCACCGCCCAACACGCCAGACACCGGAAATGCGAAAGATTTCCTCGAATTGCCACCCACAAATTTTTCGATTTTTGCTTTAAAAAACATGACTTGACGAACTTATTTGATTAGGTACACAATACAGTATTGTTTTCTGTTTCGTTTTGTTTATATAGGGCTTTTTTCACTCATCTGATTTCTTCAAATTTGGGTTGCAATCTATGTTTATGGTACTAAGATCAATTGGCCTACTTTGATAAAGAAATTTTAAATGCAAACGTATATCATCATAGTCTCTAGGAGTATTCTAAACGTTTCCACTGTCCACTTGAATGGCATTTGGCACCTCATATGACGTTATCTATTGAAACCTGTATTAGGCGGACACCCTGTATTAAGCCCAGGCGTAGTCAATCGATAAACCGATAATCGATATCAATCGATAGCAATCGATAACAATCGAAGATTGATATCGATTTCCGATACCAATCGATAGAAATCGATAAAGATATAAAGTTGTGAGTTCGATCTATATCGATTTCCGATACCAATCGATAACGATTGATTTATCGTATTTTATCGATTATTATCGAGTGTTGTCGGAAAAGATTGTTGTCGTTTTACAAGTTAATCATCGACACAGTGTTGTCTGTATGGTTTTATTGAGTCATTTAATCATCATGGCATGCAATAGGTTTACACCAACAGGAACGTTTGGTCTTTTTATCGATCTTCAACTTTTCTCGTATATAGAGAATACTTCATGGAAAGTGCTGGCGTACGGTATTTACGCACGAGTTGTTGACGTGTCAGAAATCGAACGAGTGAGCGCAGCGAACGAGTAAGATTTCTGATACAAAAACAACGAGTGCATAAATACTGTACAAAGCACTTTCCATGTGGTATTGTGTTTATTATATACATACTGAGACATTCATCATTTTCGCGGCCTTTTTATTTTAAATCTTTCAAAAATGCTAAATTTTGCCGCTACACACTTACCGCAAAATGACAACGAAAACGAAGTATCAGCTTTTGAGTAAAAACGTTTGTTAAAAACCTAAATGATGGTAAGGATATGAGGTAATCCAAGAACTGTAAGTAATCTTAACTGTTTGTTCTCAATGCACAATTGAAAATGAGTGAATTTAAGTAAAATGACCGGTTTCAATATAAGCTTAAGCTTAAATGAAAGGCAAAGTAGCTCCGACAAAAAGCACAACAAAAGCTTACGTCTCGTTCTGTTTTTCCCTTTCCGCTGTTGTTTCGCCGGCTCTCTACCGTTTTCTTTATCGACGGTGAAACAAACGAAACTATTCCACTCCATTTCCGAAATGTTTTTCACTTTTTTAGCGAGAAAAACTCTTTGAGTAAAACTTTTCTCGTTGAATGTGTGCGAAGCGGCGCTGCAAGCTGCAATAAAAGGCGGGAATTTTGGCGCGAAACTCATACACCTCTGTGGTTTCTGATTGGACGTATCATTTTTCTCACACGTGAAAAAACATCGTTCGCGATTCTGATTGGACGTATCATTTTTTTTCACGTGTGAAAACCATCGTTCGCTCCTCTGATTGGCTAGAACTAATTTGCGTACGAAAAATTACGACATAGCTTTTTAGTGAGTATTTCTCAGTATGTATATAATAAATTCGTTTACTAGACAGCAACGCCAGTCTTCAGTAATATGTTTGAAATAAATACTATTTAGGATTATCGACTGTTATCGATAATTATCGATTGTTATCGATTTTTGCCAATCGATAAAAATCGATATTTTTTCTGAGTTCGATTGTTATCGATTATTACCGATATAAGTCGATAGCAATCGGCGATTGATATCGATTGATATCGAGCGTATCGATTGATTTCCGATATCGATTTCTATCGATTGACTACCCCTGGATTAAGCGGACAGTACAGCATTCCCCGAGGGTGTCCGCTTAATACAGGTTTCACTGTAGTATGAGCGACGAGTAACCTATAGAGCTAATTAATTGTTTAGGGACGGACCATTAGAAAACTTATAGGCGGGGCACATCAACCCGGTCAGTTATTTCGCATCATATGTTGGAAGAGAACATTTTTGTCTTGGCCAGAGAGCTAATTACAGCTAATTAGCTGTTAATACAATTTTGCGTCGAACCTTTCTTTGATATTCATTTCATTCTTGGTTTGCAACCACGTGACATGCCGGTCATGTTGGGGGTCAATACAATAGAATTTGTTCTCTAAGAATTTACATGAAAATAGAGTTTAGTTCCCAGAGGAGAGGAATGCTTTTGTTCTTGACCACCAACATGGCCGCCGTGACGTCACATGCAAACCAGCAAATACAAAGATTCATGCACCCTTATTATTTTTGAAATCTTACATGAACGTTTAATTGCATGTAGCTCTTAGTGGTCGTTAGTACCGGATGAGTACCATTTTCCAGACGCAAAGACAAGCATTCATTTCCACATTGAAACTTCTAGTTTTAACGTTGATTTTATGTTGTAGCTAAAACAACCAAGACATTGAAAGCCTTCCTCACCTGTGACCAAACCATGACAGTTTACACTGATGGCAGGTACGCTGGCACAAACCGTGGAATAAACCAACCAGTGTCTTTCACGCTACGTCCTGGAACGCATGTTCTCGCAGTAAGATGCTTAAACCTTTACGGTGAGGCAGGGATTCTGGGAAGTCTTAGCAATGCCTTGGTGACAGACTCTAGATGGAAGTGTACCGGGCGCGGAAAGAGGTACCGTATAAAGGGCAAGTATTGGACAAAAGCCTTGTTTGATGACAGAGACTGGCCCCAAGCCGTTGAGTACTTTCCTAATCGTGGATGGACTTATTGGGGTAACATGTCAGCTATCAGTGATAAAGCATTTTGGATTTGGAGCGCTGACAAAGGGAAACATGAAGAAGTATACTGCAGGCGCAGAGTATCCGACTTTTCAGTGAGACACAGAAAGAGAGGTTTGTTGAAGACCTAACTGAAACGTTGAATTTAACGCACGTAATATTTTATCGACACTTAACATGCAGACATGACACAGAGTTGAAAATAGAGACCTTAAGATTCGAGCACGAAATTTGACTGGAATTTTTTCGTGTATTCTCAAAAAATATACACCCCAGAATGCTTCATTGTATTTTTTTCCACCGGAAAAGTTAGCACTGTTATTCTTTTTGCGAGGAGGTTAAGCTGTCCCCCGATGGCAAAATGATAAAACTTCTAACATTTGATAACCTATTTCCGTCATTACGATATTCTCGCCAAAACTCGTAGTACAATGAAGACGGCTATCACGTTTTCCCTCCAAAATGTACTACTACTACCACTACCACCACCACTACCACTACCACTACCACTACCACTACTACTATACTCCAATGGGCTCATTACTTTTTATTAACGAATTGCAATCAGCGAGAAAAGGTCCAAAAAACGGCTAAGTAGCTGGATAGCTGCCATCAAGGAAGAGAAGTATTAGAAAATGCTGAGATCTTTTTGAGCCATACTTCTAATGTTCATAGGCCTGACAGCGCCTCTTGTCCCCTTTCAATCCACAGGCGAGATATTCCAAGCGACACTGAAGGAAGTAGACCACTCCCTTTTTCTTCACTCTCGCTCTCAGTTCGGGGTTACAAGCGTCACTCAGTGCGGTCAGAAATGTCGTGCGGACAGCATGTGCCTGGCATTCAACTTTCAACATAGCTCTTCCTCGCCGGTCAGGCAATGTGAACTAAAAGATGCGTCGAGGCACCAGGACCCTAGGAACTACGTCGAAAGGAGAGGCTACACCTATTATGAGGACGTGACTGTCTGAGGACGTTAGAGGCGGTTTATAATCTTCAATTAAACGGATCTATTAAACACAACTTAATAAAGGGAAATTAAGGAATATTGATGGTTACAACAGTTACAATAGGGCAAAAATAGTTAGCGCCTGTTAGCCACTGGAAAGTGTAGTTGTAAACAGAATCAGCTTCGATTAGGGTAGTTATAAGTTTCCTTTCAGACTTTAACTGAGTCCTCCTAGTTTCTTTGGCCATATACAACCACAAAAAAGCAGAAAATCTAAATCAAGCTGTTTTGCTTCCTTTCTCTCTGTCTTCTGCATCCAGACGATGTGAGATTCTTTGCGAGCCTTTAAGTTGAAGCAAAGCCGTGCGTGGTCTTCCCAAAAAACCTACGCATACCCAATACCCAACTGCAAAATTCAGTAGGTTGAATTGAAAGAAATATATTAGGCTGATTTAGCAACAGGACGGGAACGTCAGTTGACGACGGGAAAGCTCGCGGAAAGGACTAAACACGACTTCCGGCGATCAATTCGCCGCTCTGCCATTAGTCAAGCCAGATGTTTGATTTGCGCGCGCGGTCGTCAGCTGACGTCCCCGTTCTGTTGCTAAATCAGCCTAATATCCAATATATCAGCTTTTGATACAGTCACCGGGCTTTCAACACTAATTAGTCCTCTGCCTCTTGAGGGTTAATCATGGCATGTCAATTTTAAAGAAGGGGACTGAACTTTTGCATAGAAGTCCAACGTTGCACAAGTGCACGTTCTTGAAATATGTTTCCTCACGGAATCATGTTCAAACTGGTATTTATGTATATTTGTACACTCTTGTACTTGCAGTGCTTGTCTCTGTTGACTTCAGTCTTCCAAGCAAATTGAAATAAAAAAGCTCAACTCAAAGAGGATAGCGTGACAGTCGCTTGGTAGAATTCAGGAAATGAGCTGCTTTTCACTCAGATCACGTGCTGCAACAAGCAGGCAACTTGACATAAACAAACTCGGCAAACGTTCTTTTTGCTCGTCACGCAATCCCCTTCACTGTGTACAAAGCCTAGACCTTGAGTGTTTATTTTATTTTATCTTACTTTATTTTTGGATTTTAAGTTTTAATTTAAGGGTTTAGGGTGACAGAGAGAAAAACATGACAGACTAAAATGCATTTCTACGAGATTATAATGGCGAGGTCACGGCAAAGTTAATTCCCGGGAGTTAAGTACGAGAACAATGCTCGAGAAATTTTACTGTGGGTACTTGTTATTGTAGAATGACCTGTCGTAGACGTTTACGGCACGATCGGCGTTGAAATGTTTCCTTGTTTACAAAGAGGGTAGTTTCTATGGGAAAACACAGCGCATGAGACTTCTGAAAACACTGAAAATCGTTAAGCTCTTGAATAAACAGTGAACGAAGTGGCAAAAAGACGTCAATGGTCAACATTTGCAATTCTATCAGATTAAGAAATGATCTTTATTGGTTCCTGTGGGAAAACGCGAGCCGCACGAGTAAAAATGAAAATCTTTGATCTCTAACACAAACAATGATTAAAATTAGGTAGAACAAGTCACTTGTCTGTATTTGTTATTATATCAGATTAGCTAATTATCCGTTTCCTTGACACTAACAAAACTTTTTGCACAATAGATCACAAAGGACAGGGATGTGCTGATCACTTTTTGGAAAATAATTTCGATCAAATTCATCGTTGTTTTAACACTTTCGCTAGTTTATCTACTAGGACGATTTTACCCAGCTTTTTCTTCAACCAATTGTTTTATTACTCATATAGGAAGGCACGAAGTGTCACGTTGAAAAATCTGCAGCGAGTCGAAACGCAGAAGCAGTAACGCCAACTCAATTGAACGCTGTGAGTCTGAACGTAGTAACGCAACAGTACCACTTTCTCGTAGCCAGTTTGTTTCTTGTATCATTTCAATGTTAATCCCCCGGGTTCCAGAAAGGCCACCTTTCGACACCTTTACAAGAGCTGTCTAAAAATATTTCTATCTTTCATTAAAAGTTATTGTTTTTGCTGTTGTTCAAGTATCTATCTTGATAGTTTTGATCTATTTAAAAATGACGCAATAACAATCTGGTTGTCTCACGGGTCTTAACATGTCAAAGTGTTAAGGTAAATAGACGTTAGCACAATGCAACAGACTATCGTTGTGCAAACGATAGACGATCCCGATCATGCATCTCTGATACGACCATCAAAACATCTTTCATTTACTATCTTGCAATTGTCATTTGCGGTTGGAAAGGCAGGCACGGCGGCCGGATAACTGTGTCGACCTTTAATTCAACTCACAACGGTTGAACGCTATCGGGAAATAAGTATAAGCAGTGGCTTTCAGGACTGCGGCCAGTAGAGGCAAATGAGATCAATGCCTCGGCAAAATTGTTGACGTTTTTGGTTTGCGGCTAAAAAGAATTGGCTAAAATTAACCTTTTCCAAAAATGGGTTGGTAATCCTCTATGGCCTTACTTCCGGGTTCCATTTTCGAGTTTGGGGTCATATTAAATTTCTTGAATTTTATGTTTTGTTTGTTTCTCCTTTAACCAGGTCCCTGATTTTCCTGCCCTAATCAAAGCCCAAATTTTGAGCTTGAGAACGAGGGAAGGCACAGAGTTGTTACTCCCAAGACAACCTTTAAATTTGTTGTTGTTGTTGTCAAAGATTGTAGCGATGTTAAGGTAATGTTACACGAACGATTCGCAACCACGATTTTTAACGTAACACAGCATTGCAACATTGTTGCGACATTGTTTCGAACAGTTGTAACATTGTTTCAATATTTTATCTACTGCTGTACCAGTTAGTGGTCAGATCCCGGACCTCAAGAGAAGTGACGGCTCTTCCCCGCAAGCGAGTTGCAATTGAGTCTAGTTCCCCCCCCCCCCCCCCCCCCGCAGTTCCCGTTCTGTGTTCAAATCGTTCAAAGTTGAAAATCTTCCGTCACTTCTGTTTAATTTTTGTATTTCTGGCATCCCACATCCCGAGGATACTTTCAATCCCGATTCTCGACCCGATTTTGCTTTAAAATTCCCGAATTCCCAGCTTGGAATAAGGGAAATCCCTGATCCCGAAAAACCTATTGGAGATCCTCGACTTCCCTTTTCACAGGGTCCAGAGGAGATGTGTTTGTCGTTAGAACATCAAAACCCGTCGAAAACCTCTGAAAAAATGGGTTATTTTGATCGCGTTACGGTTTCGTTACACATTCTATAGACCTCAACTAGGCTTTTGTATGTTGGGAATGGGATATTTGCTTGCAACACACTGTTGTCCCGATAAACTCGCGCTAAACGGTCCTAAATCACTCACTCACGATGTAAGGTTTTAAACATATATTCTTCACTCACAGCATCCCTAGTTTTATTACAACACAACTCCTGATAATTTTCAACGAAAGATAAAGCGATTCGTTTTATGTTTCCTTTGATTTGGCAGATTCGATGCCTATCTCTTTCCGGTCACTTAACAATCAAATTCTATATGCGATATGAGGTTTGATTACATATGTAAACACGCGATTTACGACACCCTCCCCCCATTTGCTTCGAGAGAGCAAATGTCCAGAACTTAATCAACAGATAGAAAATCAGTCGTTGAATTTAAGAGTCTCGAACTGCAGTCTGTTGACCAAGCAGCATCATAACATAACAAATATTAGAGTTTTAAAATCAATGTGCCATCTGGCATGAAATGCTCAAAAAATATAAAAGTTCACTCGTAATGTTCATAGTTCTTGGGGTTCTTAAATTTATGCATTGTTCAGTTCATTGTTCGTCCTCGTTCATATCCTGGATACGAACTCTGGCTGCTGCTGCGGCATCCCTTTGCGGCCTGTAGATTGGCGCCATTGGATTCAGCGGCTCCGGTGGGTTCTGCATCGGCATGTCACAACTCAGCTCTAGAGGGTACAGATGCTGTATTGGGCGCTCCAGGCGTGACTTTCCAGTTTTCAGCTTTGCCCCACGAATCACGCCATCACGGCCGGTGATTAGGTCTTCTACGACTCCCAACTTCCACTGTGCTCGATTCTTCTCTTCTGATTTGATGATGACGACTTCTCCCTTGGATGGATAGGTCGTGTCTCCCTTGTGCTTCAGCCGGTGTCTCTCTCTCAGTCCGCGGAGGTACTCTCTTGTCCAGCGTGACCATAGTGTATCCTTGCACTTCCTCAAATATTTAGCTCTCTTCCGCAGGTCGTGTTCCTGGACGTGATGAGGTTCTAACTCTGGAAGCATGTTCGGTTGACCATAAAGGAAGGTGCTCGGGGTCAGGATGGGTAGCTGAATGTCTTCCTCTAGGTAGCTCAACGGTCGGTTGTTGAGTGTCACCTCGACGTCAAGCAGGACGTCTTGTAGCTCGTCCCAGGTGAGCGTTCCGTTTCCCACTGTCTTGTAGAAAACTCGCTTCACGAGTCCCACCAGTCTCTCAAATTGTCCACCCCACCAGGGTGCTCTGGACAAATTGAATTGCCACTTCACGTTTATCTTGGCAAGGAAGTCGTGTAGACGTTCATCCTTCATCACCTTGTTCAGCCATTTTGCTGCTCCCACAAATGTTTTCCCGTTGTCGGAGTATATCTTCTCCGGGCGACCTTTCCTGGCGATGAGACGCTTGAGAGTTCCGATAAACTCTTCCGTCTCCAAGGTTTTGGTCGGCTCGAGGTACACGGCGCGGGTCAGGCTGCAAGCGTACAGAACGATGTACGCCTTGCCCTCTCTGTTCTTGCTTATACGATACTTAATGGGTCCCGCGTAATCCACTCCAACAACTTGAAAGGGTGAAGAACCTTCTGTCCGATCCTTTGGCAGGTCGCCTTGGGGTGGGGACGAGAACGCTTGGGCTTGAAACCGCCGACAGCCGTGGCAACTCTTCACGATTCCTTTTGTCAATCTTCTAAGGCGCGGAACCCAGTACAGCTCTCGTACCTTTGCCATGGTACTGACGACTCCCCCGTGGAGCGTCCCAAGGTGTACTTGTGTTACGAGCTTCTCTGTGAAGCGCCGACTCTCGGGCAAATACACCGGATAATGCCCTTGTATTCGGCCTCGACATTCTAACACGCCGTCTTGGTTAGGTTGCAGATTCAGTTGCAACCGATCTTCTTCGTAATGCTTGTCTGCTGTGGCTCTGGTCTGGACTCTTTTCACCCAGAAGATTGTCGCTTTGTTAGTTTCTTCAGTTGTCAGCGGTCCTTCGTGTCTTTGTATCTTCTCTGAACGAGCGTTGTGAACGAACCGCATTATCCACGCACAGATTCTCATTGTCCTCCAGTAGGTAAACTTCTCAAGAAGGTTGTCTAGCTCATCTGTAGTTGCTATCGCCACAGCAAAAACATCTCTTGTTGCTTTCACTTCTGCCATTGATTCCTCTGATGCCTTAGTCACAATGTCTGGAGGCCAGATCGCTTTGTTCTTCAACCACTTCGGCCCGTTGCTCCAAGAGGGATGGTTTTTCACTTCTCCACCACGGCTTCCAAGGTCAGCAGGGTTCTCCAAGGTCCCTACGTGCCGCCAAGTCACGCCTGAATGTGCTTGTATTTTCTCGACTCTGTTACTCACAAACTGCTTATATGTGCCTGGGGATCTGATCCAGTGCAGGGCAACGGTGCTATCGAGCCAGCAGTACTTTTCGGTAAGGGGAAATCCGTCCAGGGCGGAGGCCACGTTTACCAAGAGATTCACTGCCATATGTCCGGACACCAACTCTAGCCGAGGGATCGTCAGTCCCCTTTTGGAGAGTCTCGCTCTCGCTGCCACGAGCCCTTGATTTGAGCCCGACTCTTGATTGACTACAGCATACACAGCCGCGGCCACGCCCTTCCCACTGGCATCACCAAATGCGTGCAACTCTATTGACTGAATGTCCTCTTGATGGGCTACTAAAGATCTCGGAACTGTAAGCTGCTCGGGAAGTCGCTTCTCCCATCGTATCCAACTCTGCATCATATCGCCTGGTAGCTTTGAATCCCAGTTTAGCTTGGCATCACACACGTCACGGTAGAGGAGCTTACCGCCTAATGAGATAGGAGAGGCCAATCCCAGTGGGTCATAGATCCGTGCCACTTTGCTTAAGATTCCCCGCTTGCTGGGATCAGCTTTTCCTTGTGGAAAACTTACTCCGATGGTATCGTTTGCTTTGTCCCATGGCAAACCAAGCAGGGTAGCTCCTTCTCTTCTGGGGACGTTTAACTGCTCCTTTGCATACGTTTCTTCCTCAATCGAGACTGGTTCAGAAGCGGCTGGTTCAGAGGCGGCCGATTCCAACTCTCTCACATTCGAATGCCATTTATGCAACTCGAAGGTGCCCTTGGCGAATACTTCCTGAGAAGCTGATTTGATTTCCTTTGCCTTTTCACAGGTAGGGCCACCACTGATGAGGTCGTCGACGTATAAGCTGCGTTCTATCTCGCTGACAATGTCCGGGTGGTCTTGTCTGCAACTCTCCAACAGGTGCTGGATCACGCCTCCCAGGAGGAATGGCGATGATGTGAGACCGAAGAGGGCTCTTGTAAACCTCAACGTCTCCACTGTTTGACTGCTTGGGTCCTTTAACCAATGAAATCGCAGCGCATCACGGTCTGGCTCCTTGATTCGTACTTGAAGGAAAGCTTGCTTAATGTCTCCTGCGACTGCTATTGGATGAAATCGAGAACGAACTAGGACACTCCAGAGTTTGTTTTGAAGAGGTGGTCCAGGATTCAGACACTCATTTAACGAGGGTGCACCAGAGTAGGCCCGTGCTGACGCGTCATAGACCACTCGAAGCTTAGTGGTTTCTGCTGTGTCGCGTACCACTGCCTTGTGAGGAATGTAGAATTCGTGCTGCCCAGTTGCGGGTGTGCTAACTCTCTCGACTATCCCGGTCTTGATTTGGTCTTGGATTACTTGATCGTAACGTTCTATCATTCCTTGGCCACGCAGCTTCTTTACGAGGCCTGTTAATCTGCGAAGACTTCCTGCTTCGTTGGTTGGTAAAGGTGCGTGGTTCCCTTTCCATGGTAGGCTAGTTTCGTACCAACCCTCATCATCTCGTCTTAGTTGCTCTTTGAACTCTGAATACACCTCGTCTTGGTCACCAGTTGCACAATCCGCCAGTCCAAGCACGTCCAGTCTGCACAAGTTGTCGTAATCTACCGTTGATGTCTGCGTCAGGAACATGGGAGACAGATCCACTTCTTTGCCCGGTGAAATAATGGTCCATCCGAACTTAGTTTTCTCGGCAATAGGCTCGTTTGCGGCTCCAATAAGAGGTGCTGTTACAGTCTTGATTTTAGTATAGTCACACACTCCCAAGATAAGGTGCACCGGAAGGTAATCCTTTGGGTCCATATCGTCCATCTTCACTCCCTTCAAGTGGTCGTACCTTTCCAGGACTTGCTGGTAGCGAGGGTTTTCCAGGGATAAAAGCTGTGCCTTATTCACCTTAGTCACGTCCGTTTCAAGGATGAAATCGCTCTGCAGTGAACTTATTTGCACTTTGAAGATTTCCACCGGCTTAGTGACTACTCCCATCATCATTTCGATCTGTCGTACTTCTCGTTGATGAGGGCGAATCTTTATGTGATCAAGTAACGCTGCTGAAGCGTAGGAACTTCCGGCGCCGGTGTCTAGTAACGCACGACACTTAACTCCCATCACTTCCACTACGACGACTGGATAGATCACAGTTGGTCTTTGCGTTGAAGTCGCTGTCATTAACTGGTTACTGACGCTGTTGCAGATGGACGTGTGATGCCTTCTCTTACAAATCTGGCACATGGAACGGCTTTTGCAATCTTCAGCCCTGTGTTTGCCTCCGGTGCAATTGAAACAAAGGCGTTTGTTGCTAAGCATCCTTTTGCGATCGTCGAGGCTGGCTACCGTTTTGCAGTCGACCGATCTGTGATCTTGGCTTTCGCAATAAACGCATCCCCGATTTTTGCCATCTCTCTGCTGTTGGACTTGGAAATTCTTGTCACGCCAGGGTTTGTCGACACGCCAGGGCTTATCGCCTTGCTTGGATTGGATCGGGTTTCTTTCTGTCCATTTTCGAAGCTCATCCACTAACCTTGGAAAATTCCACTCTCGCCAAGAATCGTCTGTTCGCACAAGATCCCCTCTTATCCCCGGCAGCTTGTCAATAGTCATCCGCACGTATCCATTCACCTCTCGCAGTTTTCCCATTGTTTCCAATGATTGCACATTGAAAAGAAGCTTCTCGTAGAAATCATGGATTCTGGCTGGCTGTGTTCCTCCAATTGTAGGCAAAGACATGATGTTTTCCACGTACGCGTTCACGACCTCGCTTGTTTGTCCATACTTCCTTGCCAGGATGTTCTTCGCACGCTCGTATCCCTCTACTGAGAAGGGCAAGCCGTCTATTTCCGCTCGTATCTTCGGGTCTACGAGTTCCTTTAGGTATGAGTACTTTGTCACGCCAGCTATTTCTGCCTTGTCAATCTCGGTTTCAAATTGACTCCAGAACCGTGGCCAATCCGTTAGTTCACCTCTAAACTTTGTAATGACGAGCTTAGGAAGTTTGGCGGTCTTCGCTGCTTGATTTGAGGTCGGCTCCGTGGTCTTCGAATGGTTTGCTTTTGTCTCCTCGATCTTCTTCTCATATGTCAGCCTCATCTCCAGTTGCGTTCGTTCAAACTCAAGCTGATCCTTTCTTGACTGCTCCAGAAAGGCTTGTTGACCCTCATTTTCCGAAAGGCGTTCTCTTTGCTTGTATTCTGTTAACCATTTCCGCAAGTACGCGATGTTCTCATCAGCAGATGTTTGGGCGGCTTCAACTGTGAGGCTCCATTCTGACACGTCTTCAAGTTTCTCTCCGTTCGCGATTTTCGCTTGCTCGATTTGAAGCTTAAAATCTTCCACCTTCGTTACGATAGATCTCAAGGACTGAAGTTGGCGGTCCACAGCTTCCACATTTCCCTTTGCGGTGATTCCTTCACTCTTATCCCTTGTGAAGTTGAGCAATTGTAGTTGTGTGTCTAGATCCGTGGTAAGTTTCTCCATTGTAAAATCCCGGCGTCAGATCTGTTTGTTTTCCCTCTGTTCAGTCCCGTCGGAGGTGCCACTTTGTGTTGGGAATGGGATATTTGCTTGCAACACACTGTTGTCCCGATAAACTCGCGCTAAACGGTCCTAAATCACTCACTCACGATGTAAGGTTTTAAACATATATTCTTCACTCACAGCATCCCTAGTTTTATTACAACACAACTCCTGATAATTTTCAACGAAAGATAAAGCGATTCGTTTTATGTTTCCTTTGATTTGGCAGATTCGATGCCTATCTCTTTCCGGTCACTTAACAATCAAATTCTATATGCGATATGAGGTTTGATTACATATGTAAACACGCGATTTACGACATGTACATTATGCTTTTGCTTCCCTACTAAAATGCTCCACCTTTATGCTCCATTTTTCCTACTAAAACGCTCGGTCTCCCCAAAAAAGCCACTAAAATGCTCGGTTAATGCTCATTATACAAACGGTTTTTTAAAATTAATTTCAAACTTTACATTCACAAAAACGTGCAAGTGTTGCAAGTAACAAAGACAACGTGTACAAGGTCATAAATACAGCCAGAAACAACAGCTGTATTAGGTTTTTTGTGAATTTTGAGTTTTAGTCTTCATTTTGTCTAAAAAAGCAGGAGCTCATGGGGCATGGGCTCCTGAAAAAAGTTAATTTCCATTTTATTTTCTCGGAAAAATTAAAAATGCTCCAATAATGCTCAATGATTTTGCCTCACTAAAATGCTCGAAAAAATGCTGGCATAATGTACAAAAGCCTAACCTCAACCAACCCTTCGGGCGACGTGCTTTGCGCCAGCGAGGATATGGCTTGCGGTTATTGATTTTCAAAAGTCGATCTGGGTCAGATAAGAAGCGAAGAAATCGTTTACAGTAGATTTATAAAGATCCCATTGGGCTAATTAATCGTGCTAAGCGACAGGTATAGACATTTTTCAAGGTAAGTAATTCATTTATTCACAAAACTCCTCTTGACCCTGTGCCCGTTTGTGGAAAGTCCTGGGAAGTATAAAACCGACAAACCGACCACTGCAACAATGAGAGGAGCCCTGGGGACGAGGTTGATTCTTCCCAGCAGCCCTTGCTGTTTGCAGTCTTGTCAAAGGCGCGAAAAAAGAAACATGGCGAACGAAAGTATCAACTGGAGCTAAGAGAACAATCTGTCACGTTATCCTTGTTTGAAACAAACCCCAGATATTTTAAAGGAGGAGGAAAATATGCCTTGGGACTCCGTTGAGGTTGGTTTAGCTGGAGGCGAAGAAACGGTGAATTTTGGACCAAGGAACGAGAGCGGTTCTTCATTGTATCAAGTAGATACATTGGCTAGTGTGTCACCGAGAGGAGAGGTAAAAACAAAAATACACACCTCGGTTACAAGATTTCTTGATCTCCTTGTCGTATTCATAAGTCTGGCTGTTCATATTCAATATCTGATTTATTTTCCAGGTGCAAAGCTGTCCTCTCGTGTGTGGGGCATCCTGTCCTGAAGGTTTCTGTCTTGTGGCTTCAAACCAAGTGATTTTGTTTAACGCAAGTTGCAGTGATGTTCATGCGACGTTGAACTTTGGTGAGATGCGATACTTTGTGTGCCGCAATAGAAGTTCAGTTGATTATACCACCATCACCATAATGGACTTGGTGCAATTTTAATTTTAGTGGGGTGGGGATGGGGAGCATTGCATTAATTATCCACCCCTTCCCCCACCCCAAGATTTTTCTCTGGGGGTCACTGGTGCAGGAGAAAATGTGATCCAATGGACATATTGTCCACGAGGGTTCATACCCCACTCCTGGTACCATGTTATGAGTAGAGATTGAGAACAACCCATCTACTTCGAACAAGTGGGCTCCTGGCTGAATTTATTCTGATGCAACACAACATGTGTTGATCCAAATCACGTGATCTAATTACACAGTACAACCAATCATAACAGTTGTAAGACTTAAGACGAGATTTTCTGAGGGGATGAAGCTGAAATGCAAAAGTTCTGAAGATCATATGCGATACTGAATACTTCTTTTGTGGGGGAATACAATATAGGCTATGAAATTATGCATGTTTTCTAGTGCTTTGCGGGAAAATTTTGCATTTTGATGAATTTTAAGAAAAAGTTTTGCCAACCCTTTTGTTTTTGTATCTGTAGGGGAAAAATATGAAAGTACATTTTCAACAGGGGGTGAGGGAGGCAGGGTGGGGAGAATATCAATCTATTCCAATTATTATTGAAATGGCCCTCTGACTTCAAGTCAGAATGGCTAAGGTTCACACTCCACCCATGATACTGTATTGTTACTTTAGGGATCAGGGCTGTGCTATTGCACCTCTTGCACCTTTTGCTGTTCAGTGATTGAAATGTTAGTTTTTTTCTTAAGTCATGTGCATGGCTTGCAGTATTTTGCAGGTTCAGAGTAATGGGCTCCTTGAAAACAATCTTTACGTTTTTCGGGATGAAATAACAAAGATTTTTCTGTTCCCATTTACAGAATGTGACATTGATTCTATTGCTTGGAGTGATGATTCTTTGTTTCTTGCCATTGGAGAGAGGTAACAGTTATGAGAAAAAAGATGTTTTACTATTGCAATGTACATACTCTATAGTAGACAGTATTAATTTTGATGAAAGTGGTTTCTGCAAGTCTTTTTTTAAAAATTGTTTATCAATATAAGGTGTCCGTAAGTCTGTTGGATGTGCATTGTACAATGTGTTGATATCATTTACAGGTCAGGAACCTTCCACTTTGTTCATGTAGCCTCAAGACAAATATTGTTTTCCCAGGTAAGAAATAAGCAAGCATTTCTCATAGGCTTTCCTTTTATTGGTTGTGTGCAGAATTTTTTAGACAATGCAAACACAGTTGGAATTGGATAATTACAGCATATGGGGTCTCTAATAGCATTACCCCGCCCAGCGGCAGGATTTCAATTTTCTCACTTGCAATAATGTCGTGTCCACTTCTCAATAGAGTTCATTCATATTTGAAGTCACCGCCTCTTTTTGTATCTCTTCTAATATGCCCACTGCTACAAGATAATAAGTTTGGAGGGCGTAATTACTGATAAAAATCATCTTGTTTCTTCCAGGAATTGGATCCTGATGGAAATTCAAACAACAGCAATGACTGCACATTTCTTTCAATGAAATTTACTGCTCAGAAACACACAGGTGCAAATTCTATATTGATCGCACCCAGATGTTTTTTCTGTTTTACTCAGGGATGTCCCTAAGAGCTGGCTGCTGGATAATTTCACTGGCTGTAAAAGACCTAACAACCAGCTCAAAATGCAAACAAAAACAAAGACATGGGGTGAATTTTATCGATGCAGTTGAGTAAAAAAGCTGGCATGACTATCAAAAGCCTGCTTATCTTTTCCTTGGCTACATCCCTGTAAATTACTCACAAGCTGTTTAAGAAGGGTTGGCAACAGGCACTTTGTCAGTGTTTTGATTGTGCGGCTTTCACCTGAATTATTCATAGAGCACATGCTTGGTGTCTGATACTGTGGTTGGTAAGGTGCTCCTGGCTGTCTTAGCAGATGTTGAGGCATATGAGGTTGATGTCTGGCATGTATTTTTCTGGGTTACTCGTGTGGCCAAGTTCACAATTAATTAATGATCATTATTTTCACTTTTTTATGTAGGTACTTTATTTTTCTGAACTGATACAAGTATGCAAGCACATGCTTTCTTGGTGTCACTTACACAACCCACAGTCATGTACAGTTTCCTAATTTACATAGTTTCAGAGCATAAAAGCAAATGCGGTTAGCTCATTTCCTATTTAGTAAGCGGAAACTTGTGAAAAAATAAAACTCCATTGTTTTGCTGTTCTGCTAGAACATGCAAGAATTTATAGGCTCAGGCAAAGTTGTGGGTGAGTTTACATGACTAAGCTTTGAGTAACAGGATTTGAACCAACCCAGTCTCCTTGTGCTAGATATTCACAAGTTTTATCTAAGTTAAGTTACCGGTAGTTGCATTCACGTCTTCAAGGGAAGCAGTTCTGACCCAAGCTAGAACTCTTTTACTGCCAAGCAAGTCAACCTTCTTCACTTAATTGTTGCTTTCACCCTTTTTCTTTATTCATTGGTCTTAATCAGTTTATTGATTGTCTGTTGTAACAACAACGAACCAACCTGGTCACACTAGAGTTTCTTCAGAGGCAGCTTGGGACATTTGTATGGTGTTTAGGTAATGAAGCTGGCGGTGAATGTAGAGAGAGCCATTGCATAAGGGAGAAGGCACAAATGGCAGGCTTCATGTCTACACACGGCTAGGTTGTGCACAGGGTACCCATAAAAGTGATACATGCACAGGATCACCAAAGTCAGACCTTCAAGTGTACTTACACCTGTCAGTATTCTGTTTGTATTTTTGTTAGTTCACAAAATCTGCAGGTTTATTAGCAAGTTGACACTTACATACCCTCTAAGGCATAATACACACTACAATGTAGGGGAGTGAGAGGGAGACAGAGAAGAGGCTTGCGTGATCACAGATCTGATCTCACTGGAAATTTAAAGGCCAGGTTTCTTCAAACTGCCTTTGTAATTATTTATTACTATGCATTAAATGATATATTTCTAATTAACAGGTAGAGCATCCAACTTGGTGATTTTGTGCTCCTCTGGTGTCCTAACAGAGTTTTCCAACCTTTTCTTGGAAAAATTAAATGATGGTATGTATAATACTCATAACTCTATTATTTTCTGAGTACCCTGAGGTTTAATACCATGAAAACTTTTGTTTTTACATTCAACAGCCATTGCTGGAGGAGTCTTTGAGCTTGTTGCTGAAGTGAGTATTACATTTACAGCACTGTTTTTCTAAATTGGTGTTTTTTTAAAAGATTTTGTACTTCAAGAAAGCCGTGGTAAGTTTTAGAAACCATGGTTTCATTGCAAAACAAGGAAATCACAGGTAATTATTACTTTCCTTTTTCAGCTCAGAGGAATGATTCAAGTTGAATCCATTAATGTTGGAGTTGTACATCAGGATAAAATAACTGGCATCACAATTGGAAGGCTCTGGGATGCTCCTGTGCTTATAACTTACGTAAGCTTGTTTATATGCATTAATTAGTGATAATATGTGATGCGACTTGTATGATGTTCTTTTTCCTGTTACCTAGGAGTCCATATGTGTAGCCATATATCTGGTGGACAGTTTGGTATTCTTTAATAAGGAGTAGGTTCTAGATTTTCAGCGTAAGGTACAGAATATCTCTAAGATTCCTGATGCAGTTCTTCTATAAGAAAATGACTTTCTGCTGCTTTTCATTACAACTTTATTGGATATGTATTTGAAATTCATAGTCCAGGCTCAAATGCTGTACATGTTTTTATAAGCAAAACTATTAGTCTTGAAGGATCCCAGCAGGAAATTGTTTTATTCTGATAGTTTTAGAAGACTAAATACAGCATTGCCTACTGGTTTAATAGTCCCCAGAAGTCTCTGGCAACTTTTTTTTGCCCTCATGTGACAGAGAAATTATAGTGTTAACATAAAACGTACATGTATGCTTGCATGGCCCTTTGCCTTTCATGTGTTTAGAACTTTTAGGCTGCCTTCTTTAGTTTTTAGTACCCAGCTTCAGATCAGCAAAAAATTATATTTTGTTTTACTGTAGGGTGAAGGTGATGCTGCGATTGCTGTTTGGGCCCATCAAGAGCGAGGTGGCATTATTCTTGCAGACTCAATCAGCTCCTACATTTTGGGAGGTACACAGTGATTTCATAATAAGCAATATTCCAGGACAGTTACTAAGGTTACAAGTTACCCGCTGGATATCTGCAGTGAGTAGATGGGGAATCAAATAGTCAGCTGGGAGGTTTTTTAGTTCTTTTTTCTATAAAAGTAGCTGGGGTAAATCCCAGCCCCCAGCCCCCACCCCCCTAGTGACAGCCCTGCCATTCTGAGGTGTGGTATTTTTGTAGAGGAGGGTGCAGATAAAAGCCCGTTTTGACAGTTATCAGAAATGATTGATAAGATAATGAGATTGCTCTGAAGAATGTTTGCTTATATCTGTGACTAAACAGGTCTGCATTGTATAATCAGCAAAATTGTTTTTTGGTCAAAATTGCAGGTTCTGGAATAGTCAAAGCGATTGCCTCAGGCAGTGGTCATTTTCTTGTTGTCTTGGATGAAAAGGTTGGCATGGAATTAATTTTCTAACAGAGATTCATTTTGTGATACGAATAGAAACCATGGGGGCATGCCTACTAGGAACTCGCGCGTTTACCTTGGTGCTTGCAAGTCACACCTGTGGCACATGTTTTTTCCGTCTCAGCCTAGTCCAAAGCTTTTGCCACCTACTTTTAATAAAGACCTTATTGAAAACCCTGTGTTAGCCAAATTTTCTCAGTGCGCTCAGCTGATGAAATGTTAAAGAAATAACATTTCGCTTTCAGAAAATGGTCAGTTTGTGGGATGTGGCATCTTTGACAATGATCTCATTCTGGCCTCATCTGGTGGTAGATGACTTCCTACTGTTGACCTCTAGTAATATCCAGACTCCTGGTACATCCAAGTATGTAGAAGCTTTTGTTTCTCTGTTATCCTTTTTTCTCTAAGTCAAATGAGTAGACTAAAAAGAAGTACCTTCACAAATCTATGAACTAATTGGCAGTATTGCTTTATTATTGCGGTGTGGAATGATATATTTTGCCTTAGTTAATTTCCTGAGTAGTGTAGTCCAACTGGTCAGGTCAATGGAGTTTACTGTTCATTTTGACATTTAGAACTGATGATGAATACAAGTTGGTCATTCTCACATCAGAAAACAGCCAGGTAAATTCTGCAGCATTAGCATTTCTGTAAGTAACATATCAAATCCTCAAGGAAAGTTTAGTAATAATAAATTTTCCAGTACAAGCACTGGCAATAAGTTAAAGTCTGGTCTGCAAGCAAAAATTTCTGTCTAGTAATCAGAGTTGGTGTTGGACTTGGAAGATGAGAGATCCATCATTATCCTTACATCTCTGTCAACAACAACAACAATAACAACAAAAGTTTACTTAATTTGTAAAATAATTTAGGACTATGTTACCTGCAATATTAGTGGAGCTGTTCTAGGTGGGCAATAATACAATAATTGTCTCCTATAAATAACCACAAAGTTCAAGGTTCAAAAGTCAAGAAAAAAGAAAGTAAATACAGTGTAAAAAGAAAGCAAAATGGAATAAATAAATCAAAGGTAGTACAATTTTTGGGTCGTTTGGAGCACTGATAGTTCTCCTAACACTCTTCATCCTCAAGACCTTGAGAAGGGTGCTTCCTCTTTTTACCTCTGCTTTTCATTGTAATGCAAAATTACTAAATAGTTTCAGTAAAAAATTGCAAATTATCAGATGTGATGAGACAAGAAAACTACGTGGTCACAGAAATGACCAAAATGTGTGTAGCTTTTGAAATAGCAAATGGAGGGTTTTATTTATTTACTTTTTCTTCCATTTTACAAAGACTTGATGCCAACATTTTGCACTTTTGTATTTTTCAGATGCGTCATCTTCAGGTGTATGCTTTCCCGACCATGAAGCAGATGTATTCTCTTGAGATTCCTGTATGCTCCTTCCTGGCCAAGTGTCCTTCAACACAGGTCTTTTCAGATGCCTTTATTTTTCTAAGTTTGAGTATTTTAAATCTTTTCACACAACTTTTTATATACCTCAGTTTATTTTTCAAATAGTTTAAAACACAATAACATTCACCCTAAGGTCTGGAGACAACCTTATTGCTATTTTCCATGATTTGAGTACCAATAATGGGAATCATATAATAAAAAAAAAAATGGTGGCGGCAATCTTTCGGCTGACTGCATACTGCTTCTCCCATGGATTTTTATCATTTTTCCCTTTAATAATCGCTTGAGACACTATAAGATTTGGAAGGCACAGTGGTTTGGCAAACTAGGTACGATAAGAAGAATACCATAACTGACGTGATACAACCCACTTTGACTCTGAAGGTGACTACCGCACAGGTTGTCGAAACGTCAGTCACTGTCAACGACGATAGACTCAGTCCTATTCAGGACTATGTTCACCCGGAAGAGAAAGACAATATTACCAATGTGCATTGATTCAGCAAGCAAAGTCATCAATTTTCAATTGTCATCTTTAATAATAGCAATGCGTCTTAGAGACTAAGCATCTCCATATTTTTTGTTTATAGGAGTCAATCTACTTTATTGAGGGTGCTTGTGACAGTCTAGATAATGTGTAAGTGCACATGTTACAGTAAAAGTTATTCTTAGTAAAACTGAATTCACTTGAACAAATTTTAGGCTGCTGAATTAAGGCTTGTATGCCCCAATTGAGTCCTTGTTATATTAATTCACAAGGCCAATAATTTTTCTAAGAAAGAAAATTTATTTGCAGCTTTAGAGTATGCTAAATCAATCTGTATAAATCATATCTTTGCCACATCAAACTCCTACTGCAATTAAACTGCATGTTGTTAAACTAGTGTTTAAGTATTCTCTAACATAGCCAAAGATCTGAGAAGTTTTCATTACCGGACGATAAAACTCAACCTACTTTTGAAATGTGTCCTGGGTTCAAACCTTTCACAACATTTAAATCATTGTCAAAAAAATTAATATTGTTACGATTCAAGTAACCAGTGTCATGTACCTTTAAAGTGTGTCAAAAAAGTGATTGTGGTCTGGTAATGTTTCACTTTTCTTCTCAAGCAGCACACAACAGATTTCCTGCTTGAGAATCAGGTCTCTTACAGAAGCACTCCCTGAAAACAGGTAATGTGGTGGTGGTATTATTTTCCATATTAAATTTTGGATGCTTGTCATAATCATGGTAACTTTGTCCCTTTTTTAGGTTGTCAAGGTTACTTCATAAACACAAATTTGATGAAGCAGAACGGTTTGCAAGACAGTTCAACCTGAATGTCGAGGTAAAAGACATATTGTGCCATAAATATGATAAAATATCTTTAGTCACCTTTCAGTTTTTATCTTTGAGTCTTGCAAATCGGACGGTGCAGCATGCAAAGAAAGTAGTGCCTGATAACCCGGGTGGGGCTAGTGGAATTTGCTATTGGGTAAGAGAATTCTGTTCTTAACTTGCCTGACAGGCAGGTGAAGTTTTTTGGGGGGAGAATTCAAATTACAGAAAACTGTAATTAATTCTGCTCATCAAAATAGTATTTTTTTTTGGACTACAGTTAAATTGACTTTTGGTCAAGCACATGCTAGCTACAGCTTAAAACTGACTTTCTTTGTATTCCACAGTGTCATAATTTTTAAATTAACCACTTTCTCAGTGTGGTTTTGAATTTAGCAGCTTTGAGTGCTATGTTAAACTTGGTAACTACTGACAAGCTGTTTACCACATAACTCCTGTATGATAGATCTTTGGAAATCAGACCACAATTCTCCCAAACCATTGCAGTAGTTCAATTTCTTTCCCAAGCCTCTGTTTGACATGCATCTCCTTATCATTATTCTTTGGAGGACAAACAAAGATACTTGATCTTGTCTCTGTAGCTTGTCTACAAAGTTAAAGCAAACTGGCTTCTTGATAAAGTGTCACCTTGGAGCTATGAGAACAGTCCAGGGCAAAGAGAGGCTGATGTCTTGGAGGGATTCTCACTCACCAAATTAAAGGACTGCTTCACTCAAATAAAGGTATTCGTTATTAACAGAGTTATTTTATTTTGTATTGATTACAACTTCACTAGGGCTCGTTAAATTCCCAAATTTGTCATTTAGAACTACATGTAAGAAGTTAGACAATTAATGAGAAACTTTCTGAGCAGCCCCTAAAGTATCAACATTTAAGTCTTTTCTTGATATTGAAATATGCAAGCATCATTACCTTTAAAGTAAAAACTTGAAAATTTGGAGTTTAGTGTCTTTTACTAGTTAAAGGCATAAGGCCATTTCAATATCCTGCTTTAGCTTCGATCATGATTTTCAGCGAAATCAGCTGAAGCACAAGGCTGTGCTCTAAGGAAAATTGCAGGGTGCCCAGCGCTCTGAACCTGTAAAATCTAGGGTGGCCAGCATATGATTTGTATGAAAATCTAAGATTTTCTAGTCGCCCAGGAGCAAAAGTTGGGCGCCAAGGGCCACCGGGCTCTGCTAGTACACAGCCCTGGAAGCACTACCCCTTGATAAATAAGTGTCTATAAGACTTGCGCACACTGCAGCTCAGACACGAAAATATCTTTACTTTGCTAACAATTTGTGGAATGTTTCAGGATGATGATTATGTGTGCAGATGCTGTCTTCAAGCTGCCCTTCCTTCACTTGATGAAACATTTGATTTACTAAGCTATGCAAGGAAAAGGGTAAATTAATGTAATATGCTAAGTGATGTAAACCTGGGCAATTGATTTGACCTCAACATAATTGAATTATGGCAGTGAGCCTGTTGAAACTGGCTTTAAAGTTATTCATCAAAAACCCAGTTTTCTCTTTAATTTCTCTTTTTTCTCTTGAACAAGCCTTCTTCCTCCACTTTATCTTATATGTAAACATTTTAAGATCCTTTATTACCAAGTACTGTCAACACTTTTAGAGATGCTAACTTTTTTGTTGTAATGTGTAATTTAGTTTTTGGTTTATCGTTTACCATTCTGGTCTTTTTTAGATTTCCCTGGGTGATAATGTTCAGATTCATAAGGATGGTCCATGTGGAGCATCATCCCATCTATTGACTGAGGTGAGCTTCAGTCTCTCAAATCTTCACCTGCTGTTGTACAATTCTTACAGTTAATTGAGCATCTGTAGTGGCACACCCCATCATTGGGCTGCCATCACCTTGTTTGGTACAGTGTAGGTAAAATGTGCATTTATAATATAATTTTTATTTTTTATAGGTGCTAGAAGCACTGGATAGACTAGCAACTTTTGAGATGGCCTTTGGAATCGAAAAGTTTAGGTTTGTGCCAATATTGGAATGAAATTTGTCTTGAAAATAAGGTACTGCAGTACCCATCCACTTGAAACTTTGCAACTAGGGTTCTCAGGTAACTTGGTGTGTTGAGGGTTATTAGGAAGCAACCTAGAATCTAAATTGTCGATGCAACCACATATTTTTACTTCCTTCAACTAGCTGTAAGTACATCATCACAAAAAGCCAAGCCAGAGGTTCATGTTCTTCGTTGTCCCACACTTCCTTTAGCACACTATTGCTCTAAAACCTCTGAGGTTTCTGGGCGTCGCTGTAGCTCAAATCACATTCCTCTCTTTTTCCACATAAAATTAAGGCAATGCTAAGGTGGGAGTGATAAAAAAGAAGCTTAGAGAATGTAACTGGTAGATGAAAGGGTACGGGAGATGCGCTGTTCTCGTTGCTGTGAAACGATCTATCTGTAAAATTTGCTAAGGTTACTTCATTTTGTTCATTTACAGTGGCACACAGTGGCATTATTTTGTCACTGCTGATCTTCTTGTTGAACTCACAAAGTGTTTACTGTCTAGTAAAGTGACAAGTGCTGTGATTATTTGGAGAAGACATCAGGTAATTTCCAGGTTCTTGTTGAGTTGTTGCATTTTGTATTCAACTGTTTCATCTTCCACATCTTTACTGATACCATGAGTTTAGGTTTAAACAATCTGAATAACCGTTTCCATCCACCCTAACTGTGAACACAACTCACACGTGACAATCAATGTTAATTGAAATATCAGTATACTATCCAAGGCACAAAGCTTGTTACTTGTAACTTGCCATAACTTGCCATTGTCTACCTCAGTCACAATTTTCTTATAGTTCCCTTGTTCAAGGAACCATTCCTTGTAACAGTATTTTAAGACTTTTTATTACAATCTGATTGTTTACAACGTCATTGTGTTAATGTTGCAGAGTCAGTTTATACCACAGTTCAGTGAAGAAAATCTGGAATCTCTGCTTGGTTCAATCAGTGAGAGTTTACCTTCATCAATGATCATTCCTTGGTTACAAGATGATCTTGTTCCTTTTGTCAGCAAGGTTTTGCCACAGGGTTTGGTATGTACAAGCTATATTTTCTAGTTACTACTTCCATATAATCTGACTATAGTCATGGAAAGATTGAACAAATCAGCATGTTTAGACAAGTAGCTTTACTAACACCTCATATGTACAACACAAGAGACTATTCCACACCATGCTTTTAGTATGAACTCACCTGAATGAACCTAGCGCAAATTGTTTATACCGCTCTCTGGAACGGAGTTGATGCTATACCTTACTTTTGACTATGCACTTTATAAAACATTTTAAATTACAATACGTAAAACTTGCAGAGATTTTAAGGAATGCCTTAATTGTGTATCATGCAACAAGTGCTGGTTTAGACATGGAGCTAAATGAAGTGTCTGAATCAAATTGGTGTGAGTGTCACTAAGTTAAAATCTAAGAGGATTTGAAGTCTCTCAAAGTTATTTTTCCGTAATAAAGTTTTCTTGTTACGAGAGACTGTATCCGTACGTAACATCTATTGTTCTATGTGTAGAGGATGTTGGCAGGTTGGCTTGAACAAAGAGCAAGAAATATGGAACTTTCTGAGAAGGTCAGTCAAAACGAAATGCATGTTTTGGTTTTGATGCTACACTTGAATCTCTTATGCCGTTAAAACTTCTATTCGTTAAAGTCTATTGGTTTTCCCATAATTTATTTAAGTTGTGTGAATGGTGTTTTAATGGATGGTATTTTGTATCAGTATAAGTTGGAATATTTTCAAGAAATGGGTGCTTAAGTTTACCCCACTGTTTCATAGTTGTTTTACTTCCACCACTCACAATGACGACAATAATAGATTACATTTAAAACAATAAAACTAAATGTTGACATTGAAACCTTTAAGACTGAGGTTAATCTTGCAGGAGGGTTGGCCACAAAATGCTTTACAACTTGCAAGCGTTCTTTTGTCAGCATCAAAAAGTGTTTCAGGCAGTGCTTCAGGAAGAGGGCTGGCCACACCTGGACAGTTTGTTGACCAGGTGCGTGGTAAAGTTTTACCTGCAGTACCATTATTGTTCACATCTGTGGAGCTTAAGCAACGACGACAGCGACGGCAACGAAAACGTCAAAAGAGTGCTAGTTTTAGATTAGCAAAGCAGCAACTTTTCACGTACATCGCGCTTTTTTGTACATGTCTTTTCCGTCACTGCATGACTTCGACGTGAGATTGCGTAATTTCACGTTTTGTTGAGGACGGGAACACAAGGCAACAACTTTCTTATACTTTTCCAAACTTTCTTACGGTCTTTTAGAACTCGTATTCAACTCTAGAAAAATATGCCAACATTTGGCGAATTGAGCGAGATGGAAGTAGCGTGATAAAGTTTGAAGCAGCGAGAATTCACTTTTATAGTGTCGTTGTCATTGCCGTCGCCGTCATTCTTGCTTAAGCTCCCTATTGCTCACGCTTGTAACCTGCTTAGGTGTTTTGGACTGGGGTAGGATAGGCAGGATGGGCAGGATACCTCAGGTATCTCATGCTTGGTGGGTGAGAAGGATTTTCCGCCTTCAAGGAATGTAGAGTCATAAAAGATATTATGAGTCTCCTTTCAATGACACAAGCAGAACTCCCTATGACCACAAATGGAAGGAAGTGGCGGGGGCTGTAGCACACGCCATGATTTCCGCGTAGAAGTTAAGGGCTTAAGCAAGAGGCACCTTCTTCATTCATTCTGATGAGTTCTGATCAATGGCCAACAAACATCCTATCAGGAAATTTTGTGGTCCTTTTATCACAGGAGAATACTGATATTTTTTTAACGATCACTTCTGAAAGTAAGGCGACCTTGTTAACTGTGAAGGTGTGGATTGGGCCTTGTTATCCCTGGATTTTTCTTTCTTCGCGTAATGGAGTCTCTTATAGTTATTTGAAGATTCATTTTACATTATTAACGTGACAGTAACTAAAATAAATCCCAATTTGCTGCTCTCTTACCTAAAATATTAAGACAACCAACACGTTAAGCTCATTTTTTTCAGCAAGGGATTTTCATTTTTGTATAGGTCTGTGGTCTTCCTGCAACAGCTCGAGCTCTTTTAAATGATGGATCAAACAACGTGGTATGGCCTGTTCTTTATGTAAGGCTGACAAAGTATAGAATTGAAATAGAAGGAGGCATTGCACGAGCCTCACGTTTAGTCCCTGTAATACTATCATCTTTTTTTTTTTCACTTATCTTAATGCCATAGTTGTATTGATTCGGGATTCCATTGACCAGAACGGTAGTGGTGCGTTGCATATAGGGAGGTACATAATTGACGCTTTTACTGAAAGGTTCATACGCGTGTGACCAGATTGCATTCTATGCATTCCATTCATTCATGAATGCTGCCTATATATCTGTCGCACATGTGTAATAGGAACCTGGAGATTAGGACCAGTGGAGCCCGCTATGGAAAAGCGGACATGAAATTGGCGCACTGTGTCTGTTCATTGTAATGACAGTGGTATCACAGTCATGCTGCCAGTTAGTTGTAAAAGCCTTTCTTGGACGATCCTGAAGTAAACCTACTATGTTTTAATAGACATTGGAATGGTTATGATTTCAAATCCTCACTAGATCACTGTTTTTCTTGTTAGAACACTGAAGATGAATTAGCCAGCTTGATGACCATGGTGCAGCAGCTGACAGACTTGGTAGATCTTCATAACAAATACAACTGTAAAATAACTCTGGCAGAATTTTCCCAGGTACTGTCTACTTCAGGTTTGGCTCTACGAACTCATCTGGTCGTAGTTATTGAAAATAACATCCACCACATTCTAACGTTAAACTGAAGGCTAGTAGTGCTGTGCCTCACATCTATTATTGCAGCTGTCGATGTGAAAATTTTTTGATTACGTGACCGTATGAACGACCATCCAATCGTCCACTCACACCAATGTGAAATGCAAACACATGAAAATGCAATGCTATCGCTCCCTTTTTCGAATGATGTACTGTACACCACCATTGTGAATCCATATCAAAATCAATTTGACCGCTGTCAAGATAGGACATTTGCTAACCGTACCACTGGACCGATCGGGGGCTCAAATGCACTACCTTTCAGGTCACTTGTTATGTTGAGTGCTATTGGGAAAGGTGACTGAACCAAGTTACCAGTGGTAAGTATTAAACGGGAGCTCCGCTTTTAAGCTTGGCTAAATATATATTTTTCTTTGTACTCTTGACCTTAGGAAACTACAGCAACCATTGTATTTCGATTGCTTGACCGAGTGGTGGCTGCTGAACTCATACCCAGTACTATTGCCAAGTACATCGCTCCATACATGATGCATCATGGCCTCGAAAGGGACACCATGCTACTGCAGTACATTGAGGTAACTCTAACTTTTGTTTTCACACCCGCCAAGAGGGGAACGTTACGCATCAAATGAAAATAATGTCTACTTTTTGGTTAGGACCTGTTTAACAGGAGTGCAGGAACGTATTCAGCTCTGTCAAACTCACTGTGGGAAGCCAGAGTTATTGCTGTGATTTCGTGCATCAAAGATAAAGAGGTAAGACATGTCTCGCAGCCCTTGGATCAATATCAGCTCAGATCAGACGATAAGCGTTCATTAGATGATTCAAGTTTAATTAACGTAAAGCAGTCACAATAAGTTGAGTTATGTTACAATGACAAACTGTAATCAACCGTGATTTTTTTTTTCTAGATTGTTTTTAGACTGACACTTTCTTGTTTCTCTCTGGTTTGTTTTTCTTTTCCATCGCCTTTTTACGCTAGTTGGTTTGGTTTTGTCCTCAAGGAATATCCCCATCACTTACTGCACTTGCCAAAGAGCAGTATTACTATAACTAGTTTAATAAGAGTTGTTCTTAAGTGATATAAGGTTTCAAAATTGTCACGGCACTAGCCAAGCGCAAAATGGAAGAGGGGAATGCACTAAGTTCGTTTACAGCTAGTCGTTATTGCTTACGAAATGGTTGACTTTCATTTCCTGCATACAGCAAAAGGAATAGCACCAAAGTCTATAAAAATGACACTTGTCTCTGTAGGTTCGTTGTAAAGCCACTCTGGAGGTTATGCGACATGCCATGATCCCCTGGAGCGACAGTGTGGACAGACTAGTTACCGAATTCATGCTAGCTTATCCTGAGTGAGTATCGTCTAAATGACGCTAAGGCTAAACTCCTGCAGGCCCTGGTTGTGCAATCGTTGGATAGCGCTATCCATCGGATAAGTCCCCATCCAGCGGTTAAGTATTAGGGGTGTTTCTTAGCGGAAACCATCGTTGGTTTGCATTTGTGTTTCATTGTGGGGATTGTTCAGGGTCTTTTCAATCTTTTGTATTACGTCATACGTCATTGTATTAAGTCATAACACCCGTCCTCAACACCAAGAAACTACAATTAGGCGAACCATTTGCGCTATCCACCTCTCTCCTCCTCAGAGGCTTCTTTGTGTTGTGGGGAGGCTGGGGAGAAAGAAAAAGAGAGCGCGCGGGGCACGATGGGAAGGGGAAGAGAGAACAGAGGATTTTCGCCTTTTCCCTCTTCCCATCGCCCCCCGCGCGCTTTCCATTTTTTTTTTTCGATTATTGCTATTTTTATAGAGATAGCCAGCGGGAGCCTCTGTGAAGGAGAGATGTTATCCAGTCTATAGAAATTTATCCAGTGGATAGTGTTATCCATGTTTTGAACAACTGGAGACTGAACTTGATTCAATTAGCATGCAGGACCAGATAGACTAGCGTGGGAAAGTTCTACTAGAGGTTTTATTTTAAGGTTTGACTGATATGATACAAAGCTGGAACCGTTTTGCCTGACTTCGTGAATGGTTGTGTGATTGAAAGCTCTGAATAAAAAGCGAGCGCGGTAAACCCTCTGATGACAATCTAGCTGGATAGGTAACTGCAAGGACTAACGTTTTGGATCAACCTAATTCATGACTAAAAATGTACCCCACTAATCAAGTTTTATGTACCGTTTGCGCTTGGCAATGCCACTAAGTTATTCAATTCCTGTCTTGTAGTCGTCATTCACGAACTTGCAATCCTACCCAAGCTATTAAAATCTTTTTATTGTGTCTAGGCAGCCTGAAGTCATTTGGACTTTGATGACTGCAGATAAACTGGATGTTACGTTTAACTAACAATCATCTGTTGCACTGTTGCGATTTTTCACTTTTTTTGCCTGTACAGTGACATCAACCTCAAAGAACAGTATCGACTTGTTGAGCTGAAAAAGATGCTCTCTCAATATGGGATGAGAAGCTTTCATGTATCATATGCGTCACTAGCCAAGGTGTGTTGTGAAAGATATCACGTTTGAAATCAAAGAGTATCATTCAAGGAAAAGACGACTGAACTAGAGGTCTGTTAGCAAAGCTTCTCAACTGGGCTATTCGATTACACTGCAAAGGACGCTTGCGATGAAAAACATGTTTCACTCGGTTATCTTTGCTAAGTTGTGCACGCTGTTGTAACAAGTAAAGTCCTTTCCTTTTGCTGCGCTGTAGTCCCAATTTGTGCTATATGGTGGTGCTCATACCTCGTCACTTGACTTCATGAAGTTACTGATTCAATTCTAGGCTATAGTGAGGTACATTCTAACAAGAGATCAACCCAATGTCATGGAAGATGCATTGAAGGTATATGAATAGCTTTAATTACGTTCATTTCATATATTAGGTATATTTGTTGACTAGTTACGTTGTGCCTTTCTGTTGTAATATCGCAATGGTCATCTTGGCTTTGCCTTTTAAAGGTCGGTCTTACCTATCTACCTACCTACCTCCGTGATGTAGACAACTGCCGTCTCTGATCTCAAACTGGATGTCTTAAATTATAGGTTGTAACTTCTTATAGTCATGTTACTGAAGAAGAGGCTTATGTCTTTCGGCTACAAAAATTATGCCTTGACAATAAGGTATGTAGTTTAATACTTGTCTAATACAGTCTGAGGCGTTCTTTTTGCTTTCAAATTATGTGGCCCATGTCGGAGCTAAACCCAAATACATGTAAATGTACCTATAAACTAGAGCATTTCTTCTAACTATCCTGAGTACGACTCTACACAACTGTGACCCCATGCTACATGCCACACCCCTTTAAGGGGGAGTTGGGCCGGGGCTTTTGCTTGAGGGTGCTTGCATTCAGCAATGCCTTTCGTTCTTGTTTTACACGCATTCGGTGTTACCAGCTGCGTTGTCAAGGTACATGTAAATTGACTACCAAGGGTTATTTTAATCCTTTCGGTCTTACACTGACTCTTACACCAAGACGGCAAGTTTTACTTTTGTAAATGAAATAGTGTTGAACCTCTTTTACGTCACCTCGCGACATCTGCTACATTGTCTCTATTTTGTTCAAACGCGACAGTGGAAATTCACCTGAAGAAAAAGCATTTGTTCTTTATTTAGATTCCAGATTGCCTTGAATTGCTACAAACATTACCCCTGCAACAAGCAGAATGTTATGCTCATGAGTTGGTTACATGGCTTTGTGATATCCTAGAAGAGGAGGACATGGACAATGAGGTTTGAATTGACGAAATGTCCTTATTCATCTTCAAGAAAATTGTAATTGATGCCGCGGAACTACAGTTCGTAACAAAATAGTACGCACGGATTAGGCAAGATATCACCTCGCGTTGTGTAGTTAAACTTTGTGAAGATGTTGATAGAACATGTGAAATATGTATTGACTTGTAAATCCCAGCGCGTTGTCTTTTAGGTATACACCCTTTGTAGTCGATTGGGTAAAGAGCTGGACCCCATCTCATTCCGATCCTCTTCCTGACCAAAGTTTGTTATTAGTTAATTGCCAGCGATATATCAGTGTCGAAAATGTCGTTTAAGACAGTTCCTCGACCAATACGTCATCGATTGAAATTATTTTGTTGAAATATACGAAATCTAACCACTCGGGGAGACAGTGTCCTGCTGAAGTACCTTTATTTGTTTTGCCCAGTTTCTGTTTTATTAAAAATTTACGCTGCAAAAAGCAGATTGCTGGGACAATCAGTCTTTGAAAGTTATGAAGCTGAGTAGCTTTTTTCAAACTTGTAGGTATGTAGTTCAAGAAAGATCGAAGCAGCCCAAACAGGAGTTGCGGTTTTGAAGTTCATGAAAAAACATGGTACAATGCTTACCTTTTATTCTTTAATGCACCGTAGAAACATCAACTCTCACAAATGCCCCCTTTTTATTTTCCATCTTTTATGCTTGAGAATCAGAACGAACGAATGTTGAATCTAGCCTCAGTTCATAGTTTAGCTGTAACTGCAATTTGACCTATCGTAAGAATTTGTTGTAAACTGTAAGTTCCTGCCCCTTTTCTCAGTGAATTTTGGTGGACGTCAGGGGAGCTGTTGCCATGGGGGTAAGAAAGGACAGAAAAAAAAAAACTATAGCGGCCGTTGAGGACATAGGGACCAAGTGGTGACTGGAATGGGGGGAGGCATTAAAATATTGAGGCTCTTTGTGGTCATGCTCTTTTCTCTGTGTTGTACAGATCTTTTATCGTTAATGGATGTGGACGAAACGCTTTCATCTCTACAAAAGATCTCTGCCCTTCAGGTAAGACAATCTTTTGTAAACTTAACTGAACCTACTTCGGCGACTTTCTCATCTTATACTTTGCTGTTGGTTTCAGAGAGAGTTTTCCGTGTTTCTGTCCTTGGATGAGTACCAGTTGCCTGAAGTGAGAGAAAAGTTATTTGAACGCTATCTTTACAGACATTTAGGCTACAGTAAAAACAGGGAGGTCGATAATTTTGAAGAAAAGGTAATCTACTCTAACTGTTTGAAAAATCGTGAACGTAAGGTTTGAGTTTTGTGAGGAGTTGTAAACTAAAGATGTTTTGTAAAGTAAGCGGGCTTTCGAGGAGATCGAAATAAAGTTCTCGATTTTGATGTTGCTATAATGATACAATCCCAACGCCTATGATGGAAACATCTTCGTAATGCAGACGTGTTTTATTTGGTATTCGCTTTAAGGAGTTATGATTGAGAATTATGAAACTGACTTTAAAACATTACTTGTAAAATCGGTCACTTTCATCAAGGTAGGTACTTACTTAGGCCTGTCGCCTTAAGTAGAGCATGGGCCATGATGACCATATCCCTTCATATGGTTTCTTCAGGGGCTCTTATCTTCAATATGAAAGTCACTAACATAAAGCACTTAGAAACCGTCTACGTTGCAGCCTTTCCTGTTTTTGTATGTTTTGCAGAAGGACTCGCAAAAGACTATGAATGCTGAAGATGATGTAAATCTGACTAAATTGTTTAGGTAATGTCTTTAAATAAATGAAATGTTCAAGTGGAAATAACCAAACTTTAATAATTAATTGTTAATAAATATTTCCTCATTTTGTAGACTTGGCGAGCTTGTTGGTAAAACGAGGGATGACGTGAGATTGACCTTGATGTTTAAAGCTCTTTCCAGAGGAGAAGTGTCCCATGTTCTTGATATATGCAGGTTGGTGCAGTTAGTCAGTTCAAATGCGTGTTATTTTTATTGTTTTTAATAGACCTTATTCACGATATCCGCCATCTTTGCCCGCGCTTAAGGACTGATGGGATAAAATCAATGTCACGTGGTTTCTCAGCAAAAAATTGCCAATTGAAGAAATCGCGGTTGAGTTTGTGTATTCTATAAATGAAGACCCTTTCATCTTTAAGACGATAATGTCAAAATATGGGTGGAAGTGATCATTGTTACTTTTTTGTATGCAGTAGCGACGGTTGATGTCCTCATGGCAAACAGTAATGACGCAAATCTTGCCAAAACTCGATATGTACATTTTGCATGACTGTGAAATCGTCGTCTCGTTTTTATAGAATAAACAAACTCGGCCGCGATTACTCGCATTGGCAAATTTTATCACTTTTTTGCCCCGTGAAATACCACGTGACATAGCGTTTATCCCATCAATCCTAGAGCGCGTGCAAAGATGGCGGGTATTTTTAAATTATGGTGTTTCTGGCAGAAAAGCGGCTGTTAAGCACTTAAATCCTATTGATGGCCCTTAATGTGTCCATTTCAACACGAGTTGACTTTTTCATTTATCAGAGAGCTCATTGAGACAGCGCCGTCTGACACATCGGCCCTCACTTTGTATAAAGTAGCTCTCACTGTTTGCGAGAGGCTAGCTGATGGACATTCCACTCTAACTGATAACAACAACAAGAGCATGAATCACGTGACCCAAGCAATTCATCGCCTACTGTGCCAGGCTGCAACACACTGCTCAGAAGGTAAGGAGGCACAGGATGTTGGAATTTCTTTGCCCAGTCCCTGTACTGCGACTTGCCAGGCCTTCTAAGTCAGTGCATTTCAGTGACGTATCCAGGACGACAAAAACCCCCTCGGACCACGTGACCCGAAACGCATTGGCTGCGCGGAATAATGAGACCTGGGGACTAGGCAAGAAAACCTCAGAAACCCTAGAGGATAAGTTGAAAAACATCTATAAATATTATTTTGATAAATTAGAAACCTCAAGAGAGGTAATATTAATCTACAAAGAATTAAAGGAGGATGAGATAAACGTTGTTAACAAAGGACAAACCTGGGACACTTAGATTTGGAAATTGTGACGTTAACTGTTATTGAGCTATGGGTTCTGATAAGAGAAAGCGGGGTGTGTGGATGTAGGGTCATGTAGGGTCGCATAGAAACCTAAACCTTTCAAACGACACGGCTTACACCCAGAATGCTTGATATGAGCTACTTTTTAACATATCACCCTCAATTAAAAGCCAACAGAATCAAACTGTTCATCTTTTACCAACATTACATTTGACTTGCTACATTCATATCTACGAATTTTGTTTCCTCAGTGGTTTCTTACAATACAAAACCAATCACAATCCAAGCTGTTTTGAAGTAATAGTGTATTAGTAAAGCAGTAGGAATGAGGTCTTTTAAATGCACGACTATATGTTGAATTTTGAGTGGTTCTGTATTATGTGAATATACGCATTGCAGTGAAACACAACGTCTTCTTTCGAATATTTAGAACTGCTGTGTGACTGCACTGAGTTATGCAAATGTTGTCGCCTGACCGACTGTGTGTATTCACAGTGTGAGAGTGGGGATTATGGATTTTCAGTCCAGACGACTCCACAAAGGTTAGTGGCTTGTTGTCCGTAGAGCACACTTGCAGACTTAAGACAAGGCCCTTTAAATTTAGACAAACACCTAGACTACTGCAACGTTAATAAGTCGAGCACTATACCAGCTTTCGCTCCCGGTGTTTTATTAGTAGCACAGCTTTCTAAGTTTAGGTCTGCAAGAACGTCAAGCGGGAAACGTTTACCTTCTTCTTTTCTCTCCCGGAGCCGTTGGGCCTTAACTAAGCTTCACTCCTTTAGGAAAGTTTTAACGCAAACGCCAAGGACACTGGGAAGCTTTTAGAATAAGTACAGACAGGTGATGGGTTAGGTTTGCATTCGAATCTTCCAGTCAAATGACTTGTCTTTTTGGAGGGCAGGGAGGTGGGGGGTCCCGAGGCTTGTTTGGCTGAACCGCCTACATTAGCCCACAGTTCGTTTCCTCCTTAACAAGTTAACCGTCAACGTTTTCTCGGAAAATTAGGCAGATTTGGCCAAGACAACACAACGTCAAATTAGAACGCGTAAGCGTGCGGAAAAGACTAAACCTACTTCCAGTGCTAAATTTGCCGTTCTGCCATTGGTCAACTCGTTGTCACGTTGTCTTTGCTAAATGTGCCTATTATACTGATGACATCACAAGTGGTACCAGAGATGTGGTTGACCACTCTACGAGTGCGGTTATAACCGGTTGAGATGTGTACGGTTTAGAGAACAAATATCTTACACCAGTCTTATATTTTCAGCTCAAACCAGGATGCATTCAATAACTGGATGTTTGGAAAAAGATTCAAGGAGGATTGTTTGGTGTTGGACTCATTTGTCGCTCTACCACTGGCTGCAAAGCTTAGCATGGCTGCTCTTCCTGGTAATGAACTCAAGGTCCTTCTCTATGTAAGAAAAAAAATGCTGAGGTGATGTTTTTCGGTTTAAATGACACAGAATCTCTTCACAAGTAAATTGTTACCGTTTTCCTTCGTGCCTCAACTAAACAAGACATTGAGTAAAAATGGGTCCTGTGAAATTGGTCTTGGAACATTCTTATGAGTAGTAAGGTACTAAGTAGAGTTGAAATTAACAATCTTTTGAAGTTAGTGTTGGGGAGTTGTTCATAGTTGGTGTTAATGCGGGCGGAACACGTTAACTTAACGTATGCTGTCTTGATGTATCGTAGCATGGGCATGACGTCAGAGTGGCTGACGTCTTGATACTATTTTATTTTTAAAAATGGACAATTTCGTGCTAACTATACCACTTTCAGGCGATGACTAGACTGATTTAACACGAACAAACAAACTGTTCTTCGTAATAAAAGCAGTCAATTTGATCACTTTGTACATACATTCAAAAACCTGAAAGTTTACTCCAACTATTGTGTGGTGGCTGTGTACTTTTTAATAGACAACCTGAATTGAAAGTCAAATAATTATTTATGTTGTGGTTCTAATTGTTGTTTTTTAAATTGGTAAAAATTTTTAAACACAGCTCATTTATTATGATTTGTGACATTCACAGGAGATCGGAGCCCGGTTGAACAATGTCCATACTATCAAGCGAGAGTGGCAGGAAGAAAACAGTTTTGCCAAGGTATCATTGTTGAAACAATTTTAAACAGATCACAGATATAAGAGGCTAAATTTTGGAATTGGTGGGAAAAGATGAACCCTGTTTTAACAGCATCGCTTAGTGTGGGCACACGTTCAGGAATGATAATCCACACAGAAAAAAATGGTTACTATACAATTCGATTCTTAATGTGTGTGTTTTTATTTTTATAGAATCAAAAGCAGTTGAAAGTGGCGAAGGAGAGACTCAAAGTTCTTCTTATTTAATGCTGACCAGTGCGGCTGGGTTGAATATAATACGACATTTGCAAGAGAACAGTTTGTGCGAACTGTCATTACAATACTTATTTGAGGTATGTGTCGCAACTGTTATCATAACAGACTTCAAACAACTGCAACGGCGACCTCAAGGCAATAATCGCCCAAAAAAGAGTTGGGAACTTTTGGATTTCTTTGAACGTGGTCCCTGGAATTTTTCCAGGAAATGAATTAGTTGTTACAGTGTTTAAGTTCACAGGGCCGTGAGGGGTGAAGCTCGTTGTATTCTAAAGCAGTTGAAAGCGCCGATAATTAACCCATCGCGTTTTTCCGTTGACCAGAGCACCCTAAATTTAATCATCAGACGTTTTTGAAAAACATTGATTGCTTATGAGCATCCATTGTCGCGATTAAATTATTCTTGTTATTCTGTTCCGTATAAGAACTATAGTAAATGTCATAAGACGCCACAATTTCATTCTGTACTCCTAGTGCACGTTACATTCGTATAAAACTGATTAAAATTTCTTTTCTTCCCTTTAGACCCTTGGTCTCTGTCTTCAACACTTCGCAGTAAACAACATGCTCAGTATGGGAAAGGTGACTATACTATGTATTTCATACAGTCAAACTCTGCTTTAAAGATATCACTATAAAATGTATCCGTATATTAGGTTCCCTCGCTAATACGTTTAGTTGGGACAAAAGAACAGAATGCCATTCATTTAGATTCATTTCAAGTGTTTGTTGACTATCTCCTCTGTTGTCTTTTCGTCTAGGAAAGCGGAAGAAGCAATTCTGTCGAAAAACAGAGGCTAACTAAAATTGCTGCCTTGGGTACAAAAATGATCCATGAACTAACTGGAAATCTCTTGAGAAAGGTATATAATGATATTGCATTCACTTTAAAAACTGAGAAAAGTTTTCCCCAACATTAGCATTTCACCTTCTGTTAATTTGAGGCTTGGCTTGAACAACATCCAATATTAGCAAAATTTACCGCGTAAACTTATTTCTTAACAAAGCATGGGCTTATCAAGTATTGAAACAGTTACATTGTGCAAGAAAAAAAAACAGAACGAAACGGAACCTGAAATCTATGTCAAGAACAACCGGAAAATGCCACCATAGGCGACATCTTAAATGAATTGGGTCTGTTAACTTGTTTGAAGGTAGAATTGCAAAGGATATTGAAACAAATGAGGTCTTCAGGAAATGCTCAGGTAGATGTTTGTTGAGATTAAACTGACAGGCTTAAGTAAAAATCCCGATACTCAAATCAAAACCGGCCTCCAATATAGGTTTTATGTATCTAAATCCATAATTCTGGACCTTGTTCAATCTTTAATTGTCATGATAAATTACTCTGATTGCTTCGTTTTCTGACTGAACTTGAACTTTCGCGTTATTCCAGGTATTTAACTGCAGAACTGTCGACCATGATATTGGACTTGGCTATCTTTGCTCCATTCCAAAGCAGACAGCTTTTCAATACTTAGTGACTGGAACAAATTTTCTTGGTCAAAGCTGTTCAAAAATCCTGGTAAGATTGCTAAGGGAAGAATGATTTGGACGTGCAAAAAGGCAGTACGCAGATAGTCTGGGAGAAATGTGTAGCCTAGCCCACCCTTTTTAATTTGTGTCATAATGATATATCGTAATGGAATTTTATTAACACCACAACAAGCCGTTCTACTATATCCAAAGCATATCGATCATATCCGACTACGATGCCCTGGTGACCTTCAAATCAGCTGTTTAAATTTTTGATAGTTTTTAATCGCAGTAAATGGGGAGTATTCCGTAGCCCTAAAGGAACAACGATGTACCACTCAATTGTTAGTACCAATAACGCGAAGATGAAAAGCTATGAAAAGTTTTCTTATGGAACATTCATTGTAGTAGATCCAAAGCATATTATGTGTGAGCACAATGTCCTGGTGACCTTTGAATCAGCTGTTTAATTTTTGAAAGTTTTTAATCGTAGTAAATGGGGAGTATTCCGTAGCCCTAAAGGAAAACAATGTACCACTCAATTGTTAGTACGATTAACGAGAACATAAAAAGTTATGAAAAGTTTTTTTTAGAACATTCATTATACTATATCCAAAGCAAATTACGTCTGACTGCAATGCCCTGGTAATACTTAAATCACCTGTTTAATGTTGGAAAGTGTTTGATCGCAATAGAGACCATTCCGTAGCCCTAAAGGAACAACAACCACTCAATAATTAATATGTCGTCCTGTATTATTACTTACTATTAAAGGCTTTTGCCAACGTTGGTATTGACTACGCCCAGCTATGTAATGAGCCAGCAGTACTCGAAAAGTGTCAAGAAATAGCCACCAACGCATCCTGGGGAGTCAAACTCGGAAGGCTGAAGGTAAAGAAAGTTGAAGATGGCGCCACCTCTTTTGGCTGTACGGGCTTAGCGCGTCTTCTTAATGTTTGTTTTTTCGTTCGCTAGATGTCACTGAAGGATGTATACAAGAGTGATCGAGAGGAGAAGCTGGCAATTTTACCAGACCTCATGCAGAATTCACAGATAGGCCTTGATATGATCTTAGAGTTTTGCAGGTAGATGGCTTTGATAAGTTACGTGTATAACTCATATGTGGAAGTAATCTGTGGATAAAAACTTATAAATCTAAAAGAAAACGTGTTGGGTATTTTTTCTTAGGTCAAACAAAAATGCAGTCGAACAGGTCTCTTGTTGACATCTGCTTGATTACAGTGGCATACCACTCACATACTTTCCACCCCTCTATAACATGGCCTCTTTCAGGGATCACTCAGATCTGCTCAAAGGGAGTTTGATTGTAAGAAGGTTATCAATAGAACGCACGTTAAAGGAACTTTTTGTGGGTCACCCGATTGGACTGTTTTTATTTTGGTGAGGGAGAGGGGGTGGAAGCAGGCGTAGTATCAACTCTTTCTTAGCTCTGACGTCTCAAAATACATTTACAATGTCTTTTTGGGTAACCTGTGGGCCTAAACTTCGTTTGAGCTCAGTTTTTATAGGTGTCTCCCGCTGAGTGCCATACTAGATTATACTCAGCCGTCTTTGCATGACGATTGCATGAGATTCTCCTAAAGGACCACGAGGAGTATCTTGAACCGCTCACCATTCTACAACGACTGACTTTCTTTTAGTATCTTACTTTGCTTGTAAAGCATGCATACTTTATTTTAATTTTTTTCGGGTCACTAATTGTGCTCCATTCTCTTACCTCATTAATCTTCCTTTTTCTTATAACACTTTTTTCCCTTTACATTTTATTTTACGAATCTACCTAATTATTTATTTTTATTTATTTTTACACAACCCGCCTCGAATAGCCTTTGCTACTTGCGGGTTGTGTTTTAATTTATTTTTGTACCCAAGGTTTTGAAATAAAATAAAGTTGTTGTTTTTGTTATTTGTATTTAGCATGTGTTGTTTTCCTAAAGGTTAAAGAGTCTTCAAAGTAATGCTGTCATGTTTTTTGACAGGGCGTTTAAATTGGATGAAGACAATGCTCTGCTGACGTACGTTAGACAGCAGTTGCTTCCACCGATGGGCCTTCCTTCTACGGGAAGGTCCCCAGTTACACAAGACAACAGCTTGGAGGAGTTAACTTATCAGCAGAATGTCAGCAAAGTGGTCCATAAGATTTCTTGCACGACGTCACTTCTTAAACTACTAGTGGAAGTAGGCTCCAAGGTAATCCAGTGAAGGTATAACGGTTCTTTATATATCCAATGGCGGACTTGGAGCTTCAAATAGGTGATACTTTGCAAAACCAATCTAACAAGAGCTGCGTTCATGAAGTTGCCCCCCCCCCCCTCCCATGGGTAACATGTTGTTCATTTTGTACAGCAGAACAATGGTTCGATTACTTACTGAGTGGCTAACTGTTTCCTGGTACATTATGTTTTGTGTTACCTATGTTTAGATGACTACACAGTCATTGATGTCTTGTTACATTTGTTTACCTTGTTACCCTGTGTTGGTAGGTTGATCCTTACGACTATGAGACAATTGTGTTTATCCTGAAGTTGATCAGGGATTTATCACCTGAACAAAGTGCAACTGTTGATAAGGTATATTTAGATAATTAAAATCGACCTTACTTAAGTAAATGTTAGAACGCCATTTTAGCGGAGCCCCATAGCTACGAAAATTTGCTACCCATCCATTCAAGAAATTTTGGTAGTCACGTGACCGTACGTCCGCCCGCCCACCCGTCCGTCCGCACCACACGAAAACTCGTGTGAAATGTTAAACTTTCTAGCTAGTGTGCGAGCCTGATGTTGCACACTGATAGCTGTCAAAATAGGGTATCTGATGACCAGTATCACATGACCTTATCGCGGGCTCAGGTGTCGACTCATCGCGGTTAGGTTTTTTTTAAGTTAAGCGCTGACTACTTTTTAGTTTTCAAAAGAATCGCAAGCTCCACTCTGATTGGATTTCTTTATGGCAATGTTTTTTTAATTAACAGGAGATTCGCCTTTAGCCCAGGTGTCTGAAGTACGTTTTGATCAGTGAAACGTATTACTCATCAAATCGTGTATCGTTAAAAGCATGCCTCTGTCGGAGCAGGTTCAGTGACCCATGGTGTATGATCGTCTTTAAGGGAATTCAGTGAAGTTTGCCTTCATTTGTTTTCAGGAAGGCACAGATCTTTTAAGAAACGCCTCTACCTGAGTAAAGAGGTCATCAAACTGTCTGAATTTCAAGAAGTCCTGATTGATCTCATAGTAATAGGTAGTTATTTAAAGGAGTTGGGGCCTCGTATTCGCTAGGCTTAGGGTTTGCGTATAGCTGACTGTGCTGTTTTAATTTCCAGGGAATTCAATTGTTAGATTACTTATATCAGTATGACCGCACTGCAGCACCAACCAGTTATGAGAGATCTTTTCACTACTCATCCAAAAATACGGACGACGAAAAAGTAAGAAACCTGATATTCCCCACTCCAGAACCTTAAAGGGGACTGGGTACAAGCTTTCGGCGCAACGATTCCCGGGATCGTTTTGGTGGACTATCGTTACTTATGATTGGTTAATAATGGTTGCCTTGAATACCATCGACCAATCATAACTAACGCTTGGTCCGACCTCGGCCTTCCCGATCCTCGCCTCGAACCAAATAATCCTCATAATACTCATGCTCCAAAGCATGTACCCATTCTCCCTGGAAGTACATTTACGAGCGTATCTTTCACTGTTTTAGCGTGATGTCAATTTGTGCAAATAAATAGGTAAAAGAAACTTCACATTGTCGTTGCTATTATTTATGCATAAACTTGTTCTAACTTTGCGTCTTTGTAAGACTGCCTATCGTGTGACCATTCATTTCAAATCTCCTCAGCTGAACATTTGTCCAGTATCATTTGCTTTGCGAAGTGAAATCTCTTCTATTTTTCGCAGACAATACTTGAAAAAGAGAGATCACTATCTCCACTGTCAAAATCCAGGCTTCCATATCATCCTCTGCTCTATGGGGATCCATGGAAAGTTATTGGTAAGTGATTGTCGTTGATTGGGTAGGCGTTATGTTGCTATCATACCGTTCCGCTATCTAATGGTCCTTCAACAGAGAAGTCTTAAGCATTAATGGTCCTTTGAAACAAACTTGATTGAATGTCTTTTAGGTCCTATCTGTACCATTCCTAGCATTTGATGGGCCACCCACCCCAAAGCCTCGCGAGATTCTGCGATACACGTATTTCTAGTACTATTTGGTTACTAAACAACGTCTGCTGTGGTTCTATCTTTCTATCATGAATTGCAGGTCCAGAGCTGTCAGAGGAAACAGTTCCAAAGCTTCTGGGCATTGCGAACTTACTGAAGGTTAGTTTGTGCAAGTTTTGATGGCACTTGTTTCGTTCTGTAAATTCAATTAGCAATTTTTTACATTGATTATGATAAGGTGATAAGTTTTCCAAACGTTGTTAAACAAGAACTTCGTGTGAAACCTTTACTTGCTTAAACTGCTTAAATGTTGGAAAAACGTTCAATGTGAAGACTGTGACAATTGTCTTGCCTAGCCCCTATAGGCGTCATCATTGCACGCGGCCTATACGTTTTTGATCACGTTGTCCGTTCGTCTCGGAAACGTCGCCAAAATTCGTTAACCGAGAAGGCCTGGGACTAAGCATGCAATTGTCCTCAGATGAACAAAACAGGGAGCTTTAGCAACGCCAACGGCGACGGCAACGAGAACGTCAAAACAACAACTTTTCACGTGCAACACACGTTTTTGTACGACTTCTTCGACGTGAAATTCTCTCATGCGATGTTTTATGGAGGACGTTAATTAATTCACCACGACGAATTTTTCCTTCTCTTTCTAGACTTGGTTCGGTCTCCAAGAATTCAATTCCAGGAAAATTCTCCCATATTCGACATTTTAAGCGAGTCGGAATAATCGCGACAAAATTTGAAAAAAAGCGACGTCTTGTTAATAGTGACGTTTTCGCTGCCGTCGTCGATGTGCCCCCTAATATGGGCGTGTTCAGGGCGTGGAGACTATTCTTGAGTAATCGGAACCATAATAAGAAGTTGTTGTTATTTTTTTCTAGCTCTCCAGCGATCAGCTTTATTTAACAGCCATCCGTAACCTTGCTCGACCTTCAGCCTCACCAACAGGCTCTAGTGATACTAACTTGAGTGGAATCACTGCTGAAGAAAAAAGCCAATTGGCCAAATCCTACAATAGTGAAAAGGCTAAGAGTATGCTCTACTCTATCAAAAACAAAGAAATGGCTATCGCTGCTGCCAAGTGGATCGCTCAGCAGCTTCCACTGGGTCTGTATACTGTTTTCCTTGTCTTTTTTCCAAAGTATATGCCGGATAAATGAGCCAATAACACCAGTAATTTGCCTGTCATTTCTTTCCTAGGTGAAGAAAAAATAGATATACTGAAGACTTGTGTGGATCTTGCAATGGCCTGGAAATCTTCGTGTTCACAGAAGGTGATCTTTTTTAAAATAGATTATAAGTATCCCGCTTGTCCTCATGTTATCATAGATTTGGGAAAATACGTCTTCAAGCAACTTTTAGTTAATCTGACGAAGAGCTGGGTGTTCTTTTTCACAAATGGCTAACGGTTTTGAATTGTCAACTGATTTTTTTCCGTTACGGTCAACGGTGGCACATGTACTTTTCACTTTGTTTGATCATGCAGTGCATCACTTTAGTGAAAAGCTGACCAGCTTATTTTACCCACCCAATCCACCTGTCGCATCCACTTTACCCTTACTAACACTCTTATTGTGTTACTTTCTGTAGGATGAAGAGAAAGCAAAGCTTACTCACAGCCGGCTGTTGGAACTGTGTCGTGGCGTGGCCACAGAACATGTGCTCCACAAGTACAACATCACAGACCCTTCCATTGTTTCATTAACAAGTAAACCAGCTAAGCTTATTTGCCAACTGTATGAGACGTTTGGTGCAAGGGAACCAGGCACTGCTCATCATCCGCCAGGTACTGGCACTGGTGAAACTGTGGGAATTAGAGCTTCTTTCTGTCTTCCATTTTTTCACTGGAATGATTTTTCTCTCTCCCAAACAATTGCCGTCACGTTTACTAACCAAAAGATTCAGTCAACATATTTCAGGGTGGAACTTACTCATTGATTTCTGCTGGAACCATTTTTGTGTAACGTTTTTTCCTTTTGGTATATTTGTCCATATTACTTCTGCTTGATAATGGTGTGGTTAGACTCGCAGGTTTGCATAAATTTTGCTGGTCCAATATTAGCCTGCGTAGCAAGCATTTCTGTGCGGTTTAAGAGCAAAGAAAGAGGAGCAAGGGTCAAAGACCGCGCGAAAAACGGCGTTTAATTTCTCGCGCGATCAAAACCGAAAATCCCTTTCCACGGTCTCTTTTTGCTCCGACACCAAACGGAAACGCTTGCTACACAGGTTAGTCCAATATGGAATCGCACAGTCCAAGATGGACATTACCACACCAACGTAGCGTCGATATTGTCTATCCAACATTCGATTTAACAGCCTCGCAATGAATTTGCCAGTTGAGCCTAATTTCCCATTTTTTTGATTTTATCTTGGGTCAATGACTTCAAGCCTATGCAACCTGGTGTCGGTTTTGCAAAGTTTTCTTTTAGAGTTTATTTTTCTCATGACTTTTTTTCTCTTGTAGATATCCACAAATCTTCAGAAGAAATCGCCAATGTCAACAACACTAAAATAGAGAAGATCAGACTGCATTTGATAGAGGTTTGATTATGAATTCACCATTTGTTTGAATGTTTAAAAGAGATGGTCGGTTCAAAAGGACGAATACTCGTATAGATTAAATTATTATTCGATTAGTGGTTGTGATCGTCTGATCAACTTTTACTTCGTAAACCGTAACGAAATCATAGAACTTACTTGTTGACTGGGATTTTAACCCTGAACTTTGCGATTTGTAGACGCAACACTCCATTCAATTGAAGTAATCAAGCTACTGAATTCAAGAGCAGCCGAGTTGTTAATATACGCAATGATGGCGAGCTATTGATATGTATAAGATCCTGCTCTCTAGTTGGCTTAAGAGAGTTACTCTTGTCAACGGACCTTTCAGCCCCAGAAGTGCTTCAACCTTAAAGTGTAAAATTAGAACCGCTTTTAATATCTTTGGAACCACCCTTTAAGGCTTGGTATATCTTACAAAGGCTTTGTGTTTCTGGTTCAGAATGCTTATAATATGTTGGTCCTTTACTTCATAGAAATGGTTACCTTCTTCAAGTCAATCTTCAGGAGGAGACTCAGAGGTATTTTTGAAATAAACTGGAATAATTGCAATTTGGGGCAGAGATTACCTTTGAGGTTGCACATTTATGCTGTCACAAAACCCCTTATTGTTACTCTTTATTGGGGATCGAACCGTAAATCACATTTTCCTCCCTGTACAATAGTTTATCTCCCTTGCCACTTGTTACCAATGCATAAAGTACTTTTAACGTTGAATTCTTTGATACCCTTGGCAAGCTCTTGTTTCTTCAAATTAAGTTCTTTAGTGACAATAAAAACTTTTCTCTCTGAATTTTCACCGAAGTCATGATCATTCCAAAAAAATCAGCGATATGCATTCAATGTTTCAACGATAGTTTTGTTTCTGCCGGTGACACCATTTATTTACACCATTTATTTACACAACCTAAAACTATTCTTTATCCTTAGTTTGGCCCCCCTGGCGGCGAGGAGAGTGATGAGAATGAAGAAGATGAACACAACTTAAGAAGGTATGGTGTCATTCTAAACAACCTATCTCAGTTTTTTTTCGCGTTCTGACAAAGGCTACGTTAAAGGAGGAACTCGGTCCATAAGCCATGCCAGTTTGTCCGGCACCAAAGTGCATGGTCTCCGCCTTTATCTTTGAAAATAGGTCTCAGATATTTGCCTGACTGTTTCATTGTCGAGTCTATGCAGCCCACTATTATTTCCCACCGTGACGTCATTGCCCCCTCCCCAACCCCTTTGGAAGAAACGCTGGTTATGGAATTTCTGTTTTCTTTTTCTTGTTGGTTTGTTCAAGGGTGATATATATCATGCAAAGCACAGACCAACAAACTGCTGTCAGATTTCTACTCAATCTTGCTAACAAGGTGAGATAATTGAACTTAAACAATTTTTGATTTAATTTTCGAGTGTATTTTCATAGTAACATAATTAACCGGTGACATACATGTAGATGATGGACATAATGGTCGAGTCGCTGTAGAGAAAATATGTATGTCATACCTGAGAACTAAAATAGCTTGACTGATGATCAGTTATCAGGCTCTAACAATACGACAGACTGACTACATTACTAACACTAACTACAACCACACTGCATTACCATTCTGAAACTACACTATGGTCAAACACCATCACTGGTAACATGGTAAACGTGTGACACTAGAGTCATAATTCGATGTTTTAACCTCCAAAACGTGGTTATTCTAACCCCGAGTTATCCTTTTGCCTTGGGCTTGTTACCCTTCAAAACGCGAAACGTTGAACTGCAGGAATAAGACCATGGTGTAGTTGCATTATTTCTGTACTTTCTTTTCATATACCTTTCTTGTTTTGCTATTTTAGACGGGTTCGTCAAGTACCTGTCGTGTCCGTGCTCTTCGTGCTTTATTTTCCATTGCTCCTGGAGAGTTTATTGAAAAGCTTTGTAACACCTCAATCTCTGTAATCAGGTGAGAAACAGAGAGACTGTTAAATAGTTATCAACAGGCTACTTTTGATTTATACCTCAAAATTATATTAAGTGCCTCCTTCCACATAGAAAGGACAAAATATCAAAGTGAATTCTAGGACATTTTGTTGTGATTTACGGAAATGTCACCAACAGTACTTTCCTCTTTAGAGGCTCTTACATTTGTATAAATGTTGCTTCTAGAACGATTTGGCCATTAAACTTTATTTTGAGTAAAACGTCTTGACACACGGTAGCGTTGGTTTCACAAAGCTCTTGTTGGTAGGCACCTTGTGCATCGAGACACGAATTTTATCATTATGTATCGAACAATATCTGACGTCAGTATATTAAGTTTCCTCATGATCTGTCCTCATACACCACGTACCTAACGCTCGTATCTTGTCGCCACTGACAGGCAACAGATGCAGGCCCTGGTTTGCCTGGCGGAACTTGAAGGACTGCATATCCAGCAGTCGGCTAGTGCCTTTGACAAGTGTAACAAAGAAGGACTGGTGCGAGGATTGTGGAGAAATCATAAACACGAGAGAAAGGTCTGTTGTACCTTTTACAACAACAACAACAAACCATATTAATAAACAAATAATATTACAGAAGCATTGCCTGCACCTAGCAAAGCCATTCGAGGCGGGACAATGCGTGCAAAATATGAAATTAAGTCAAGACTAAGGCTAACCAAGGAAAGTTTACGCTTGGGTTTCTTACCTTAGTTTCTCTGTTCCGGCCATAGTTGAAAAATGGTTAAAAGATTTAGTAGAAATTTAGTAAGAAGCCGGGAGTGATCGAGAACTCGTCCGACCAGTACGCACTCGGGACCAGTCTCCAGTAGAGTCTTGAAAAATCCTCGAATTCTATTCTCCCGAGAAAACATTACTTCATTTTGTCCATTGGAAAAAGGATTTAGCAAGGATTCGAACGTCGATATTTCAAGTTCTTTAATATCATTCATCCCTAAACAGTATTCTTCCAATATGGTTTACATGTTATCGTTAGGCTCAATTAGTGCATCCTTCACTCGAAAACAGTCGACAACTCATTTGTATAAAGTGCGACTGCCTCTGGCGTTAAATACCTGTTAATTATCAAGTGTAATTATTGTTTTAATGTTATGTAACAGCCTCAGTTCTTCTCTTTAATTAACCTCCCACTGAATTATTTGGTAACCTCTACTGAAAGATCTTAATACAAAAAATTAATCGTAACGTCTTAACTTGGAGAAAACTCCTAAAAGAGGGATCGTTAGCAAGAGCAAGACACACCGATACAAGAACCAAGAAAACATCTTTGTGTTATGCTATCCTTTTCAGGCCGTTCGTCTTGTAGCAGATTTGTGTCTGGATAACAGTATACACGACCCACAGCTATGGAACAGTGTTCTTCAACAATTGCTGGCTTTTGGAATGGTAAGTGATCCTACCCCACCTGATGAGCTGATAAACTGTGAGGTCGATATGACTGTCTCACTCGCTGGCAGGCTGACTAACAGACCACTGTAGGAGGATAGAAAAGCTGATCTTTGGCGCTATAGCTCGTAACCAGAGCGAATCGCTACGGTGGCCAATCTACCTTATCAACTCCAGTGATAAAATCAGATCTTTTATCTTTGTATTTTACTCCCTCCCCCCCCTCCCCCCGCACATCGACTCAGCAGCACAGTTTTTTTAGAACCTAAGCCCTTCATTTAACTGACAGACCAGCTGATCAGTTGTCGGACATAATGCGTGACTGGTTGACTGACTGAGTGGATGCTGAAGACAGGATCCATACACTAGACTTAACAGAGCCCATCCGCGGAGACCCAGGGGCGGTCAGCGGTCAGTAGGATGAACAGAACCTTCGATATGAAGAAAGGTCAAGAAAATAGTACACTTGTATAGAACTGCAAAAAAAACCGAAGTGTCGTTAAAAGTCTTAGTTTGATCGTGTCGATTTTCTTCTCTTGCTTTTAGATAAAATATCTTAGGCGTGTTCTAGTAAACTTAGCAGGGATCTCGGAGCTTTGGCAGGTGAGTGTTGAGGGATAAACACTGCCCTATGAATTCTCCAGTGCTAAATTTGGCCAACTGTATTTGTTATTGTCGCTTGAGTAAAATGTTGGGAGTCACCATGTTCTCAGAAACCTCTATTTTCATTGCCCTTTGAAAAAAAGACACCTGTTTTTTGGGTAGCGACATTGAGTCAGTCATCCAATGTTTTTCGTTTTTTTTTATCCAATAAGACAACTCTTTCACCATTTTCACATTGCCCGTAATGAACCTCTACTAACAGTACTAACGGCCACCTTTTCTCGACGACCACTATTTTTGTCTCGGCCAATAGATTTACTCACCTACCCCTCCCCTAACCAATTGTTAACACTGCTTTCTCACAAAGGGCAAAATTTTGAATTAGGGGAAGGGTAGGTGGACAGTTTCCTAGAATATTATATTTATCCATCGAATGTGTGACTGCCTACTCTGTTTAGGTTCGTTGTTTACCTCAGGTGTGGAGAAGTGTTTTGACGGCACCTTTCAAGTCAGGTAAGCCATGGCATACCGGATTACTTGGAGATTTTCTGCGGTAGAAATGTGATCAGATGTTATTGGCCTGCAAATAAAAAGGAAAAAAGAACGTGCGCTTGAAACGTAAGAAAAAGAAACGAACAGAACAAAAAAATTAATAAATAAAGACGTCTCGTCTATGCAAGCCAAAGGTCGCATGTTTGTTTACTGGCGACGGAAACTCGCTGATCATTTCATAGTGGTGTGACTGAGTTCCATATGAATTTTCACTTTTTTTTTTCACCCCATTCGTTTTTGACTGGGACAAATGAACTTGCTCAGTCATTTGCTGACAACTCGCTTTGTTGCCTAGCTGGCAGAATATTGCACCTTTACAGTGAAGGTTATAGGTTTGTTACACTGACAAATGTCTTCGTTGTGATTTTACTTTATTTCAGTTTCGTCTCCGTTATCCGACGAAGAGGTGATTGCTTGCGAAGAATCTGCATCGTTACTTCAAAGGTGTGTGATGTTTTATTGTCAAGTGTTTACATCCTCATCAAAATTCCCATGATATTTTTTTAGTTTGTTTTCAATGGGCAACAAACATTTCCAGATATTTTATACTTTACGGACAGTTTGTAGCCAACTAAAGTAAGTCCAGCGTTGAAACTGTCCGACCAAATTTCTGAAGGTACAATGTATATATATATGGAGGACACCTTTTGTCCTGGTAGATAGGGATCAAACGTTTTCTGAAAAGCCACCCAAGGAAAACTGCAATAGAATGCATCACGAGGTGTCTGTGATTGACATGCAATTTCCTGGCGCACATCTAATTGACCTAATAAGTGGCCCTTTCTACCTTTGCTTGAACACACGCTTAACCTCCACGCTTACTTGGCGTTTAATGAGTGAATGAATGTTTTAATGATTTCTTTCGTCTTTCAGGTGTCCTCTGCTGCTTGATCTGGATGTGTATTCCATAGCTGTTCAGTTTCATAAAGTTGGTCTCCAGGCCCACGCTCTCGCCTGTCTCATGCTCATCCCATCAAGCACTGCGCGCCAAAAACATGTTCAGGTTTAACCCGTCTTCTGGTTTACCTTTTTATTTGGTCAAATTTTGCTGTTGTCATTTTATTCTATTCGCAACTGAGAAGGCAGCATGTCCGATTCCAATTGGCTTCAACAATCATAAACTATTTGTTCTTGTTAAACTTACTTATTTGGGCAGTTCTGCATACACGGTTCAGGTAAAGAAGAAGAGTTCTTTAACCGGCAAGGTGTGTTACAGCTATTTTCACTATTTACCCTTTGTTTTTTGTAGACCTTACTGGAGACAAACTGCGTTACTCGTGTACTTACTCAGTTGGATGAACTACGGCAGAGAGGACGCACTATTACCCAGGCTGATATTGTAAGCCGGAGACTATTTTGTTGTTAGAGCACTTCAGTTCTTTTAGCACACGTGGTTAAATGGATTCGCTACTTAGAAACGAGCAGGAAACTGGAGCCGAAATGTGTCAGCCCGCAATTGTTTCTGGGATAGTTACTAGGGACGCGCCAGTCAGCTATTGGCCAATTTTGTCCGTGTCGCCAGTAACAGACCCAGGAGTACTTGCGAACTGTAACTTGGCCAAGTTTCCTCTCGGTAAGTGTGGTGGTGTTTATGTTTCTGTACGAAGTCCGTGGAAGAAATTCTCATGTGTGTCTAGTCAGATGTAGTCAAGTCAATTTAAGTCAATTTTTATCTAAACTGTTACTCAACAAGAGCTGAGATTTTTACTTGATTGTTTATGTCTCCAGGTTGAACAAGAAGTGTTCAAACATGTCGAAGAAAAGCAAGAGTATCAGGTCAGAAATGAAATGTACTGCCACGTAACCTAAATGAATAAAAAGTAAATAACGAATGATTGAGAAGTAGCACACCTTTTGAAATTTGGAAACGTTGGTTTTGAGGGGAATAGAAAACCAGAGTAGTCGGAGAAAAACATCTTGTAGCAGAGAGTAGAACCGACAACAAATTCAACCCTCCTTTGGCGTTGCTTCCTGGATTCGAACCCAGGCCACATTGGTAGCAGGCGAGTTAATGCTGTCAGCTCTGCGCGTAGGTTAGCACTGTACCTGTAATTAGTTGATAAGATCAATGCGGATGGACTTTTTTCTGAATCTTCTTGGTCTTTTTCAGATCCTGCTTGGCACATCGTACTTTGACAAGTTCCTAAGCTTCCTTATTGTTAATAAAACCATAACTGGTATACTGCTAAAGACGATACAAGCCAATAGGTATTTAATTCGCATTTTATAAATTGTCTTACTGTTTGTCTCACGATGCAGTCGCCTGAGATGTAAATCGCGACTTTCGGCTGCTTTCTGCTAGTCTTTATCACGCGGCTAAGTCGACTGATCCTTTGTCACCTTGTGTATCACTTTGGTCAGCTGGGCTTGATGCTTTCTTGAATGACATGTATCCTACAGGCTGCAGTATTAGTCCAAAAAGTGTCGTATTTGTCCAACAACATTCGGCCAAGCTCCTGTATGCCCCCTAAAAGAAATTTAGAATCCCTTTCAGCGCTTGTATGCGTTAACCGCGCGACTCGACTATACAGTGAGCTCGCCCCGTCTTCTTTAGGAAGCTTGAGAGTTAAGACCCAGCATAAAACTTACTTAAACAATTGAGGTCAGGATATAATGTTGAGGAAAATGATCTTTGACGCACCACTTACTGGGTAGATTATTAAAGCCAAATTGAAAAAAAAAATGTAAGAATACCTGTATAGAAAAGAATCAATACTTTGAGCTTTCTTGTTATTTTAGGCTGGAGAACGCAATGCAGCTTGTTCGTTTGTTTCATCAAATGCACCCCGATGAACCTTCCGCTGAATATACTGCTTCTAACCAGCTGAGCGGGTTTGAAGAACTTTGGGTAAGTCTAGGGTGATGTGGTCATGGAAACCATCAGACACCAATCGTTGCGTGCTGTTAGAGTATTTTATCGTTTATATTCAGGAGACTTGCAGCATTTTTCTCTAAGGGTGGATTTCCACGGTCGCGTAAAATTTACACGCCTAAATTAAATATAGGCGATATATGAATGTTCGCGCGTAAACGTAAGAGTTGAGCGAAGTTGAGCTTTTACGTTTACGCGCGACATTCCATACATTGTCTCTATTTTATTTGCGCGGGTAAAATATTACGTGACAGTGGAAATCCTTCCTCCGTCAGTCAGTGATAATAGAACAGAGGAAATAATTCTGAAAAGGAAATCAATCATGTTTCTAATGACCGTTAAATTTTATGAAGTTCTTTTAATTTCACGGTTTGAAGATAAACACTCCTTCTCGTGTTTGATATCACATAAAATGCCTACATCTTAACTACCAACGTCACTTGAGCGCAGTAATCAAGGTATAGTCCTTGAAACAAAGAGACACGTTTGAGAGCAAGTTATCTTCGTAAGTTGCCTTTTAATTTTTCTCCCCAATACAATTTACATTGTAATTTCTCCGACCTTACATAGCCAGAATATCTCCACATCGTAGGCCAAAGATTATTCACTTTATCCCGGAGAGCGCCAAGGAAGAAAATAAGATGTAATGCTGTAAAAGAGTTTGCACCGACGGGAAATAGTTCTTAAGAGGATTTATTTGAATAACCAAAGTAAAAGAATTTGAATCACCACCTGAAAAGTTGGAACCTGTGTTACATGTTGCCTTGGCTAGTCCCAGACCTTCTTGGTCAGTGCATTTCAGTGACGGACCATGGTCGGGCCACGTGACTCGAAACGCATTGGCCACGCGGAATAATGAGGCCTTGTGACATGATCAATTCTGAGCGCGCCCTCGAAAAATAGGCCGAATTAGTGTCCGGCCTCGGCTTTTCTAATTATAACCTATTATTTTAAATAATAAAGAAGTCTTGTTTTCTCACAGACTTTCCTGGAGATGCACGGCATGCTAGAGGCATGTCTACCGTTTCTTCCTAAGATGGAATATGAGCAAGAAGAGGAGTATACAGAACAGCAGTCCCAGTCCCTTCTGGTTGAGAAAACCGAGGTAACTATGGAAGAGACTGGCATCGAAGGACAACACGAAACCTTTAGTATTATGTTGACTGGCGACTGCAGTGTGGAGTTTCCGCTGTAACAGAACTATGAACACTGGGATAAATTAAGGTACTGCAGTTATGCAGTTATATGCAGTGTATATTTCATCAATCGATATTTCAGTAGTTCCACATTTTTCGTGGAAAACTCCTGATACAAGGTTTATAATCCTTCCAAAAGAACACTCGCTATAATAAATCACTTCATTGTTTATTCAACAGTACTTTTCATTACAAAGAAATTTGAGCTTGAATTATAAAAAGCGAATTCTAAATAAATAACCATTAAAAAAGATATTTACAAACATGATTGAGAAGGTACGAAAATATTTAATTATAACAAAAATATACAGTTTGCCATTTAAATATAATATGACCAACATGATCTGTTATTAATAATATTCAACTTTTTGTGCTCTTCCAGTCAACGTTGTTGTTCTTTGTGTCTTCTTTTAAGTCCTCACAAAGAGTTAATGGTTTCTTATTGTACGTTCTATTGGTCAACAAAGATTGTATGTAAACACAAAGATGGATTGCGAGATCTAGAAGAATAGAAGACGGACGCGTGAATTTGGCAAACAGATCAATAAAACTTTACAATAAATATTTGTTGATGATTTTCTGTTTCTCGTCCGGACTTGTAAAAATGAATCAATTCTTTGGAATGTGCCTGCGGTATGTAAGTACTATATTTTGTTCAAGAAATCGCGGAGAAAGATAAATATCATCAAATCTCTCTGAAACGAGTCATAATATAATACTTATTACGGAGCTTAAGCAAAGACGTTTTTGAGTGAGGCTTGTCAAGCTGAAATGAGGTCTTTTCCCTTTTAATATGCCTTGACGTTACCAAATTTGAATTGCTAAGCTTCTTTACTCTTATAAAGACTATTTACCCGCAAATTTGGGCAAAAACAATGTCTAAGAATGCAAAACTTGCACTTCCGGTTGACATGCGTCGCTCAAGAGTCGTCTTGGTTAAGCTCCATATATTCACTAACGTAACCTGGTGTTCTTGCGACATGAGTCGATTACAAAAGGTCAGCCAGCCTGCAAGAAAGCTCTCAACGAATGGGAGGGACAAGGGAGCATCACTGCACCCTCTCCTGGCCCAACCCAAATCCCCAACTGAGAGAACTTACTTGCGGGCCAACACAAGGCTACATGATGGTACAAAGAGAGCTGGTGATTTTCTCAGTTCCTAGCTTATGCCTTCCTTCGGTCCCTTCTCTCTGAGCCCTCTTACCCGAAGACCCTTTAGAAGCTTTCATTCCATTCTCCTTGGTTCCTTTCCCAGAGTCTGAACTTGTTGTGTTTTTAGTCCCTAAAGAATCGCTTGAATTTCCCCGTGGAACCCTGACACCTGAGGATACTGATGGGCACGGTGCTACCGCACGGGACGGTCGCATAATTCGGCATGGCCGTGCATTGCGCATGTCTTGTGTGGTTTTCCGCATTATCTCGTCAACTGAAACACTATCCGCACCTATCTCTGCCGTCTTTCGGGCAAGTTCCAACTGTGTTTCCAAGTGTTTTGCTCGCTGTTGAAGCCGCTTGCTCTCGTTTTCAGAGACACCAAGCTGAGAAAGAGATAAAAATAACACTATGTTAATCCAAGATGACACTGTGTAATCACAGAGGAAAAAACCTTGTTATGCGAACTTGCAAAGAAACTCTCTATATCAACAAGGTAGCGTTTACTCAGAGTTTGATTTCAGATAGCAAGGCCATGACTCGCACCCTACTAACGTGGCCTGGGTTCGACTCAAACCGGTGTCAGCTTACATGTGGGTAGAATTTTACTGGTTATTTCCCTTGCTTTGATTGAAGTTTTTGATTTATCCGCAAAACCAACACGTAAATTAACATTCAGTCTTTTAAACGAGTTGTGACAAGCTTATTCGGTGTTTAGTGGCCACACAAATCATATTGCAAGTAAACTGCAACCACGAGTCTCAGCATCTGAACACTGCCATGAACACCCGAATGATTGAGCCCTTTCAGAAGAAGCAAACGGTACACGATTATCAGGTTTCTACAAAACCTGATTATGGTCATTGAGAACCTCGAGAGTAATCTCTACAAGTCAAATACCTTCTCTCTAAGCTCTGTGAGCTCTTCATCTTTATTTTCACATGCTTTCTTTAAAGTAAAAAGTTCTTCCAGAAGTTGGCGATTCTGTGACTTCACTTCCTCTATTCTAATATCAACTCCTTTACTGGCAACACTTGCTCGACTGGCGCTCCTGCGGAAATGTTAAAAAAGAATCATTTTAATAAACTTACTCCCAATTGCAAAAACGTTATCATAGAAAAATGAAAAAAGGAAAAAGGCAAATAGGAATTAATTTATTAGGCTTATAAGCCTAATGAATTCATTTGCAGCATCCGCACATGGATGTCATATTTGTCTGTTGGAATTTGCTATCGTTTTAAAGCTCAAAAACAGTAAAAGAAAATTCCAGCGGGGAAATGCAACGGCTACAAATGAATCCACCCTAACAATGGGGCTTAATTAGCCTAAATAATTCCTATTTGGCTTTTTCCATTGTTCCTTTTTCTAAGGCCATATCCACCACACGAATCCGGACATTTTTGAAACCGCATACTTTTTATCTGGATTCATGAGGATGGGGCCTTAAACCGGTCTGGAGAGAGTGCCTGGATTCACTGGTTTCGTGTGGACAGACTGGGCCGATTCGTGTGAAAAATTATGCGGTTTCAAAAATACCGTAAAATTCCGAAAATAAGCCCCGGGGCTTATATTTTTCAAAGGCCCTTTTTGAGAGGCTTATTTTTGGAGGGGCTTGTATTCGGAGGGGCTTATCTATGGAGGGAAACTTGCGTTTTGAAATCGATTGGGCTGGCCTTATAGTTGAAAGGAAATTTACTGTTTTTGCTTTGTTTTACTTTCTATTTGAGGGCAATTTTCCATGTACAAGCCCCCGGCGGGCTTATATTTGGAGGGGGGATTTAACGGAGGTTTTTTTGTGTTACCGGTTTGGGGGGCTTACACATGAAGGGGCTTATTTTCGGAATTGTACGGTATCCGCATTCGTCTGGACGTAGCCTAAGGCAACGTGATTGTAATTAGGTGTAACTCTGTCACCCATAAAGAGCGTTTTCACATGACGTCACTTCACCGATATTGTTATTATCACTAGAGGTAATCATTGATTACGGATCCGCGTTCGTCACTTACGAAAACGAAATCGAGTCAAAAGGATTCTAGTTTCCCGGCCGAGATGCCCCTTATAAAATTAATAGAGGCGGCTAATTTGCAGTCGCCCGCGATAGCTCGAAAATTTCTGCCTTTGTGCCACAGGAACACCAGATTAGGATGCGCTCTGACGAACGCGATTATATTGGTTTCCCAAAAGAATAAAACAGCGGCCATGTTGGTTGGTATTCCAAAACATCCTGTGCGAGTTAAACTCTCTTCTTATGTAAAAACTCTCTTTTGTTCCAATAAATTTGCATAGCCCTTGCTCACGTGATAAAAACGCTATATTATCGAATTGTGTTTCCTCCGCACTGTTTATCACTCATTTCAAGTAACGAAGAAAATCATGATATTTAATTGACAAAATATTTATTTATTTACTTATTTATGTTCCATACAAATTTGATAGCTCTCTCATACCTTGTTTTCGGGGGAGGGGTTGGTGGTGAGTATACATACCTTGATCTCAGGGGAGGGGTGGAGACCACCATGTCCTCCTCAGAACTATCACGTATCAGTTGGTGTTTATTTAGAAGCTTTGATTTTTTCGTCTCCAGTTCCTTAGCTAAAACGTCCAGTTCCTATAATGGAAAAAATAACATTACCTTGCCTCATTACGTTACATTACGTAGAAGAGTTTTGCGAGTTTTGAACACAAAACCCAATTTACGAGATCTTACGAGTGAGTGAATAATGAAAACGTTCTGCAGTTCTAAATTTCCAGTCTGTGGATGTAATCCTATGATGCTACCATTTTACACGAGAACTGTTTGGAAGAAGTGTTTCTTTTTCAGCGCCTTAAATCTTACAAGGTTAAGGAACTGCTCCTTTAAAGACCGACGAACAAGATTGCATCCGTGAGACGCCCGACGTCTTTTTGCTCATCCTTATATGTTTGTGGAAGAAGAGTATCAGGAGAATAGACAACTTACGTTTTGTAAAATATTTAAATCCTCTTCTTTACTATTACACACGTTGTGGCGTCTGTTCAAGTATTCTTCGTATTCACGAATCTGAAACGTGATAAAACAAGCCCATTAGAAATGGCAGTTACAACTGGCAGTTAAGCAAATATAGCAGAAAACCTACCCTGGATAAAAAGCTCCGTTCAACGCAACCGGAAAAACCTAGTACTCAGGGAATACTAACCATCATAAGATTAACTGGATCAGAACTTACGGTTTCCTTGTCACCTTTTTAACCTATTGTTACTAACATAACGAAAACGGTTCTAGCTTTCTCCAACTCATCTCGCGCGCTTTGCCGCGCACAATGTCTTCAGCACTTTCTTTCGCTTCTGACAAATTCATTAGTTCGATTGCGAAATATTTCTTGAAAAACCGTAAACTGTGCAATCTTTTTCAGCGAAACGAATCAAACCTTTTTTACCTCTTTATCTCGTTCCCGAACTTCTTGTGTTCTTTGATTGAGTTCTTTTTCCATTTGGGTTATTGACGCCTGCATAAAGAATATGAAATAGTTATCTTAAAATGAACTTTACAAACAAAGCTAAAATATTCAAAACGACTTCACTTAAAAGTCCAATCAGTGTAATTTAAAAGCACTCTGAAAAGATGGTGTCGCCCTTACAACAAGAAATAATTACCACGGCTGAACTAATTTAATGCATCTCTAGTTGTTGAACTACTTCGCAACATTTCTGTACCTCGTGTTCATAATATCTTTGTCTTCTCTCCTCAAGCTTCTTTTCATTCCTAAATTCCTCAAGCTCTTCTTCAAATTGTTTCCTAAAAAAACAATTAATCAGTTTTCTTGAAACTATAGCAAAAACCAAATGGTCGATTTATTTCCCACAGTACAAATATTGGCAAATTTAACCGAATTTTACATAAAATCAAAGTAATTTCCTGGTGACCATTTAGAGAAAAAACGTCTCTTCCTCCTTTCCTTTCCTTCGGACAGAGTTGTTTTGACTCCACTGCCGCTGGAAACGCATAGCGAAAAACGCTGAAAAAATTTGTTAAGTACCCGTGGGTAGGTTCAATTTGAAATGGTTTGGCCTTTGTCTCTGGTCTGTTTACGGAAATTGCGGCATGCTTAGCACGATTTCTTCGTTCTCTACAACTTGCGCATCAAAGACATTTCTGTGCATTAAAACTGATTACAATGACGTCACAAGTGGTACAAGGATCGTGGTTCTACACAGGCGGTTACAGGTGTTTCAGGAATAAAAAGTGCTATACTTTGTTCAAGGAGGTTCTGAGGGTGTCCACACACACAATTAGAACTGGTTCCCACGATTGTTCGACCAAGAAAAAGGTCAGTGTATTGATAATTAACTCTTTGTTGCATGCGGTCATGTCTAGTGTACATTGCGCAGGTGCCGGTTATTTTTTTTAAAGGCCACGCGAGGGGAACACGCGAAGGGGAGGACTCCTCTTCTTTTCTCCCCTCGCGCGTCCTTGAGATTACTTCCCTAGCGCTAAAAAACAAACCAGCGCTTGCTACGCAGGTTAACATTGTGCTTACTTTTGTTCTTCTCTCCGTCTATCGATATCTGCCATTTCGGTAATATACTGGCGTCTTCTTTGCTCTAACTCTAGTTGTAGCTTATTCATCTGTAATAAAAGCAAAACAAACCCTGATAATTTATACGCCAGACGTTGATTAAAGGTGGGCCTTTTTTCAAAGTGAATAATATTGTGGTGCTACCTAATCAGAGTTTCTGTAGAAACTGTTTTACTCTTTCCACTCGGTTACTGAAAATGAAGGTTTACTGCAAGCTCTGTTGTCTCAGGTGGGGAAAAAACCTAGATGTCAATGTCACAGGAGGCTTGTAGCTTAGGAGCTCTTTATGCAAATGGTGAAAACGTCTGTGTAAATTACTACAGCTGCATGTCAGTACACTCTACTGTCAACTTGGATAAATTATTAATCTCCCTCTAAAGGCACGTTTTCACTACCCAACTTTAAATTTCCTTAAGTTTAATACCTCTTGGCTAGTTTCCTGTCTGGCTTTCTCAAGTTTTAAGGTCATGCTGCTCATCTCCTGCTCAAAAGAATCCCGCCTTTCTCTGAGAGATGACTCCATCTCACGAATCTGCATTGTATCGAAATGAACAAAATGGCGTGTAAACTAAAATGAAGGCATGAAGTCTAAGTTGTGTTAAAGTCACTCAAAACGGTATAAAATCAGTGGCGAATCCACCCCCCCTCCTATTGTTAGACAAAACTGAGGCCCAAAGGGCTGAAGGAAAATTTTTTGGACCTTTTATCTCAAGGTTTGGATCCGGCACTGAAAATGTATCTACAGTGACAGGCAAATAACAAATGTGTGAGGCTCACCCCAGGGCCAAGATGTTCATAACCATGAGCTTACTTTCAACTAAAGTACGTTGAAACTAGCCCGTGTACAGACGACGTCTCTTTGTACTGAGGGGAGGGTGTGTCTGTACACAGGTTACGTTGAATATGTTGAAACCTGTTTCATCCATTTTAAGCCCCAATATCCACATACAAAATCTCCAAACTGATCTCCATACATTTCCTTTAACTTAAACTTTTAAACTGTAAATGTGCATGAAACAGTCTGATGCATCAAGCAGTGAAATAGTCTCTCTTGCAGCCATTTTTGTCATGTCACGCAATGAACCTCCCCAACAAACTCGGGAGGAGTGTTGCATGACTAGACAAAAAATGCTGCAAGGGAGACTAGCAGTGGAACTGCATTTTTACATCTTGCACTGAAGCTATTTCAAATATGTCTTACCTGAGTTCTGAGGTCAGGCAATCTTTTGTCCTCATATTTATCATTGTGAGTGTCTTTGTGATCAAGTGTTCCATTAGTCATATTTTCTTCAGTAGTCCCATTGAGTCCAGTTATTATATTTGTGGTGCCTTGTAATGTTACTGGGTTTTTGCTTGTATTTGAAACAGTAGTGTTGTTGTTAACCTCAGAAGAAGGATTACTTTTATCAACTAAATAGCCATTTTCTAAAATAGAGTCTTCTTCGCTAAGTTCAGGATCATTATTGTCTGTCGATTCCTCATCACCATCATTAGAATTGTCATCATCACCATCACTTTCATCACTATCATCATCATCATCATCCTCATCTTCATAACTTTCACCGCTTTGAAAGTTATAATCTACAAAATTAATATTGTTCATGAGGCTGCTCTCGTCATCAGATGACTGAGCATAACTGTAAAAATGTTCCCTGTTTCGTTCCATGTTAAAGCGGACTTGTTTCTTGACTGGAGCACCCTTTACAAAAAAGGAAAACATATGGAAATTAATACACATGTAGTGGGTAAGTTGATGCTGTAGTTAAATGTTTTATTCCTGGCCTTATTTCAGATCCTTTGATGGTCACAGTAACAGAGTTTCCCCATGCTCTACTTTTGGCATAACTTTACCTTTCGAAAACCATTTTTTGATGTCTGTATTTTGTCAGCTTCTTCCAGCAGTGTGTCCAGTTGTGAGTCTGAAGAGCACTATAAGAAAAAGGGTTAATATTATTGACTTCTGTAGAGTTTTCTGCATTAAACAGCTGCACGTCTCATCATTTACACAATAATGTAATGTTTTTGTAAAACAATGATACAAAGCATCTCTAAACTAAACCCCAAGCAAACTATTACACCTGTTATACTACTACATGAGAAATTTCTGCAATTTGATTGGCTAAGAGCAGTAGTATTTCAGCTTAATTTGAAATACCTACACGTGAAAATTACAAACATGTTGTGGGTAGTAACTTATAAACAAATAATAGCATGATTTGTACGTGACATTTAGCATAAATACCACTAATGATATTTCAAAATTGTCTCAAATTTCACTCGCCTAACAGCTTGTGAAATTACATATAACAATTTCGAAATATCACTCATGGTATTTGTGCCAAATATCTCTACAAATCATGCTATTCCCTATACAAATTGTGCGTTCATTGCAAACACCAAAAAATTGTTTTTAAATGAGTAACAGGATTGTTAGTGTTATTGTTAGGACAAATAGGGGTAACTAACCTCTGAGGAAGAGCGGTACTGTCGGCCAAGAAATTCAAAGTCTCCATTAAGAAGTGGCTTGTGATTTAAGATAAGAGGATCCTTTACCATTCCACGGGTGGTTTTATTGTAACCCTAAAAATGGCAAATTATGCAGAATTGTTAAAATAATTTATTTATTACTATGCTACTAACAATGCCTAAGAACTAAGGGTAAGTTAATGTACGTGTATTAACCTGTTAACCATTCTCTACATGAATAGAGGCGCAAAATTAATGGTTATCCTAAAAAATCATGGATATTATCCAAAACTTAGATCAGATCACATAATTTTAATACATGCACCTTAGAAGCAGTTACGTTTTATGTGCATGAGCTATTCTGAATGCTTCAGTGTAACAGTGGTGGTAATCTACTGTTTTAATCCTAAATTTAGACTATGTTTTGTGCAAAATTGGGCATTGCTGTACATTAATGAAAACCAGAACTGCTGTGCATAGCTGATTCAATCCTCATACTACAGATTCACTTTTAAACTTTTCGTCTGCAGAGTGGAATTTTTAAACAAGGATCTCAGTGTTTCAGCAGGTATTGAATCTATATTTCACCTTCGAACAGATATCAGTAATGACTGGACGAAATGGATTTCATCTCAAGTAAGTAAATGGGCACTAACTATCATGAGGTCAGTAGCTAAATAGCCAAGCAGGTTAAAAACAAAGGAAAGGAAAGTGTTTTAAGATTGAAATAAAAATTTAATATCAGTGAACCAAGAATTACACGTAGCAGTGCAAGCTGCGCATAAAAAAAAACATTTTAACTCTAATTAACATCTTTGCATGCACAAGAGAGACCATTATTTATTTCCCACCTAAGATCGATGCATACAACTATTCATCATTTCTGCAAATACAACTAGTCGGGAAGATTTCTGCAAGCTTGTTTCCGTTAGAGTTAGTCCAAAAACAAAACAATGGTTTTAGAGTGCTATTTTGAAGTCCTCATAATTATGTATATCGACAAACGCTTTCATTCAATATGAGCTTTCTTAATGTAATACCACAGACGACTTCACCATTTTCACAAAATTAACTTAAGTGCTTTTAAGTCCGTACCTACAAAGTATCGTTGTAAATAAGAACGATTTTTGCACTAACAACTGATACTCAAGGCTGAAAAAAATAACGTTGTTTATTTATCACACAGACAGCTCTTACGCCTAATTTCATATCTTTTGACTCACTCCAATATAATTCTCATTTCTTTCAATGATCATCTTGCTCAAATTACCATGACAAAACGTGTCACAATTGCAGGTATAGAAGAGTGGATTTTATCGCTAATATTAACAATAATATCCCCATGTACTACTTCTAGGACTATAGAGATGGTAAATGGTAACGAGAACAGTTCAATAGGTTGAACACAAAGAAAATGCCCTCGACCCTGTCAAATTCTGTGCAAGGAGTGTGACAGAACGACATAAATCACATCGAGAGCACCGTTTACGTTGTCAACAAAAAATATTAGAACCCTTTTACACACTATCACAAGATGATTCTTTCCACAGAAGCCATCCAATAATTTCTTTTCATTAAAAATGACATGTCTTGGTAGTTAAATATATGATATTTCAAAGTACGAATTCTTCAAAAAGTAAACAATCGTGGATTAGCAGCGCGCGAGTTGGCGAAATCGACGACACTCACAGAGCGGGAGCGATAATATAGCTTTCAGGAACTTGGTTGTATTCGTGTATAAATTATTAGCTTGAAATATCGTAACAGCAAGGAAGACCTATATCTGATGATGGATTAAACTAACCGAAAAAAATTGGACCGTAGGGCACGATGTCTCATGTACGCTAAAAAGCTACAGGATCGGAATTGGCTCTCTATGAAGCCAAACAAATTTCAAAACAATGTTAGATCGAAAGATCGCCTTAAACCCACCAGCCTTTTTTATCGTTATTTTAACCAACCAAGAAGGAAACTAAAAGTCGATGACTTATATATTTTAACAGCACGTCAACATCAACCTCTAACTTGTTCGTGTGCTACCAGTGTAAACCACAAAAGTACAAGGCACAGCCAGCTAGCATACCTGGGTTGCCCCTTGAGATTTCAAGCCGGGTTTTCGTTCATCTTACATTACAACTTAATACAATTATTTCTGAAACATACCTGACTATAATCTGCTTTCCTTTCCATTAAAACTTCACCCATTTCAACCATACTGGGTGCGTATTTAGCCCATATTTCACCGGTAGAGTTGACGGAATGGCCGTCCGCGATGCTTTCTTACACGAAGTACTGGCATGTCCAATTATGATTTGTCAGCCATGGCAACCAACCAATTGACATTGGACAGATCTTGATGACTGCAAGTACCTGCATAAAAGAGAAAATTAACTGAGCAAAGGGGGAAACAAATAATTGGTCTCATCACTGTTTTTGAGCCAAAAAAAACCACGATGATTGCTTATAATTTCAGGGTCGAATGACGGAAATTTTCCTGTACAAGTAAGCAGTTTTCTAGAGGAATTATCTCAGCGTAAACGTACAAAGTTCGCAGGCTATCTAAAACGATAAAGGTAATAAAACAATAACAATCAATAATAATGAGGTAAAAATCAACATACCTTCCAACGTAGACCAGTAGACGGCAGATATAATTAAAATCTTATTCAAAATTAGATTGCGTCCGTGGAAAAGCAGCTGAAGCAGTTTTTGATTTACCCCAAGTCGTTGGCGGAGCAACGGATAACCATTGGGACACCGTGTATAACAAAAAAAGAACTGCTTGACTTCTGGTAAAATTAAAAACAAAATCGGGAGAGGTAAGAATTGTTTCATGGAAAGCAGCTTGAGATAAGCGACTTGTGGATGGGATGGCTACCCAACAGAATGGAAACAGAAATTTGGTAGCTATTATTATTACTCTAGATTCCTACAGCAGACATCACGAGGTAGATCATCGAAGAACTGTGAAGTCTGTCAAGGAACACTTGAACAAACAGCAGCAGTAAACCAGACCAGTAAACGGCAGATATAATTAAAATCTTATTCAAAATTAGATTGCGTCCGTGGAAAAGCAGCAGAAGCAGTTTTTGATTTACCCCAAGTCGTTGGCGGAGCAACGGATAACCATTGGGATACCGTGTATAACAAGAAAAGAACTGCTTGACTTCTGGTAAAATTAAAAATAAAATCCGGAGAGGTAAGAATTGTTTCATGGAAAGCAGCTTGAGATAAGCGACTTGTGGATGGGATGGCTACCCAACAGAATGGAAACAGAAATTTGGTAGCTATTATTATTACTCTAGATTCCTACAGCAGACATCACGAGGTAGATCATCGAAGAACTGTGAAGTCTGTCAAGGAACACTTGAACAAACAGCAGCGAAGAAAAGCCGGATGACAGTTCGTGAAGGCCCAGGATTACCCTGCGTACGGTTGCAAACCTTTTTAATCGCGTTATTGCGTGAAAGTTGAATGGACGAAGTTGCGCGGCACTCCCGCGAGAACGCTTGCTGCGCAGGCCACCTCCAGGATCAGCAATATAGAATAAAGCTTTAAATTAAAGGCAAGGCTGATCGGACAGCAATCGATGGACAATTTATTTGCCAAGTATTTCGGTTAGGCAAAACAAATATTCATCAGGGGCTAGAAAAGCTACTGAACTAGCCCTCATGAAGGTTTTATACCAGAAGCCAGAAGTGTAATTAAAAGGGAAACCTTGAAAGTGTCCTTCGATCATCAGGCGACGTCGCGTTGTATGAAACTTTCGGCTACTTTCACTATGAAAGTGTTGGAATAAAGATTTCTTAGTTTTTACTTCGGATATTTTCTTTTTTTTTTCTCAGGGATGTGCGAGCGTCGATTGATCAGGTCAAAACGGTGCAGTAGCTATCAAAAAGAAAGGTAAGTCGAGACACTTGACGCACTAACCTCGTCTACTAGTCAAAAATGCTGATGATAGCGTTTCACTGAGAAGTCTGGGTAAGACCCAAGGGTATATAGAGGATTCTCAAAACGGTTCTTCAATCCCGTCATGACAACCCAAATTTTCGGTCAATCCCGTAATCCCGTGAATACTTTCAACTCTCGAATCTCGCCCCTATTTTGCTTTGAAATCCCGAATCCCAGCCTTCAAGTAAGGGAAATCCCGGATCCCGAAAAACCTATTGGGGACTCTGCCTATATTACTTGAGGTGTAGATTGTTCACAGTCCCCTATTTTTTCGTGAGATCATTGAAGTATAGCGCGTGTTACCGTTAATTTTCCAAATGTACCGAGGGGGCGGGCGTCGGGGATTATAGCTCGAGGGGGAGCTTCCTCCCAAACCGCCCCTGCCCCCCAAGTAGTTTTGACACTCATGCAAGATGGCAGCCCGTAACGCTCGATCTCGACGATCTTACGGAAAAACAGAGAACTGTGAACAGTCTACTTGAGTTGAAACAAAAGAGAATAATGGGATCTGGAATTCTCACTTGAGTTTATTGGCACTGTAACGCTACAAGTCATAAAGGTGCAGTGTACAAGCATTCACCTCACCCATCCTCTTCGTGTCTATGGCACACAAGGCCTCTGGTTTATGTAATGACAGGGTTTTACCCTCAGCCCAACCTCCGACCTGGAGGACAAGGGGACCAAACTTAACTTGTCTCTTTCCTTCAGCCTGTTCGGCATGGGTGGCCCTACCAGGAGTCGAAGACCCGCAAACCACTCCACCACGGTAAGGTGGTGATCCCCTTAGACCGTGTACAAGCGTTACCAGCAAACATTTATGACGATCATATGAGAGGTCTCATGAGAGATTATTAGCCATAATTCAGGTTATATTTTTGCTTATTTTAGTTGTAGCTCAGAGAACGATTAAAATTCAAGCCATCTTATATATTTGCATTGTCAAATTGTCCCACTAAAATATCAACTGAACAGCTACTGAAACGACGACTTGAAACCAAGCCGATGTGGTTAAAGTTTTTGCCCTACTCAGACCGTGTGATCCAGATTTCGAAAGGATGTCTGCATCAGGCAAGGTATTGAGCTCAGTACTCCTTTAAAGAGGCATATGCATGATCAGCAAATGTCGAACCTCTTGTTTTTCAAAAACGAGAGGTTCGACGTTCGAGCCCATCTTTACTCTTGTTCGACAAGAGGTTAATATTCAACTTGTCAACATAGCATAATACAGTGTTCAGCATTGAACAAGAGTTGTCGGATTGTGTGTCACTAGAAAATGGAAATGGAAGCCATCACATAACCTCGTTGCCTTTACTGTCTTTACTCATCCGTATGAAATCCGCGTAGGAATATTATATCCTGCGACAGAGCCATGCCACCAGATCTCCCCGTAGCCTGCTTAGCTGGCGGTATCGTGTGGGTGCGAGATTAAGGTTTTGGCGGCGGCGCCGCGTTCCAAAAAAAGGGAGTAGGGACCATACCGCCAGCTACGCAGGCTAATCTCCCTGCCCAGGAGAGATTGCTCACCGTAGGAACCAGTAGGAAGGAAGACTTGGAACGAGGTTGGCTATTTTCAGGTAGACTAATAGTTAGACTGCAAAACAGCTTGTTTGTTTTCTTAAATTGTTGAGGTTATTTTTGTGTAATCGAAATATTGGACGATAAAATTTCCCGATTATTTGTCCCTTTGCATTCGGTTTCAAACACTCGGCAATCACGCCTAATAGACTTTTTGACTGAATGTGAATCTCACTAATAAAAGTGATATACTATTCAGTTTCCAGCCGTCACGCCCGCTTACTTTCACGAAAACCTCACTGGACATAAAGGAATAGTAAAAAGTGTAATTTGTCAGGTTTTGGGATCATGAAACCAAAAAATTGTTTATTTTACTAAATACAATACGCGGCCTAGGCGTTTGGTTCGATCTGAGATTATATCAATGAAAAGTTATTTCCGAACGCAAGGCACAGTAAAACAAAGCGGATATGATAATGACGAAAACAATGGATATCTCCTGACACTGAAAAACCACTAATAAAGTTTAAGATCGCTGTATGGCGATGGGAATCACAATTTATGGTGAACTGGTCGAATCTGTAACTTGTGGAACATTAGCAAGGCAAAAAGAAAGAATAACAAAGCCGCAAACTGTTCCGAACTGACGACAAAAAAGAGATAGAAAGTCCAAAATAATACCCAATTTTTTTATATTACTTCTTATTTTTGTTTTAGCCTCGCTGAACGAAGCCTTGCATTTCAAAAGAAACATCTGATGTATACTAAAAAATATAACTGCAATAAAATTTGTAGACGAATTAGCGTAGAAAGATTACCATAAGTCGGCTATAAGAAGATTCTTTTCCGATCTTTTTGAGGTCCTGCTGAGTTTTTCGCTTCAAACAAAAAGATAATTGAAAAATATAATTACTAAAGAACCCATTCTTATAATAGCCAATATGTAAAACTTAGAACAAACCAGAATGGCTCATAACAAAATTCCCCTTCCTATATTCTAACAACAACGATAACGACACGTTTCATTAAAGAAAAAATAAATATAACAACTGAAAGAAAACAAATTTTGGGTAACAAAAATTTTCGCCGTTCATCTGACCCTCTTGGCGAATAAATTCAATTTTCGTACATAACTTATCGATTTCTGTTAGCTTGGACGTAAAAACTGGAACTTTAACATATATTGCGGAACTTTATTATTAATATTATTGTTATTATCATTACCTCTTTATCATTATTACTAGTAGTATTTCCATGTTTTCGTCCCCGCTAAAGGAAAATTGAAAAAGTTCATGCTAGCTAGCGGAAATGACTATCCTCAAGGGTCAAGTTGGATAAGGAAGCTTACTTCAAGGAATCAAGGAAGCAACGAAAGAACTTACTTTTTTAAAAAGTTAAGACACGAAGTCATGGATCTCTTCCTGTGTAGCTGACGGCATAACCTGCGAAAACAACCTTCTCTCCTCGTTTCTCGCCGCTTTCCTAAGCGCCGCCGAGGAGCGAGAAGCAAGAAGCGAGGAGAAACGGCTGTTTTCGCAGGCTACTGACCGTAAGCTGAGAAGGAAAAGTTTTCCGCCGCTCTAAGATATCAAGAAACCTCCTTTGAATGATTTCGCTAGACAACAGCGTGTCATGACACCCTGCCAATTTCCTTAACTTTCAGTTTTAAACATGTGACTTGTCACTTGATAAATACTGTACGTTGAGAGTTTTTAAAGACACCTGAAAATCATTCAGTCCCAGCCTGTGTCTTGGCATTCAGAGGAAGGCAAGGAGTCGATGTGCTTGAATGTTTTGATTATTAGCACGTTTTGGCAGTGCGTGTCAACTTCTGTTGATGAAACTACAATTCATTTCAATGAGGCTACATTGCTGTAATATCTTAACACTCTTTTGCGAAAAAACGGTATACAATTTTGACTAGTTTTCTTGATGAAACCTGGAAATACGTTTTGGAGAATGGAGAAGAAGTACATGCTTAATATCGGGCGTTTAAAAGAGCATGTTGCGGAAAGAAAGTAAAACAGATTAATACAGCAAATATTGTAATTTGTTTTTCTTTTTTTTTATTTAACCCTCTGAACTGGACGTCACAGAAATCGTTTCATCTGGGAATAATCATCTGTATTTCTTGGCGGCACGAGTGTCATATAGCTGAAAAAAATGAAACAGCAGCTGAGACTGATTTTAACACCTTTTTCAATTTCCTTCATCTTTAAGTGGATTAAACATCACATACGCGCCAAGTAATTAAGAATTTTCTTTTCGAAATGCGAGCTTTGTAAATTGCGTCTTTGAATAACCAAAAGACTTGACTTTTTTCCTTGTTCAGCGAATGAAATCTTTGTCGCCTTTGCATAGACGATTGAGGCGTCAAGGCTTTTGAAATTAGACAATTTAGCCATTGCTGTCATTTGATATATTTGTTAGGTGTAAGCATAATAAGTTGACTTCCTCGATACTTCAGCACGAATGTAAACTATTTGGATGTTTGGAATAGTGGTTTGAAATTTAATGCTTAGATGAAATATACGAAGTATTTTGTCCACTTTCCAAAACTCTCAATAACAATCTCCCTCAAAAATCACCGATAAATACAATAACTTATTCTACATAAGGAGTTTAACCAATCTTTCTCTTTCAGCTGTGTCTTCCTTTCAAAATTTCTGACAACCTGCCCCCTAATAGACCCAAATAAAATAACCTGATTCTTCTGAAGTCTTAAAAAATGCGCCCGCGCGCTCTATTTCTCCAATTGAAATTGACCAATTGAAACGGTCAGCGGTTATACTTTTTTTAGTTCACCGGTGCGCAAATTAGATAAGAACATAATAACTTCAATCAATTAGCGAGTTTTGAACACATAAAATGGGTAGGCAGCTGATTTACTGATTTAATATCGTCAAGCCTTCGACGTCGATCGCCGAGGGTAAAATGATGTTTTCAGGAGTGTTAGTTTGTCTTTGTTCGTTGATCTTTTCGCCTGTAGGCGCGAGTACCAAGGTATGTAAATCCGTTCGACGCTTCTTCTACTCATGTGGTTTCTTTCTGGTGGTTTTGACCTTTATCTATCTTTATCGCTTTAGTGTTTGTTTTGTATTTGTTCTTCTTCATTCCCTGTAGAAGCCGTTAGAGCATCCTCTTCCAAGATCCCTTCCCGAATCGAAGATAAATGACTTGGCACAGAAGACAGACTACAGAGCCTTTTACGATGGTATTTTTCTTCCAGTATTGCGAGTTCGTGTCCCAGGAACTAAGGGACATCACGCCGTTAAATTGGTAAGAAAAATAATGGTGAAACTTGTTTCATCTCTTTGACTTTCTTAAGTCAACAAGTTAGTGACTTCTTACGATTGCTATTTTGAAGTTTGTGGCGCTTAAACACCCTTGTTAAACAGATACAGACACTCAAACGAACACTTCTCTGAAAGGAACTTCTAGTTCCTGTTGACAAATTGAACCATATATTCTTCGATTTCTGGCCTATATAAATAATTGCCCCATTTAAAATACTTCTCTTAACACGAAAGCGGTTTATGCGGTTTCATTGCATTGTCGAAGAGGGAAGGATTAGGATTTGTGTTGAAACGAAGATGAGAACATGAGTATTGAGATAAAGTAAAGGTCGAGGTGCGATATGATCGAAACAGACAACTTTTAGAATGGACGATTCATTTTGGACATAACTTACTTAAAGCACTTGTGGTATATTTCTCACGGCTCTATTTTTCTTGCAAAGATGAGCGATATGACTATATCATATCTTGACATAACAAGGGAGCTGCACTGTTCGAAAGTATGTTTCGCGAATAGTTGTGTTATATCCCTAACTACCATCTTTCGTTTTGCCTGTTATCCACATGGCCTGGTACGCGTGTATCGCTCGATTCTTGAGATTCTGTACTTTGACAAAATAAATATTGGTCCTGTAGCTTTTCACCTAATATACCTCCTAAATATTCAAGGTATAAAATTGAACGTGACTATTTTGGTGAAAACGCATGTGGACAGAGCACGCTAATTATTAAACCAGCTGTTCTGGAAAAAAAGAAAAAATACGCCCTCTGGCACTTCTCCACTTAATTGCATATATTACCATATTACTTGAAGAAAAGCAGAAAGCGAGTTGTTTCTAAATTATTGGTGTTGATATTTTGTAACTTGGATCAACATTTTATGTGAACATTATTTCTGTAAAAATCTCTGAACAAAACCCCAAATTATTAAAAATTGTTAGGAGGGACTACATTAATTAACATATTAATGCTTTTACCGAATGTGAAGTAAATTACTGACCCATCTAACTTGCTTGAGTTGTGCTTTTTTTTCCTTTTAGAAAATCTAAAGTTATTTTGGTTGTACTGCAAAAGAAAAAACGACATACACACACACACCAATCATTTAAATGCCCTGATTTTCCTGATATATAAATAATTTGCATTTCAGAATTTATTTATTGACAAAGAAAGATCAAAAACAGGATGCTTATTTCAAAATTGTTTTTTCATTTTTTTAAAAAGTTAGACTTATCTAGTTTTCTAGCCTGGTTTACTTTGAGACTGGTGTTTATGCACGCTTTTTTCTGAACCTCAAATAAAGTTATGAATGCAAATTTGTTTAAAATTCTGTTCATTATTAGCTGTACCAAAAATGCATTATTTTAAAGTAAAATCTGTAAGTTTTGGTTTTGATATGAGGATGAAGGGACATTTAAAAAAGAGAAAAAGTTATATATTTATTGTTAAATAAGAAGCAATGTAATTGTCAAATATAAATGTAAATTACTGAACTTCCTTAATTAGTTTTCCTTTTTTTAAAGAAAATTAAATTGATAAGCATAATTGACGCTGTGGAGATATTTATTAAATTGAATGTTGGCTGGCATATTCTTAAGTGTTTGTTTTCGGAACACATGATATAAACTTTTCTGTGTTTGTAGAGAAATCAAAATTAATTAGGCCATAAATTTTAGTTTTACCTCACTGGGTTTTATGGATTTAACATTTTGCCTTTCCTCATACATGTCAATTTGCAACAGCAATATATTTATTTTTGGAAAGTGATTCACAGATATCATGATAAATTGCAAAACATCTGGCCCAGCTTCATAAATTTTAACACAAATTCTCTAAACTGATCCTTAAACTTTTCATTAAAGAATGAGTTGAGAGAATTTCTCTCTGGTGATCATCTTATTAATTCTCGTGAACTAATGTCTTGACAATGTATGGATATTGTTAGGAGAAAGTTGATGTTGGTCACTACTGGAACTTAAACTGTTAACATTGGGTATTATCACTGGTATTTATTCCAAAGAGACCTTCTATAGGGGTTGTCAGGATAATCCTCAAGTGCAGCAAAACAAATCAGATAATCAAAGAAAACAGCGTAAAAATTGTTTAGTTAATGTTTCAATGGATGTTGCTACAGTTTTTTTTTAAGTAGGGGTTTTAGGTCTTGGATTTAGGTGGTATCTGGTCACTTTATTTCATGGTCAGATCGTTTCAAGTAAGCCAGATCGTACCACGATATAGTTTGAATTTTTCATGAGTCTTTAAGCCACAAGTAGAAACAAGGGCATTGCTCTTGTATACTTCAGTATTTAAGCCAAGAAGCCAAAAAAGAGCATTTTATATCATGTTTTACACTGAAACTGTGGAATGATCGGACCAAAAAATGGAATGATCTGACCATGGAACGAAGTGACAGTAAACCATTTAGCTTATTACTATGTAAAGAAACTGGTTCAACGAATAGCTATTCCTCAGGGTGTGGACTAACCATAGCAACACTCTACACCTTTTCCTTTATATATGGTGTAAAAGCTTGATGCAAACAATTTAAAAATCTTTTTTTCTCAGTTTATAAAGAAGCAGTTTGAAGATTTGGACTGGACAGTTACCTTAGATGAATTTGATGACATGACACCCTATGGGCCAAAGCGATTTACTAACATCATCGCCACTCTGAATCCCAATGCAAAACGCAGGCTTATTCTAGCAGCACATTATGATTCAAAATATTTTCCTGAGGACAGCGATGGTAGATACTTTTTTGGCGCTACAGACTCAGCCATGCCATGTGCAATGTTGATTGAAATTGCCAAGACAGTGACACCTTTGTTTAAAGCACAGGGGCAGCAACAAGATAGGCTAGTCAATGATGATGATGATGAGGTTTGTTAAAGTTAGTTTTTATAAGTTTTTTTTGTACAAATTTGTGTATGCAATGTTATAGACACTGTGTTATCGACACATTTTCAAAAGTCAATGTATTAATAATTAATAATAGAGATAAATAGATTAAGATAAATGTAGAGATAAATGTGTAGCAGTCATGGCCATAATTAAGGACTTCAGTTTGCCAGTTTGGCACTAAATTTATTCTGTTTACAGCAATCAGATGTCACTTTGCAAATGGTGTTTTTTGATGGAGAGGAAGCGTTTAAGGAGTGGACAAAAAATGACTCTCTTTACGGCTCGAGACATCTTGCAGAAGTATGGAGCAACACAACTCATCCAAAGGGATCAGATACCACAATGATCGATACCATTGTAAGTATAAAGTATAGTAATAATTAATTATTATAATTATTATGATTATAATAATTAAATACTATACAAGGCTTGGAGAGAAACTCCCTACAAAAATTATGTATGCTGGTCAGGAAATTTGAACAGTCCTTGTACATAAGTTGTAAGGGAATTTTTTATTTCAGTTAATTTTTGTGTTTTCTTTGTTTCAAATTCATTAACATATTATAATTTACCATACCCCAAAGCAAAATAAAAATAAAAATTAACTGAAGTAACAGAAGATTAACTGCAACATATACATGTGCTATACTGTTGTTTTTGGGGGCATAGCTTGTTCTTACCTTAAAGATGTACCAGTTCTAAGGCCCAGTTCAGACGCCAAACTTCTAATGAGCCGAACTTAATTCAAATATTATTTAAGGCCGACCCAAATCATATAGACCAGCTGAATTGATTCAGACGCCAATCTTGATTGCCGCTGAACTAAGATCAGAAGGTAAAAATGCTCATTTTGGTTAAACTGCTCACAAAATATGTTATAAATTAATAATTATTTATGCATTTGGTTTGGAGTCTGAATCCAAGTCGCTCCAAAAGCGAAATTCCCAGCTTGGCTAGGTGAAAAGAACGGCTGAGCCGTTCCAAATTGAAACAGCTGTTCCTAATTGATTCAGAGGCCAAACTTTTCATGTACTTAATTCAATGCATTATTTTAATTAGGTTCTGCTCATGAAAAGTTCCGCGTCTGAACTGGGCCTTAAACAACTAATTGACTGACAATATATAATATATCACATTATGATGTTCAGACCAAGAGAGTGCTGCATGCAAGTTCCATTGATAGCATAATGCTTACCTCAATGTACAGTCTTCTCAAAACATTTGCCATTTTTCAAGGCAGTTTCAGGACAAATTATGAACAGATGTTTTAGTTTTATACAGATGGTCTTTAAGAGCAGCTGAAAGCCTTTTCAGTTTATCACTTTATGATTTAGTCACTGTATTGTACCTTCACTAGGCATTGAAAGCTCCTTCCCATTGTCTCAAGGTCTGCATACCAAAACAGCTGAGCTGCTTTCCCTGAAGTTTATGGCGTCAATTGTCCAACTTTCGATGTCTGGATGATTGTTATCGTTCATCACATTTTTTCATTATCAAGATTTATTGACCTAAATCTGCCAAATTTGTCATCACCATCAGAAATTAGCCGCAGAGATTTAGGCTAATCAGAAACTTAGAAATGTTTTCAATGAATATGTGCATTGAACATTACATGTTTATATGTATCAATGTAACTAAATCAGTCTGTAATTAAGTTTCTTTCCTTACTTTCTTTGAAACAGAATGCTTTGGTACTGTTAGATCTAATTGGTACTTCTGATCCACAACCCACATTTTATAATACTTTCAAAGAGACAGATGATTTGTTTCAGAGATTGGAGCAGATAGGTAAGACACTGTCATCCAGCCACACGGTAAATGTCTATAATCATGGACAACCTTCTCTTTTGTGATGCCATCTATTTTAATGGTCATAGACAACTGAACAAGGAATAAAGATAGGAGGTTTCAATAAAAATTGAAGTAGCCAGTAGGTTTGAATAGAGTAACCGACTAAATCAGCAAGGGGCCATTGGTTCCCTTTTTCAAGGGAGGGGGGGGGGTTGCTGGAGAAGTTCTAGCCCAGAAAATTTTGAAATAACGTAGTGTTTAGGACTCACACGTAAGGTGCACCTGTGAGTTGACAGGTGTATATAGTGTCATTTCAACAAAGGAGATTTGAGTAATTATTTATTTAATGTACTATTTTTCAAAACGGGGTCATTCTCTTCAGGAAAAATGTTCCCGATCAGTCAATTAATACTTTAGAAACTTTTTATTATTGTTATTGACGCTGTTATGTTTTTTTTGACAGAGCGGCGCTTAATAAGCACCAACAGGCTTATAGAACGACGACCTCAACCCTATTTTATGCATGGTCTCATGGATCGCAGATATTTAGTTGAGGATGATCATATACCTTTCTTAGAGAGAAGTAAGCATTGTAGCAAATAACATTGTGAAAAATCAACAATATGCTGAGAAATCATATACAAGTGATGTAAGAAGAATGTGTTGTTACTAATGTTATGAAGGGAATGTGATGTTCTTCGAAAAATCACATTTAAACCCCTAAAGGAAATCAATGTTTGGCATGGCTCAGGATTTATTCAACCTCTTTAAGGACCTATGGTACTCTAAAATTCCTTGAACCAATGATTTATTATATTAAGTAAAAGCTATTGCCAAAAAATGTCAAAATTGAGAATTGTCTTCAACAGAGTGACAGTGGTTGGTTTGGTCTGATAGTAAAGAAGTCTGTATATGCATAAATAGTTTAGCTTTCCATCTTAAATACCCTATAGAGGTACCAAAGACAAAGGAGAGGCTGCAGATTGCCTTGTTTTTCCGAAAATTTCTTTTCTGGTTTCAATACTGGCACTTTTGGTCATTTTGCAGGGTTGTCACTAAGATTTCAACTTGCCGGGTAAATACAACAAGTAGGCAGGGAATCACACAGCTAGGGATTTCTTTTGGTTCTATTTTTCTTCTATTTTCCTATAAAAGTAGCTGGGGGAAATCCCTGGCCTCCAGATCTTAATGACAGCCTGATTTTGTTACAACATGTTGAAGATGTTAGAAATAATAATTTAAAAAAACCAAGACAATATGGTTTTGCTTACTGTACTTCGCTCAAGCAGGCTTGGCTGCATTCATGTAAAAGGTTTTTGTGGTCTATAAGTAGTTTCATAAATGCGTTTTAATTTTTCTTTTCTAGATGTCAAAATTCTTCATCTGATTTCACTACCGTTTCCTAACTGTTGGCATCAAGTCTGTGACCATGAAGGTGAAATTGACCCCAAAGTGGTTCAGGATTTGCTGAAAGTCCTTCAAGTATTTGTTGTTGAGTACTTTGGGCTTGCAGTGGTATAATTATTTGTATAATGCGTAAAAAAGAAAAGTTGTTTTCTTTCCCCTTTTCAAAACAATTTATTATACTTATAATAAGTATAAAGTTACAGATAACGATTATTGTGGACATCATTAGCATACAGTAACATTGTCTTATTAGTTTTTTATAAAAGAGGTTGATGTAAACTAGTGTCACCCGGCCAATTTGCATCTATTGAGTTTTCATTATTTTTAATAAAATGATAATGATTTATAATAATATATTCTTTACCAGGAATGTTCACTAAAAATATTTTAAATGTGATCTGGCCTTCTAGTGTATTAAAAGTGTACTGGCTGGTAGTATATATGTTGTAGATAAGTCTGTCGCAGGGCTGTCAAAAGGTTTTTAAGTAGCAGGCTGATAAGGAATAGTAGGCGGCTTTGGAACTCGCACCAAAGGCACAAGTTTTTGAGGGCCGAGGCATCTAGGGATATTTTGAAATAAAGAGTCTCAGAAATGGCATTTCCAGGGATTTTCAAGGGGAATTTTCCACTGGAGATGCAGGGTGCGAGGAAAGTCATTTTTACAGCTTGCCATTCGGGCAAGCTGAAGCTAACATTTACTAGCCCAAATATCATTTCAACTTGCCCACAAAACGTTTTGATGAACAGATTGATTTCACAGTTCTTCTGTAAATTGAATTCCTCAAAAAAATTCACTTGCCCATCTGGCAAGTTAATAACGGAATTCACTAGCCCAATGAATAGCAAAATCCACTAGCCCCGGGCTATTGGACACTACTTTCTTTGCACACTGAGATGCCATGTTGTTTCGTGAGAATACACACAAGACTAGAAACAATGCCGTCAAAATGTCCCAGGTGTTCCACGACATCGAATGGTTCGAACGTTTCACAGATCTAAACCTGTTTAAATATGCGTCAGTGTCATTCAAAACTGGGAATTTTATTCGGCGGTGCCTATTTTTTGTCAGCAGTTATGGTGGAAGGATATGAAAGTAGCCAGCTAGGGATGGCTAACTAGCCAGCAGTTTTGGCCGGCTACTGGCCCTTATTGACAGCCCTGCTGTTGCAAGGTTAAGCAAGTATAAAGTTTGAATGGAATTTCCTTTGTTTCCAGGCCCTAATAATATTCATAGGTTACAAAGGAAATCCTGGTTTTACCTGAGAATACAAGTTACTTTCAATTTTATTGACATATTCAACACGTAAACTGTCAAATTAGGAGATCTTCAGAAGTCCAGAAATTGTTTCTGGGAAAGCAGGCATCTTCGGTGTCCCTCTGAGGCCTTCAAGAAAAGTTAATCTTCTTGCTCAAATAGGCAGGGACAATAAAAATAAAAATAAAAAATTATGGAGCAATAAAAAATATTATTATAGTAACTACTGGAGGGAGGTTTTGTTATCTTAGAATACAGCACTTGATTTCTCACGTGTTGGAAGAGAATGAAGCAGTTTTGACATAATTTTAATGGAAAACAAATTTAACAAAGAAATTTAAGATGTTTCTAGTAAGCACAGTTAATATAAGAAAATGTTAATTTTATATGAAAATACACAAAGGATTGTTCATCAACATTGGTCTGTCAATACTCCTACCATACACAACATTTGAAATTTAATTTATATTTTTCATTAATTCCTTGTTATTATCTGTTGTTTATTCATTAATAAACTCTGCAAACATATTAATAATCGCAATATGTTTGTGCTTTGATTCTTGTACATGTGGCCTGCTTTATAGTGATGACATTTTATCCTTGTGAACTTTCATTCAAAGCAAGTTGTGAGATAATTATAATAAATTGAGATTTGCAGGATATAGTTTCATGCTGGAACATCACTGAGTGAGTACATTCTCACAAAAATATTTTATTCTTACCCTGGGCCTGGTTCCTGAAAGGCTGGATTAGTGGTGATCCAGGATTAAAAGTTTGTTGTTTTTGTAGTTTACCTTCTTACCTATTGCTTAGAGTAATATTTTGTGTTATCATTACTGTATCTTAGAGTAAAGGCACAAAAGAATTTTGTATGCTCAAGTTTGCATGTTCTTGGACAAGAACATGCTTTCAATATTTGGGTTAATCCTGGGTTCAACTTAACCATCTTTGAGGAACTGCACCCTGGATGATAGAAAACTGTTCAGCTAGTCACAGCCTGCCTAGATTAAACCATTGCAGGCATGCAAGCGATAGAGGCATCTAGTTGCTCATGTTGTTAGTGGCAATGTAGAAACAACATAAAATTTTCAGGTGGTAACCACACCAGCCTCTGTCACAGGTAAGTCAGCAACATATTTTGATAACAAGATGGAGAACAAGGCTGAAACAATAGCTAATAACAAATAGAAACTAGGGATTATAATAGCATTGTTCCCCTTGCAGTATTCTCTACTCATAGATGCAGCTCGCTCTGCTCACGTGAATGAGCCATGCTTATGTCACATTGCCTCTTGTGAAGTTTAAGAGAAAGAAATAGTCTGTCTTGTCATTATCAGTTTTCCAAATTATTTTGTTGCATGCCTGCACTTTAAGTCTGATCATTAAGTCACTAGTTGTTTAGCAGGGATTTTAGTTTAGTTGGCCCTGCCATAACTTGCCTAAGAAAACAGCCAACATTTTGCGACGCCACCACTGGTTTCCTCATGAAATGGCATCTGAGCAACCAATTGAAGTGTCGTGAAATGTCAGCTTTTTTCTCAGGCTATGCCATAACCAACACAAATAAAGTGCAAAATGATGTTAGGTGAAATGCCTCAGCAACCATGATGGTCCTCACAGTGCAACTGCCTCAGCCCTAGTGAGACCATATACTGTAATAATAAAAAAATTATTAAAATTATGAGCCATTATGAGAGTGGAGGCTTATGTAATTATTGGTGCCCCAGACTTGAGGAAGGGTTCACTTACTAGAAGCTGAGGTGCTTTAAAAACAGAGAAAAATATAGTGTGTGCATTCAAATCTGTTGTTTACAGGGAGGTAGTGTGGCCAAGTGGTCACCACCTTGGACTCGCAATTGGGTGGTCTCGGGTTGGAGTCCCACTTTGGCCACTTACTGGATTTGCTCTTGCTCATCCTGGGTTCAATTCGTAAGCTCTGCTTGTAAATAGTCAACTGGCTGCTTCCTGCCAGTTGGGGTTTTTAATCCTGTTATGCTCTATTATTTTGCATCATTTGTTTCAGAATTATTGTAGTGGAGTGCCTGTAAACTACCGGTAGCTGGATAAGCTAAGTGCCCTATATTAAAAATTAGAAACCCACTCAATTGTAAGAGGGGACTATGCAAGAGGTGGGTGGCCATCTTATACAGGTTTCACTGTGCTATGAACATTGACTATTCTCTTTGTACAAATTGTATTCTAAGAGGCCGATCAGGTATAATTGGAAGTCCATGAACTTTTGGCTCGGGTTCTTCACCAATGTGAAATATTTGATACTTTTGAATTATTCTAGTCAACAGCAAGTACTGTTCCAGCTCTGACAAGCGCCGACCTACACACATGCGAGTGCCATACCCAAATGGCAAAGAAGCAAATGCCTCAACAGATGAACTGCTCTTGGATGGTCTTCTTTGGGCACGCAACCATCTTTCTGGGATAAAAGATAATGGTTCTTCAAAATATTTGTCACTAATTCCCATGGCATAGGACAAAATCATCACCTGAGTACCAGCAGGGATTTTATAACCACTTAATACCAAGTCTTGTTCGGTTTCCCGGTGAAGGAAATAGATTGGGTACAACCGAAGGACTTCTTTGATGCATGATTTTAAGTATGACATCTTAGACAACGAGTCAGCAGACAAAATTTCTCCAGGCTTCAAAACTGTTGAAATTTCTTGATGTAATTTGAACTGCTTATCTTGATTTTTTGCCAGCTCATACAAACTCCACAGAACTGCATTTGATGTTGTGTCAACACCAGCAAAGAAAATGTCTACATATGTTGCTACCATATCCTTGTATGTCATATCAGATTTGGAAGACAAAACTTCTAAAAATTCTCTGTTTTGGCTTTGATTTTGTTCACCTGTGCTTGTATTTTGCTCTTCGTACTTTGTCAGTTTTCTCTTTATACATTTTCCAGTAAACTCATATAGTTTGTCACAACTTTGTGTAAACTGCTTGTACATTTTGGTTTGAAAAATATTCATCATCCAAGCAGGTCGCACATTGATGGCAGCACTAGCGTTTAAAAAGTCGGACGATGACTGGATGAACTCCTGTACCTCATGGTCAATTTCATCTTCCAAAGCACCAAACCTTTCATCAAATAACACCAGCGAAACAGACTCGAAGGACCATTTAAAGAGCTCTTCTTCTAACTGGGGTACCTCGTTGTCCAAGCCATGGATTCCTTTCAGTTTCTCAATCCTCGCCATAAAGTCAGTGACAATCTCATTAAATGATGGTATGTATTCTTCCACACACTGTGGCTTCAACATTCGATCGTTCACCCAGCGCCGATATTTGTACCAATTTGTTCCATTACCGAAGAGCAAACCTGGAAGTTTTTTAGTCTTTTTCCTGTAGTAATTCATAGCAGGGCTTTCCGGTCTGATAGGAGAACGTCCCTCGGCCCGAAATACTGCAGCCGCATCAGAAGGGTTCGAAATCTTGACATTTACAACAGTTCTTAGACCTGTGTACTTCGTCCTAAAAATCGGTCCAAAGTTTTCGACATTCCTTAACTGCGCTTCAACAGGATTTTTCCAAGATCTAAATCAGTCTTTTTTTGTTGAAAGGTTAGGAGTTTAAGGCCATCCAAAATAAATTTCTTCGCCAATGAAAATCCATTCAAATTCGAATGTGGGCCTGGTAGATCATCCAGGGAAAGTTTCCTTCGATCTGAAGCAAACAACCCTTTATGACCGTGAAAACTTGCTTTGAAGTTAAGCTGAAGAGAAGGAGGTGCAGAATAACGATTAAAACCACGAATGAACTGCATTTCAAAACAAAGACAGGCTTTCTTTGGGTTTGTTGAGTAAAATGTTACCAGGCGCTACTTGCTGCAACCCTTGTTCCCATACTCCTCCGTCCAAAAAGATGTTTTTTCTCTTTTTTGGGTCAACTTTCTTTATTTTCGTCTAAATTGTGCTTCACGATAGTTTAGAGTGGTGATACGATAAAGCTAGAAAGACCCTTTTTAAACTAAAATTTCGATTTTTAGTGGTGACTTTTCTCTATTTTTCCTGAACGGTTTAGATTTACTGAGCCGGAATTTTCTCTTGTTTTATTTTATGTAAAAATTGGCTCAGAAGAAATTTTGGTGACCCGCAGTGGAAAGTGGATTTGTCCTAGGGTTTTATCTGCCATGATTTTGGGGGTCTCGGCTCCTGTCTTAGGTCAAAATCGGAATTATTTTCTTTCTTTTTTTAGTTTTTGTCTAAGGTGACTAATGTTTTTTTAAGAATCAATGTTTAACGATATTTTTAAGTGGTGAACTGGTCAAAAAGAACCCTTTCTTCAGATCCCATGGTCCGATTTTGGTTTGTTACCATTATTGATTTTTTGTTTTCTTCCTGAAGGGGCTAACCCATGATTTAATTCTCTTTGTATGATTTTTGTCAAAATTGCCCAAACCTAAAAAGAGAATTTTTAAAAAGGTTGTATTTTGGAATGAGCTACAACACTGGCGTACAACCTTAACCCAACTCTCGGCATAGCTCTGGCCCTAAAAATGGCTAATTCTGTTAGCCGAAATATTGGCCTGTAATAAAACAGCCCTTTGCCGTAGTGCCAGCCTAGCATTCAGTTTTGTTTCCTAACCCAATAAGTATTGCCTTTCAAGGTTTTATCGCCTTTGGTTCAGAGTGAGGTTCCACTTGTTAAAATTCAATGCGACGATCCTCCGCCTACCCTTGACAAATCGAACGAGATGGAATTACAAGCGCAACTTCTTCCTTTTTTGTCTCTTTACTTTTCTTTGGTTTCGGTCAAAAAATGGAAATTTTCCCATCTTTTTACTTTTGGGAAAAATATTCTATGAAAAGGTGTTTCACGATAGTCTAGAAAGAAAAAGTGCCTTTCTAGGCTATAAAAATCCTGATAAAAACGAATTTCAAAAAGTCGAAAAATTGGCATCTTTCCAAAGAGGTTAGTCCATAGCTTTGGTCAAACAATCGCCATTTTTCCATCCTTTTTTTAGGCAAAATAGGCCAGAAAAATATGTTTTACGATATCCTAGAACGAAAAATCGCCTTTCGGGGCTATATAAAAAAATTCAAAAAAGTCAAAAAATTGACATTTTTCCAAAGGGGTTAACCCATGGTTTTGATACAAAAATGGCCATTTTTCCAACTTTTTTTTTTAGGCAATATAGGCCAGGAAAATGTCTTTTACGATATTCTAGAACGAAAAAACGCCTTTCTAGGCTATAAAAACAACAAGTTCAAAAAGTCGAAAAATTGACATTTTTCCAAAGAGATTAACCCATGGTTTTGGTCCAAAAATGGCAATTTTTCCAAGTTTTTTTTTAGGCAATATAGGCCAGGAAAATGTCTTTTACGATATTCTAGAACGAAAAAACGCCTTTCTATGGTATAAAAACAAAGAGTTTAAAAAGTCAAAAAATTGACATTTTTCCAAAGAGGTTAACCCATGGTTTTGGTCCAAAAATGGCAATTTTTCCAAGTTTTTTTTTTGGCAATATAGGCCAGGAAAATGTCTTTTACGATATTCTAGAACGAAAAAACGCCTTTCTAGGGTATAAAAACAAAGAGTTTAAAAAGTCAAAAAATTGACATTTTTCCAAAGAGGTTAACCCATGGTTTTGATCCAAAAATGGCCATTTTTCCAAGTTTTTTTTTAGGCAATATAGGCCAGGATAATGTCTTTTACGATATTCTAGAACGAAAAAACGCCTTTCTAGGCTATAAAAACAACAAGTTAAAAAACTCGAAAAATTGACATTTTTCCAAAGGGGTTAACCCATGGTTTTGATCCAAAAATGGCCATTTTTCCAAGTTTTTTTTTAGGGAATATAGGCCAGGATAATGTCTTTTACGATATTCTAGAACGAAAAAACGCCTTTCTAGGCTATAAAAACAACAAGTTCAAAAAAAGTCGAAAAATTGACATTTTTCTAAAGGGGTTAACCCACGGTTTTGGTCCATAAATGGCCATTTTTCCAAGTTTTTTTTTTAGGCAATATAGGCCAGGAAAATGTCTTTTACGATATTCTAGAACGAAAAAACGCCTTTCTAGGCTATAAAAACAACAAGTTCATAAAGTCGAAAAATTGACATTTTTCCAAAGAAGTTAACCTATGGTTTTGGTCCAAAAATGGCCATTTTTCCAAGTTTTTTTTTAGGCAATATAGGCCAGGAAAATGTCTTTTACGATATTCTAGAACGAAAAAACGCCTTTCTAGGGTATAAAAACAAAGAGTTTAAAAAGTCAAAAAATTGACATTTTTCCAAAGAGGTTAACCCATGGTTTTGATCCAAAAATGGCCATTTTTCCAAGTTTTTTTTTAGGCAATATAGGCCAGGATAATGTCTTTTACGATATTCTACAACGAAAAAACGCCTTTCTAGGCTATAAAAACAACAAGTTAAAAAACTCGAAAAATTGACATTTTTCCAAAGGGGTTAACCCATGGTTTTGATCCAAAAATGGCCATTTTTCCAAGTTTTTTTTTAGGGAATATAGGCCAGGATAATGTCTTTTACGATATTCTAGAACGAAAAAACGCCTTTCTAGGCTATAAAAACAACAAGTTCAAAAAAAGTCGAAAAATTGACATTTTTCTAAAGGGGTTAACCCATGGTTTTGGTCAATAAATGGCCATTTTTCCAAGTTTTTTTTTTAGGCAATATAGGCCAGGAAAATGTCTTTTACGATATTCTAGAACGAAAAAACGCCTTTCTAGGCTATAAAAACAACAAGTTCATAAAGTCGAAAAATTGACATTTTTCCAAAGAAGTTAACCCATGGTTTTGGTCCAAAAATGGCCATTTTTCCAAGTTTTTTTTTAGGCAATATAGGCCAGGGAAATGTCTTTTACCATATTCTAGAACGAAAAAACGCTTTTCTCGGCTATAAAAACAACAAGTTCAAAAAGTCGAAAAATTGACATTTTTCCAAAGGGGTTAACCCATGGTTTTGGTCCAAAAATGGCCATTTTTCAGAGTTTTTTTTTTTAGACAACATAGGCCAGGAAAATGTCTTTTAGAATATTCTAGAACGAAAAAACCCCTTTCTAGGCTGTAAAAACACCAAGTTTAAAAAGTCGACCAATTAAAATTTTTCCAAAGAGGTTAACCCATGGTTTTGGTCCAAAAATGGCCATTTTTCCAAGTTTTTTTTTTTAGGCAATAGAGGCCAGGAAAATGTCTTTTACGATATTCTAGAAAGAAAAAAGGCCTTTCTAGGCTATAAAAACAACAAGTTCAAAAAGTCAAAGAATTGACATTTTTCCAAAGAGGTTAACCCATGGTCTTGGTCCAAAAATGGCCATTTTTCCAAGTTTTTTTTTTAGGCAATATAGGCCGGGAAATTGTCTTTTACGATATTCTAGAACGAAAAAACGCCTTTCTAGGCTATAAAAACAAAAAGTTTAAAAAGTCGAAAAATTGGAATTTTTCCATAGAGGTTAACCCATGGTTTTGATCCAAAAATGGTCATTTTTCCAAGTTTTTTTTTAGGCAATATAGGCCAGGATAATGTCTGTTACCATATTCTAGAACGAAAAAACGCCTTTCTAGGCTATAAAAACAACAAGTTCAAAAACTCGAAAAATTGACATTTTTTCAAAGGGGTTAACCCATGGTTTTGGTCCAAAAATGGCCATTTTTCAACCTTTTTTTTATAAGCAATATAGGCCAGGAAAATGTCTTTTAAAATATTCTAGAACGAAAAAACGCCTTTCTAGGCTATAAAAATAACAAGTTCAAAGAGTCGAAAAATTGACATTTTTCCAAAGGGGTTAACCCATGGTTTTGGTCCAAAAATGGCCATTTTTCAACCTTTTTTTTATAAGCAATATAGGCCAGGAAAATGTCTTTTACAATATTCTAGAACGAAAAAACGCCTTTCTAGGCTATAAAAACAACAAGCTCAAAAAGTCGAAAAATTGACATTTTTCCAAAAAGGTTAACCCATGTTTTGGTCCAAAAATGGTCATTTTTCCAAGTTTTTTTTTTAGGCAATATAGGCCAGGAAAATGTCTTTTACGATATTCTAGAACGAAAAAACGCCTTTCTAGGCTATAAAAACAACAAGTTCAAAAAGTCAAAAAATTGACATTTTTCCTAAGGGGTTAACCCATGGTTTTGGTCCAAAAATGGCCATTTTTCCAAATTTTTTTTTTAGGCAATATAGGCCAGGAAAATGTCTTTTACGATATTCTAGAACGAAAAAACTTCTTTCTAGGCAATAAAAACAACAAGTTTAAAAAGTCGAAAAATTGACATTTTTCCAAAGGGGTTAACCCATGGTTTTGGTCCAAAAACGGCCATTTTTCCAACTTTTTTTTTTAGGCAATATAGGCCAAGAAAATGTCTTTTACGATATTCTAGAACGAATAAACGCCTTTCTAGGCTATAAAAGCAACAAGTTCAAAAAGTCAAAAAATTGACATTTTTCCAAAGGGGTTAACCCATGGTTTTGGTTCAAAAATGGCCATTTTTCCAAGTTTTTTTTTTAGGCAATATGGGCCAGGAAAATGTCTTTTACGATATTCTGGAACGAAAAAACGCCTTTCTAGGCTATAAAAACAACAAGTTTAAAAAGTCGAAAAATTGACATTTTTCCAAAGAGGTTAACCCATGGTTTTGGTCCAAAAATGGCCATTTTTCCAAGTTTTTGTTTTTAGGCAATATAGGCCAGGAAAATGTCTTTTACCATATTCTAGAACGAAAAAACGCCTTTCTAGGCTACAAAAACAACAAGTTCAAAAAGTCAAAAAATTGACATTTTTCCAAAGGGGTTAACCCATGGTTTTGGTCCAAAAATGGCCATTTTTCCAACTTTTTTTTTTAGGCAATATAGGCCAGGAAAATGTCTTTTACGATATTCTAGAACGAAAAAACGCCTTTCTAGGCTATAAAAACAACAAGTTCAAAAAGTCAAAAATAAAATAGGATGTTTCGTGATTGATTTATTTTATATAATTGCCTGAAAATCTTTTTGAAAGGAATTTACAAAACTGAATAATTACTGATAATTATAGTAATAATGATATTAATTTGTTTATTATGCAGCCACACACAAAAGTTACCAGTGACTACTGTATATACATTATGAACCATTATTTGTTTAAAAAACTTGAAAAAGTACAAATTTCATTTTATAAAATACAAAAAGAAAAAGGAATACGCAAAAGCACTTCTGAAAGACTTTTCATTTGAAAAGTCTCACCACACGATTTCGTCAAGCGAATAAAAAACCAATCTAACAACATAATCGTCTCCATGTTTTTAAAGGACCAATATGACTATTGTTAGTGAAGAAAAAAAGGCTTAAAAAAATTAAAATAATAATTACAATTACAGCAATCATAATGTTTAACTCCTATTTACGCTGTGTTTTAAAAACATTTGAAGGGGAAGAGAAAGAGGCAATTAAGGTGTGCGGGAACATGATGTGCGCATATCTGAAGTGAAAGAAGGAGAACACAAGAAATCGAGAACATGATGGGCATCGCTCGTATGCCTATTCTGCACTTGTGGGCCTTAATTCCCCCTTTGTCTTCCGCTTTTTAAATTTATATGAGTTATTTGTTCATTGTTTTGCAGTCCATGCTTCTGGTCCATGAGACTCCTTTATTATCCACACTTTGTCAATCACTTCTCCTTCCTAATTGACAACAAAGCAGGAGTAAATTCAGTCAAACAACTTCTCCCCACTACTTATACAGCTAAAGGAATTGGAAAGGGGCAACAAATGAGAATCTGAACTTTGATTTGAGAGTTTTAAAGGGTTAAAAATGTGTGGATCACAACCTCTCCATTTCTAGAGGCAACAGAAGTGAACCGAGAGAGAATGCACAGGCCAGGACCAGTCCGCAAGAGGCAGAGGAAAGGAGCCTGCCCCTCTCACTTGCGTTTCCTTGTGCATGCCACTAGTGCGTAACAGAAAGTTTTCTCACAGGCTACAAGAAATAAAGGTTTGATACCCAGCCTGCATACCTTATCCACACTAACTTGGTCCATGAACAAGTGCGTCTCATTGAAGATGGTCATTCGTGTGTAACCATAATCTTCTGATCGATATGCTGTCCATGGAGGGTAGTCCTTCTCAAATGGGTCATGATCTTCTTGACATCCCTGAAAAAAAAACAAAAAAACAAAAATCGGGTCAGATCAGTCATAGTGAGAGACTAGTCATTATCATGTACTGTAATGGAAAACCAGTACCAGATCCAGACCTTGGGATAGATGGGGGGGGGGGGGGGGGGGGCAGGCCTCTCCCCTGGATCCGACTGTGAAAACCATTATGAATAAAGCGATATTACATATTATGACATCACCTTAAAAGGAATGGCAGTACAGAAGTGTTATTGAGAAAACCTTCTTTGAAACACGACGTTCTCTTATACTTATATAAACATACCGCTGATCCAGTGGTGATATGAACAGGGGCGCAGGGGTTGGTGTATGGTTCTTCCTTTGACCCATTGCAAACCTTCAACAAAACACAATACCGGTACAAATTGCACCATTTAATTCATAAACATTGTACATGAACAACAGTAAGAAAATGAGAGTAACTGATTGCCTTGAAAGGCCGTTATATTTCACAATTTAACTTTAAAGGGCATTAAATGACAAATTTATCTTAAAAAGAACATTAATTTTTACATAATACATCATCATCATCGCCATCATCATCATCATCATCATCATCATCATCATCATCATCATCATCGTCACCATCATCATCATCATCATCATCATCATCATCATCATCATCATCGCCATCATCATCATCATCATCAACATCATCATCATCATCGTCACCATCATCACCATCCTCCTCCCCATCATCATCATCATCATCATTATCACCATCATCAAAATCATAACCATTGTCATTGTCATCATCATGATTATCACGACGATCATCATCATCATCATTATCATCATCATTGCCATCATCACCATCATCATTTGACTGCCGAAATGATGCTTCACCATTGGATATTGTTCCATGTGCCTGAGCTCCACTGACATCAAATTTAATGGTTCCCAGAGGCTTAAGGTATCGGTAGACCACACACCAGTATTCAGCAGTAAACTTGACAGTAGATTGCACAAGAGGCAAATGCAGGAGAAAAGCATTACCATCCAGGGGTTTATAAATAATTTATAACCTGGGTTTGATATAAATATGGTCAACACAAAAAAGTTATAACTTACTTGCCGATTGTAGATGGGGAACAGTCGTTCATAAGAGTGCTCATGAGCCCAGATAGATAGATCAACCCCTGATGAGGCAAAAAGTGATTATTGTACGATTGCGTGAATCTGAATGAAGGAAAGTAAGGGAGACAAAATAGGGGAGGAGGGGCAGAAATACCATGAGTTTCCGGTTCCCATTATTCCCAGTCTTGCCCTTGACTAAGTTTTTGCTGACCTCTACGGCAAATTATGTCAGTTCTTTTGCCAATTCCAGTCTCTCTAAATTCTAATATCAGCCATATCAGAAATTAAATTTTAAAAAAATCTGTATACTCTGACACCTAACTATGAACTTCACCTTACCATATTTGTAAAACAGGTCTTCCAAGGGAAACAGATGTTTAGAAGTGAGTCCACCACGTACCTGGTATACAAGATACAAAAGCAAAATAAAGTTTAAGGTTTCTCAGTATCAATTTGCCGTTGTAGGGTCTCTGTTAATTTTTTTAACGAAACATTGATATTGTACTGACAATTTAGCCGATTCTTCTCTTCACTGATTCAAAACTAAGCAAGAAGTGGATAGGAGAAACTAGTTTATACAACTTACCACACTCTCGTGTTTGGTGCAGTCATCTCCATCACTGTTGGAACAGTACATTGGTCTGTGCCCCATAGTTATAATCCATGGATGTAACTTGCGGTTTTTGGGAGATGATGCTTCCTGTTTTAGTATAACAGAATATTAACCTTCATGCAAAAGTGTCTCGAGAACTGCTTTTCATGTTTATGATGTTACAATTCTTAGTCAACTGAAAAGATAAATGCAACGAGTTTACCAAACGATCATAAACACATCAGAAAATGAAAGGAATGTAAAAATTTTTCTATGGGTTTTCCTATGTTTCACCACAGGATCTGTTTCAACAATCTGCTGCATCTTATCACAGGCGTAATCTGATAGACCATTTGTAGCTGGTCATTCAGGTACAAAAATGCCATGCTCGGGGATGCAAGTGACCCAAGAAACCCACTGGGGGAAAACAAACAAAGAAAACTACCACTTTACAAGACATGCCGGTAAGCTCAGCTTTGTTTGTCTTCCCCCTTTACAACATGACATTTTTGTACCAAGTGAACGATCAGCTGAAAGAGGGATTATTCAGGTATCCCAGGATGCAATGTGGATCAACTCCATTTAAAAGATCAACCTTAAGTGGACTTGCATGCAAATGCTAATGTACCCAATTTCGATATTACAAAGGCCAAAAAAAGGTCAAAGGGTTGAGCCACAACAAAGAGTCAAAGCAAATTAGTTATGCGTACCACTTGAAACAAAAGCGTAATTCATTTGCTTCAAGGATCGATAATTTGTTAAAAATACTGCTGAACTACGCTTTGGTGTCGATAAAAACCAAAAATAGGCTTCGTTCACCTACAACTACGGAAACGAAGAAGCAAACGAGTTCCAAAAATCCTTATAATTTCAGAGCGTTCCACTTCTCTCAACTAGAATTTAACACTGACAGAGCAATGTTTTTGTCGGCTGCATCATGGCATACTTGAATAATCCTCCTTTGATCAGATGCAAAGATCCTGTACAGGAAGCATGAGGAGAGAGGAGGCAGAGGGGACTGTAGTGCAATCAAAGATTTCAAACCTGCAAATCTTTTTCAAGCCAGTCATACTGTTGACTAACTTGTTCAAGTCCATAATTCAAGAAAAAATAGACTTCGGTCGAAATGCTGATGATGTGTGCAGGACCAATGTTCCAACTGAAGGAAAGTGATCATTCAATATCATTAGGAATTAAAATTTACACTGATCACAGAATGCTATAAAGGTAGGTATGACGTTGCTAGAAAGTGGACTGAAACTTGGAAATGCTGGGTGAACATTTCTCAAATAAAACATGACTGTAAATGAAACTGTATACCACAAAAAATTCATTATAGGGTTTTTCCTTGGCTTAGAGAAAGAAATTATGTCTTAATAGCATGTTGATGAGGCCCAAGATTATTCATTTGAGAAAATCAATCTTAATTTTCAAACATTGGCACTGTTAAAAGTGTGGCAGCTTGTTAGTTGACTACAGAGTAGGTAAATAAAAATTAATGCATTAATGAACATTTTACCTGTAGAAGATACTTTCACTATTTCCTGGCATTGAAAATCTGCTTCTGTAGTTTGAAAAGTTACTAGCAGAAAAAGAAACAAAAAAAAATATACAAGTTAAGTAAGTTGTTGGTTCAGTCAATGAGCTAACCAAACATGTTCTATCAATGGCTAGAAAATGGCCTCATTCCTTTTCAGTGGCAAGAACATATTAAATTACACTGTAAGATTGGAAGAGCACGGAGAGGGTGTGCACTCTTGAAATGAATTCAGACTGCCCTTGGTCTAAAAACAAGGAAGTTGAGTCCTTTCCTTGATTTGATCAATAACATGATTTTATATATTTACAGAGAGAGACCTTAACTTCATCTCATGATTACAAGTACTATTACATCAGTTTCTTAATGTAATAATGTCATGGTTAGTATCAGATTTCTGATTCAATTTTCAGGAAACAAAATCTCCGTCTTACTAAGCCTGTTCGTGATTTCCAGGACAAGTCATGTAAGGCAAGTATGCTGCAATTGGTTGAATTTGGTTCATAAAATCATCTCCAACTTGTGCCTGATCCTGAATTAAAGAAAACAACAAAAAAATTCTCTAAACACCAGGAATTCACGCAACATTAGAAGATTAGTACTGGTAAATAAAAAAATCACAGCTAAAATTGTGGTGGATATTGGCTGTATTAACTAATATTGTCTATGTGAGGAAATAGAAGTAACCGAAAATCAAAATTATTGGCAGACTGCCAAATCTTTTGAGTACGTAAAATCGGGATAAGTTATAATCACTGAGGAATCACATGAGCGTTAATTGGTATCTTGATGGTCTGAAAAGCCATTTCCAGTGTTCTGAGGGGAAAATTCTGTCTTAAATGTTCACTAAATCGCACAAATCAGTTGCAATTTTTTTGTTTATTTTTATTTGCTTGTTTATGTGAACAAATACTTGATTTTAATTTTTATTTAGTGTGGTTTTTTTAAAGTGTTCTGGACATCAATTTAAGTATACTCTGTTAGGAGTTCATAACGAATATCATCAGATTTCATTTGAAAATATCAGAAAAGATGTCAAAATCAGGATTTTTGCTATCCTGATCACATATTGCTCAGGATTCAGGATTTTCAAGCAAAATCAGGAGAATCCTGAAGAAATTGGAACGGTCGGACAGTCTGTATTATTTTAGTACATCATTATGGTACTTACAGTGTCCATGTTGTAGGCAAAGTCACCTGAAAAGGAAACAAATAGAACTCATTATTTCTTGATTATTTAAAACTTAACCTAATTTCCTTTCCCCAACTAAACTCTGATCTCTTAGTAATTATTATAAAGTATACCATTCACTGTGGCGATAATGGGACAAAGACAGTCAAAGAAGTGCATCTAAAAAAAGAACTATGAAATAAACTAAATAGAAATTAAACTCACCAACATGAAGAATGCCATCAAAGTGTCCCATCTGAGTTTCCTCTTGTAAGTAGCTTAATGATTTAGCGTTAACACTGCCCAGATCTCCAAACACGGCCAATCTAGGGCTCCAATCCACACCAGACTTAAAGGTTTTGAATGAAAACACTGCACTCCAGCCATCCCATCCACCACAATGGTAATCTACATATAAAAATTACAGTAAATAAGTTAATAAAAGTGTGAACAATGAAAAAATAAATTAAGACTTAAAATGTACATATGATTTTAGTAGCGAGCACATTCACAAAGCGAGTTCTTTGTCTACCATATTCCTGACCTGATTGGAATTTAGAAATGACTTGGTGAGGGGAGGGAGAGCAAGGGATCCCCCTCTTAACCAAATTCCTACAATTCCAAGCAACCCTTCCTGGATGCTCCCTTCAACCTGCCAATAAAATATTGGATCTCTCCTGTCCCTTTTCTTGGCTTGGTCTTTATTCAGGGCCTCAGCAAGTTAAGAAGAGTTTAAATAAATTTAGGTATTCCGGTACCCACCATAAACCTGGTCATAGGCCAGTCCCGTCAGTTTCACCCGGTGCATGTACAAGGCGCGATGCTGTGAGCCACCATCTGTGAACTTCGTGACGGCACCTGTAGCACGCAGTGTTAAGGGAAAACCACCTTTATTGTACTCCACTATAGAATAGTTTGTCAACGTTAACGTGACCCATGTTACCATCATCTCTGTGGGGTCTCCTAAAGTAATAGTGACAAGAAAAGTTAATGAACGTCGTACAAGCATGTATCACGTCATGCAAAGAATGTATAGCCAGCAAGAGCCAACTACGTAATCATGTGCCATCAACAGGCAGAATAAGATCATCTGGGAGTATGTAGTCTGAATAAGAGTTGACGTTTCAGCAAACTGTTGCTAGACATCGTCATTGTCAAGTGAGTTGTGTATAGTCCAGTTTCAAATTATCACTGAATACAAACATTAATAACAAAATCATATAGGGTTAGACTTGACATTAAGTTAAATATTCACGAATTCCAGCACGTGTTTGAACTTTGAAAAATACACGATAGACAGAGTAATAAGCAGGTCTTCTTCTCGTTGGAATTGGTGAATATATTTACTTCAGATGGAGGTTAAGCCTGGAAAAAATGTCTTCACTTCTTTTATTCAGCCGTCAGAGAAAACTTGAAACTGGCATTATTGTCAAAACTGACAGTTTTAAACTCTGGGCCAGTTATTCAAAGGCCGATTAGTGCTAAACAGGGGTTAAATTGTCATCCAGGTATCCTTTTCTTTTGCTCAAAACAAAGTTCTCGGGTAATTACGCGGCTGGGGTAAAAATTATCCATACTGTTATGCATAAGTGTTTTCCTTGTACACTCTTTTAAGGAACTTACGAAATCTACGTCTTAATACAACCTTAAATATTTATGAACTGGACAGAAACAAACTAAGCTTTTAAAGAAACTGAAAGACTGGGCACTCAATGGACCCAGCTCCATATGAAATTTTTATACATGTTATGTAATGCTTTGAGTCACATAGTTTTGAGTCCCATAAAAGATACAAATCGGCCCAACTGAGTGACATTTTGATTGACTAAAAACTACGTCTTCTGCCCAAACTTCCCACCTCACAGTTGACCTCAGCCCGTGGTCCCCGGCTGGGGTAAAAATTATCCACACCGTTATGCATAAGTGTTTTCCTTGTACTTTCTTTTAAGGAACTAATTTGAAATCTACGTCTTAATACAACCTTAAATATTCATGAACTGGACAGAAACAAACTAAGCATTTCAAGAAACTGAAAGACTGGGCACTCAATACCCAACTCTTTATATATGAAATTTTTATACGCGTTATGTAATGTTTTAAGTCACATACTTTTGAGTCACATGAAAGATAAAACGATTAAAGGCAGCTTTTCACTTTTTTGTTTTCTAACCTGAATAAGGTCAATAAGCAGAAAAAAGAATGTGAGGTTCCTAGTTAGTATGCATTGAGAAACCAAATTACTGGCCGGCGGCAGGCATCATGTACTTGTCGTGAACAGCGTCGTTAAAAACAGTCGACTTTCTTGTTTGATCACCTTACCTGTACTTGCAAGATGGATCTGTTGCGGCTGAGGATCATCGCCATAAGAATTATGAAGAAATAAAAGCAAAACAAAGCACATGAATTGCCGCACGATTGAAGCCATCGCGCTCAGCAGTCGGAAAAGCTCTCCTTCGGCAAGCCGCCAAGCAGTGTCAGAGTCACGTGAAATGAATCTGACAGATCATGCCACTCGCGTCATGCAATCATCCCATTTTTGTGCAGAGGGTACGGCGAGCCTTTCTATTCTTGTTCGTTCAACTGACTGTATTCTGGATTAACCAAAAAATATAAAATTTAAAATTATTGAACCGTGGGAAATTTTTGAATGACTGGGGCATTAATTCGAAGCTGATTAGCGAACTGGAGTGTCTTGTTTTGGGTTTGTGATTCTGTTTGGGTTTTCTGTTTCTATTTTGAGGTTTCGTGTTTTTGTCTTGGGGCTTTGTGTTTTGGTTTTGTTCCCATCGGCCGTTGTATTACCTAGTGATATCACTACACACAAACTTTCGGTGAAGATCAAAGCGCTTCTCCCCAAATCCGGGGACTTTAAAATGTCAGCAACTTCAGTCAAACGCGCGCGAAACGTGTTGACAGTGGCAAATAAACCTGACAATTACTCACCTCACGCACCGTCTGTTCATCAAATCATTATTCCGCAAGAAACGTACATGTGATTCTAGTTAAATTACAACCACGAGATTTGTTACAGTAAACAGGCACAAACGAGGAAAATCTCATTTTCTCTTAACGGTCACTAAACGTAAACAAAATTAACTCATAATTAAAGAGTCAATTTTGCTCAAAATTTTCAACATGGCCAACTCTTTTAACTCCCTCGTTAACAGATTTACAGGCTCACTGGTTGTCTTGTTTAGGAAAAAGCAAGTACGACACCATACTCAATCGTATCAGTACAAAGGCAAATACAAAACACAGGGCTAAATTTATACAAATCGATTTATTTCTCTTCTTCAAACCAGTTGTTATAAAAGTACTATGATTTTCAAGCCTGCCAGTGTGCGCCATTATAGACGAAAGAGTGTTCCGTCTTGTTATAGTGAAAGCAATTCTAGAAAAATGAGATTGATGGTGTAAAAAAAAAGATAATTTAACACAAGCAGCAATGTATAGCCTAAGCGTGCATAGAGATTGTCCATTCCTGAGCTATGTTGACCGCGGGTTTCTTAATGGTCATGGAGTTTGTGGAACTGTCATGTTTAAATTGAAGATGTCTTGTTTCACCACCTAGCACAAAACAGGCAAGACACAGCGGTTAACAGTAAACAATATCACAGGTTTTGAAAGGTTTTAAAAGAGCTTTTATGAGTAACATATGTACCACCCTGCTTATAAGCCATTTCCGAGTTCCCCCGGGCCTCTGTTTCAAAACGAGGGTAGGTTCTCAGCCTTGATATGGAACTCAAGCAAATAAAACTCATTTTCACAGGAAAGGTTGTTCACCTAGCCTCATTTTGAAGGTGAGGGTTTTTGGAACCCGGAAGTGTCCTATTCACGCAAGAGCGACACCCGAAAGGAGACATGAACCGCTTATATCTCCACTCGAAATTCACCATTTTCACATAGACCAGTATGCACCTTGCTTACCACCAAAAATTTTACAATAACCACTGTCTTCAATTTCTCCAGGAGAAAAACTTACACAGTAAAAAAAAAAACAGTAAACTTTTGTGGAGTAAACAAGGTGCATTATGGTCTATGTAAAAATGGTGAATGCAGGCTACAAACGGCCGTTTTGCGGTTGTGTGCTTAGTGCGCTGGCCTTTACATGGAACCGAAGCTTGAGGCAGAGCTGACCTTGTTTTCTGACAAACCTTCCTGCTTTTCGTGTGCAAATCGTGTAAAAAGATAAAAAAACAAAAACAGAAAGGTTTGTAACAAAAAAAGGTCAACTGCAGCCTCGCTTTCATTCAGAGGCTAGGGCACTCAGCACACAACTATAAAATAGCCTATAAAAACAGAAGCAAACAAAGGCAAGGGTATATGGGGCATTTATTTGCTAGTTTGGCTGATGGAAGCGCAGCTTTTTCGGGAAAGGAAACCGGTTATGAGAGTGAGGCTGCCTTGTACCCAGACGTTCCTCTCTAATTTTCCTCCTTCCCGTGGTCCCTTGCGCTTCATCACCAGTCACTCGCGTGCCACTCGCGTTTCGCGCTCACCTCTGCGAAAACGAAGCGTCTAAGGAGGAGGCAGAGATCGAGGGCTATTATTAAACGGCTGTGATATGAATCGCGCGCGGTATACGTATTTGAGAACTACTGCCGCATACCTTCGGTAGTAAGGATGATTACTTTGGGAGAATTGCTTATTCCCAGAATGACAATACGCTCAATCCAAGCATCAGTCTTGAAATGAGTGGCGGGCTTCTCTTTCCTACACACACAAAAAAAAAACGAGTAAAAAAATAATTAAAAAAAACACCCAAAATTGAGTGCTTTACAAAGCAAAGAGCTCAAGATCGGAGTTTGAGGGCCTATTTACATGGAGGTGGGGGACCCCAGGTAGGTGAGGTAACATGTGGTGGGTCACCCCACCTAACATGTAAATGCGATCAAATTAAAAAGAGAGATTATATGGACAGGCGAGTTACCCCACCTAAGCGGGTTACCTCGCCTACCTGGGGTCCCCCACCCCTATGTAAACAAACAGCCCCTAAGTTATTGGAAGAAGTGTTGACAAAGAACCTTAAACAAACAAAAAATAAACAAACATAACAACAGCAAAATGGTGTTGCTCGGCTCCTAGAACTGTGCAGGACTAGACCTAAGACTCCCGCTATCTAGGTACAGTTGAACTTCTTAGTCAAACACGACAACGAAAAACGGAAAGTCGCAAGTCCACGGGAGTGAGAGGAGGACTGAGAACGACTGGTTCTTCTCTAAACTCCCGGATGTAAAGCCCTTAGAGGTTGTGCTCGTCACCAGTTTGAATGAGAAATAAAGAAAGAAGAAAGTTATAAAGCTACTAACAAGAAATTCCACATAGATGCTAAAATCCCGGATTCTTCAGAAGGAGGCTGAGGAGGGATTGGTTTGGATACATTCCTAAAGGCGAAGCGAAAAACATCCTTGTCTTAAACGCCAGCTGTTAACTCACTTGGTATTACACAAAAACGAGTCGTCTATAACAACTGTACGAAAAGGTCGATCAACAATGAAAGTTTTAAATTGTAAACGCTCAAATATGTCCTAGAATGTGGTCTTATCAAGTGAGCCAATGAAAGTTTGTCACTGGAGAGAGATACTTAAGCTGGCAATGTGCGCGCAGTCGTTCGCCAGCGGTTTTCTGTTTCACTCCACTCTGTATTACGGCAAATTCCTTAAAAACTAAACCCTTTGTTTAATAGGAACGAATGACGAGATACTGGATACTGATCTGAAGAAGGTTAGAGATCTAGAAAGTTGTATGAGTCTGTTTTGATTCTGTCGTCCTCTAGGCGCCGACTGTAACTAAGAAGTAAGTAAACGACAAAAGTAAAAAAATGATCTTACTTTGCGATCAGTCGTCCGCCACGGAATGTGAACTTCATGTAAACGTACGCGCCGTTCTTGTAATCAAATGTGTGACCATCGTCAACATAGATGTTTCCCTCGGCTTCAGCCTGGAAGGAAAGACATCTTTATTAAAGGAAAATATCAATAATTTAAAGCTAATCTTATGATAAACCTCGAGTGTCATGGGCATACTTGACGTCGCGGTAACGAATGGCTATGCTGGTGTTTCTGGTTGGTTGCTTTCTATTTCCGGCTGGAGTGGTAGAAAGGAATAAAAACGGGAATTGGAGATTCTGAGGTTTCACATTTTCCTGGGTAAGTTCTATGAATATTCGGGGGATGAAATTCGACCCAGGTTCTTACGCAATCTCAAAATAACCAATAGAAGACCTCATAGTGTCGCGTAAAGCATTCCCGTAGTCAGGTCCAGTCTCACGCGCCACATGGAGTGAAAAAGAGGCTGCGTCCCACAAAAAAGTCCCAGAGTGCTATTCGAAGCAACGGCACTCCGGCCCCCTTTCCAGGACTCGCTATAACAATGAGTGGTCTACAGTGGACCCTCGATATAACGAACCTTTACACAACGAAGTCCTTGGTATAACGAACGATATCTTTCGCCCCAGATACTACAATGTATTGAAAAATCCTTGATATAACGAAACCTGTTTTTAGCGAGCATATTTTGCCAGTCCCTTAAGCCTTCGTTATATCGAGGTTCCATTGTTAACCATAGTTCCGAAGAAAATAGTCTTCCGCAGAAGTCGGTATTGGTGGTCAAGCCAACACGAATGTAACCTGAACTTCGCAGCATAATACAATGAGCCTTCTATCTTACTTTAGAGTTCAAAGCCAGGGTAAGCGTGTAAGGATCCTTATGCATCAGAGCACTGCACCGACGGACACGTTGCTTTGTTGGAATGATGCTTCCTCCACGCTGGAACAATGGAATCTGAAACAACACAAGAGGTTTCAGTACCCGTTCTCCTTCCTAATCCGGAATCCTGGGCTTTGGAATCCGGTCCCCGGTTCCTGAAAGGCCGATCAGCGCTAATCCAGAATTACAAATTTTGTTCCACTTTTTGTAATTTACCTTCCTATGCATTGCTTAGAGTAACATTCTATGTAATCATCACTGGATCTCGGAGGAAAGACAACAGTATTTTGTAAGCTCAAGTGACATGTTCTTAGACAAGAAAACCTTGCTTGAAATTTGGCTTAATCCTGGGTTGAACTTAACCATCTTTCGGGTAACTGGGTCCCCGGAGTACCAGCTCAAGGAATCCGGACCCCCACTAACGATTGGAATCGAGAATCCATGTTCCAATGACAAATGAAATGAAATAATAAAAAAAAATTTACAAAAAAGTTCCAATGAGAAAGACTGGAATCCAGTATACTTGGAACCAGAATCCACAGCGTGAAATCCAGAATCCAAGACTGTCATGGATTCCCTCTCAAGGGGAGAAACAAATGGACAGGAAATCAAGTACATCTTCACTGGCAGTTTTACTTCGTCAGCAAGGGTCAGCCACGTCGTGAGCCACGTTTCCATGTTCTTTTTTTGGACCAAACCTTCATGACTTTGATTTTTTATTTTCAACCTCCTGGACAATCATGGCGCATCAAACCCTGGCTATTTGGCAATCTAGAAACTGTGCAAACTATAAGAAACTGAGATGTTGCAAAGGAATGCTTGCTACTGAGTCTCATCCTCTCAAAAGGGTACAAGGTCAAGTTTTTGAAAAGTATTGATTAAAAAGGGATGTATCTGATGAGGAGCTGGAGAAACACTTTAGACTGGAAATTGTTCCACCAAAAAATTCGGCGGCGTCTTCTCTAAACAGCCCTTTTCGGATGTTAGTTGAAACAAATTTTGGGTCAATCGTTTACTAAAAGTGAAATGCCCAAGGATAAAACAGCTCCATTTTGAACATGTGGCCTTACCGTCTCCATTGAGGTAGGGACGTAAATTGTGTTTTGTCCTCGGTATATTTTGTACTCCTTTAAGTCGTACCAATACTGAAAAGAAAAGAATAGAGGATTTAGGTTGAAAAAACAGAACGCTTGTAAGCTAAAAGTTCTTAATAGCCAAAGAAAGGATACAAGGCTGTAATAAGCTAAGCAGCCTAGCCTTTGAGTGGAAAAGAGGCTGGCAATGACTTTGTTTTGACGGAAAAGCCATTGCCATTTATATGCATAAGAACATGATTCACACTTCAAAAGAAAGATTTCTATCAAAACAAGGTCACACCCAGCCTCGTTTCCAGTCAAGGCCAGGACACTTAGAACACAAATTGAGTGACGTAGCACCAAACAAGGAACCAGGAAAGGTAACTACTCTGCTGACCAATCACAATACACGAAGCCAACCTCACAAAACAATAATAACTCGAAGTAAATACTTGTCCAGTGAAGGGAAAGGCGGGGGGGGGGGGGGGGGGGGATCGGGGACGTTACCCGTGAGTGAGTTAGTCTGAATAACTTATGTTTTTCAACACCTGATTGAATGAGAAAGTTCACATGGAGATTACACTTACATCTGGAAATACGGGTTAGGTAGGTTAGGGTTAGGCTTGCTTACCTCGTCTTTTCCTGGAAGATAAACATCAATGGAATTCTGACCTTGAGTGGTCACGGGTTTCACGAGAAGATCCTTACCTAAACAGAAAAACAGCTTAAATAAATAACAGTTGATTTGATTTCTCAGAGCCGGGAAGGGTCTTTTGGGTCTTTAAACGGTCTGAACTCCTATAAAATAACTCACCACCCCGACATTTTCTATAGAGTGCCCGTCTATCCGTGATCGCAATAACTCACATCACAAATCCGCAAAGGCGGGATTCATGAAAAATTAGCTTGGTGAACAGGTTCATGTCTTTTGCAAAACGTCAGATTTCCTCATCAAAAGTGGCAGACAATGCACCAAATTTTTCTGACGGATGACCCTGATGATGCATTTTTTAAAAAACAAGAAACCGACATACCAAGCAAGAACTCATCTTCCATCGCAAACGTGTTCTTCTCTTCTGGATACTCCACCCAGAGAGGCCTAGAGTGAAAATAGAAATCAACTGTTGGTTAACAATGCCTAACGAACCATACTGGCAGGGAGAGCCATACTTTACGTTTCTGTTCAGCCCATCACCAATAGATGGGTGTGGGGAAGGTGCTTGAGTAAACTGAAAGAGCCGCAAGCGAACGTGAAGGTAACCATGACAACAGTGTGAAGGGTAACAACCAGGTAACGTCATTCAGAGAAGCTCAGTGAAACGTTTTGAGATACTTACCAAGACCCACCCAGAGAGGAAGGGGGGGGGGGGCTGGGAGCAAAAAGGCTTTGACACAAGAACAAGTAAAGACAACGCGTGTGAAATGTCTTCACCTGCAAAGGAGTGCTGTAAGAATACCGGGCCCTGAAAAAGACCTTAGCCCGCCCCACATACGATTGGTAACGGAGACCGCTGCACAGCATTGTCTTGTGTTTAACCTCGCCTAACTTACGTTCAGCCACATTTTAAGGCCCCTATGAAAGGGCCTTTCTTTCAACTCAGCTTTTTCTGAGGTAAACTAAAGGAGGGTGTAAACTGTGTTTAGATCTTCGTCAATCCTTACTTTACTATGAGCGAGAAACATAATAAAGGAAGCCAGGAAACCTAAATGAAACCCGTTTAAACTTTTAACGAAAAGGGTTTTTAATGTAAACAGCAAAAAAACCTAGAATAAAGGCCTAACATTTGTAGTTCCCCGTATGAATTCAGGCAAGCAATTAAGTCGTTAATTTTAAACTACTGCAGCCCAGTTAACCAGAACTCAAAACCATCTTGCAAGGTTGCCAAAAAGATTTAAGGTAGCAGGAAAATAACACAGAGTAGCAGGCATGTGTTTCCCAGGTGGGGAAACACATATCACTAGGGATATCTGTTTCCCAGGTGGGGAAACACATATCACTAGGGATGTGTGTTTCCCAGGTGGGGGAACACATTTCACTAGGGATATGTGTTTCCCAAGTGGGGGAACACATTTCACTAGGTATATGTGTTTCCCAGGTGGGGAACACATTTCACTAGGGATATGTGTTTCCCAGGTGGGGGAACACATATCACTAGGGATATGTGTTTTCCAGGTGAGGGAACACAGATTACTAGGGATATGTGTTTCCCAGGTGGGTAACACATTTTACTTGGGATATGTGTTTCCCAGGTGGGGGAACACATTTTACTAGGGATATGTGTTTCCCAGGTGGGGGAACACATATCACTAGGGTTATGTTTCCCAGGTGGAGGAACACATCTCACTAGGGATATGTGTTTCCCAGGTGGGGTAACACATTTCACTAGGGACATGTGTTTCCCAGTTAAGGGAACACATATCACTAGGGATATGTGTTTCCAAGGTGACGGAACACATATCACTAGGGATACGTGTTTTCCAGGTGGGGGAAGAAATATCACAAGGAATATGTGTTTCCCAGGTAGGGGAACATATATCACTAGGGATACGTGTTTTCCAGGTGGGGGAAGACATACACCTAATTGCAATAAGGTTGTCATAGGAAAAAGCAAAAAGCAAAAAGCAAAAAGCAAAAAGCAAAAAGCAAAAAGTTAAATAGGAATTAATTAGCATGTAATTATCATAGCTTGCAACATTCACAACACACACGCTTACAGCTGAATATTAATCACGTAATATGAGAGAAATCATTTGCATCAGTTTCTTACTGTCATTCTCATGCAATTGAAGGCTGAATCATCTAGCGAATTTCAAACGTGCTCGAATTACAAAGCACATCGGCTAACTACCAAAGAAATAATGGCTTAATTTTGTAAATAAATATAGCCTGGGGTAAATTCCAGGAACTCAACGCGTGTTTTAGATTAGTGCTAAATAGAAAAGCCAGCCTGCGTATGGTTTGCAGTGCACAACACCATCTGATCACAATTTTCAAGCAACAAATCAGGGGCGTAGGCAGGACTTTTCATTGTGGAGAGGGTGAGGGGGTCCTCCGCCAGTTCCTCACCTGAGCCACAAACCAAGCTTCGTTTGTCAGGACATAAAAGATTGGCAACTGAACGTGCGACAACTGAGACATAACATTGCTCGCGTCAATTTACCTTTTTCTTTCTCGAATTGTGCGACTTCTTTTGATGGAGAATGTTGGCTCTAAAATGACTATGGCGCCTGTCTATCTTGCAGCGCGGAATATACAGAATCATCTCTTGCTATTGTGAATGAATTCTTAAATAATAGTTAAATACTGAATTAAAATACGCAAATGTAAATCACATGGCTAATATATTCCTATTTGGCTTTTTGTTTTTTTTCTATGACAACGTTATTGCAATTAGGTGTATCACTAGGGATACGTGTTTCCCAGGAGGGGGAACACATATGACTAGGGATATGTGTTTCCAGGGTAGGGGAGCACTTATCACTGGGGATATGTGTTTCCCTGGTAGGGAAGGTGCCTCACCAAAAAAGAACGTGCAGATCATGATTAAAACAATTTCTTTTCCTTTTTTCTATAGGTGGTTTTTATGTTACGTCATCGCCGCGATGCTGGTGGATGCTAAACAAAAGATCACTCATTAGCTGGCTTTGTTTGTCCACCAGCATTTGTTCATTTCACCATTGTTATTTGTGTCTCCCGAGATTGCATGAAAACCACCTATTTGACAACATTTTTAACCGTTCATTTTTTCGCTTCTTTTTAATAATTTACAGGTGGCAAAAAGTTGGAAAGCTTAAAGTAGCCGGTGATAGCGCCGGCGCATTTTGACAACCCTGGTCTTGTATAACAAATGACGAAATTTTGTATGTGTCTGAGCAAGATCGATTGCATAGCTATTCAGCTAATCACTCCTTACCAGTAATTTTACACGCTAGGATTTACGAAGCAGAGCTTAGGTACCTGACGAGTGGTACTCCTGTGTCAGAGGCATGATAAAACAGGGTATACCAATAAGGGAGCATTGTGTATCTCATACGGATTGCATCTCTTATATTCTTCTCATGGTGATCTTCATACAGCCATGGCTCACGACGCTTTGTGTCCAAGTGCGCATGTGCACGGAAGAATGGCATGAAGGCAGCGGCCTGAAACAAATCACAGAAATTATCCAGGTCTCAGATTGAAAATCATATTACTGCCACCACATGTCATAACATTTACTAAAGATAGTGAAGAACAATTTTCTCACCTGGTACCATCGGACTAACAACTCTGGATCAGGGTTGTTAAAGAAACCTCCTACATCAGCTGAAATCATAATACATTAGGTAAGTCATTCATTAATATGATAGAATAAAGAGAATCTGTGTTATGCAAACATAGCTCACTTAATAAGGAGGCACAGTGTTACACACAGCTACCACAAATATTTCATTTCTTTTCCAATTAAACTTTACCAACAGATTACAAAGTTAATCTTAATTAATCTGCCTGTTTCAAGCATTAAAATTTCTCCAAATGCGTCATGCCAGACAGCTTAAGTAAAAACAGATACAGTGTACACTAACTGTTGTTGAAAAAAATAAAACTTCAGAGTTTTCCTGTCTACAGATATATTTTACGCGTCTTAGTGGAGTTACATTTTAGAATTTTTTTATGGTAATGCTTAAACTTTAGTGAAATAAAGCACACACACACTTAAGTACATGTACTGTGCCAACATGTACTTTTAACAGTGCCCATGGTCGCGGATCAATGATAAAATTCACTGGTCTTCAACATTATTTTAATAGAAAAAAGAGACTAACCTCCCGAGAATGGCAAGCCAACAAGGTTCAATTTAACCACTTTTAACAGTGCCCACGGTCCCAGATCAATGATAAAATTCACTGGTCTTCAACATTGTTTTAATAGAAAAAAGAGACTAACCTCCCGAGAATGGCAAGCCAACAAGGTTCAATGTAACCACTTTTAACAGTGCCCACGGTCCCAGATCAATGATAAAATTCACTGGTCTTCAACATTGTTTTAATAGAAAAAAGAGACTAACCTCCCGAGAATGGCAAGCCAACAAGGTTCAATGTAACCACTTTTAACAGTGCCCATGGTCCCGGATCAATGATAAAATTCACTGGTCTTCAACATTGTTTTAATAGAAAGAAGAGACTAACCTCCCGAGAATGGCAAGCCAACAAGGTTCAATGTAACCACTTTTAACAGTGCCCATGGTCCCGGATCAATGATAAAATTCACTGGTCTTCAACATTGTTTTAATAGAAAAAGGAGACTAACCTCCCGAGAATGGCAAGCCAACAAGGTTCAATGTAAGCACCATGGGAAGCGACGCTTTGAGATGATCCCAGTTGGCTATGTTGTCACCTGTCCAAATGGGACCTGGAACCGAGATATTCAGTTGGAATAAGCTAAATCAGTATTTAATGCGCAACAGCAACACAGGCCTCCCATCATTATTTTATCAAAATCACTTACTGAGGACTAATCAAAATTAGAACAAAATGTGGGTTAAGTTTAAGCAGCGACGTTTTCAAGCGACGTGTGTCAACCGGAACTGAGCCTTTTTCTCGTTTAATGTGTCTTGATGCTACCAAATTTGTGTTGCAAGTGTTTTTACTCTTTCAGAAAACATTTGCTCAAATATTTGTTCAAAATCACCGCTCAAGAGAACAAAATTCTGATTCCGGTTGGCGTGCGCCACTCAAAAATGCTGCTGCTTAAACTCTTATTTGCATAGGCTGCATCATACCTCCCAGCGCTCCTTACCCCCCCCCCCCCCCCCCCCGAAAAAAATCAAACACTAAAATTCCAGCTTCCAAAACTATTTTAACGACCATCAACAGACAAGACAATCCATTGGTGATAAAGTTGCATTCAGTGAGAAGATTCGACACAATAGTGAGTGATTATTTCGAAACATTGCATGTGCGAATGGGTTGTAAAGAGAGACTTACCGTGTCTTTGAGTGCCGGCGAAAAATGCCCTTGATAACACAAACGGCCTCTCCCTACCCCCAGAGCGGTCAATCTGTCCCTGATTTGTAGCCATGTGTTGATAGAAGCCATAAATATTGTGTACATCACGATGTTCCCAGTCACCATGATGCAGTGCATCCTTGTGCATTGTTATTTCTGGGCCATGAAAGACAGACGGCTACAGTGGAAAAAGATTAGCGAACAATTTTAGCCAAAAACTAGGTCATTTATCCGTTATCTTTATGCGTATGGTAGGCACGTTTCAGGCGGTAACCATGGCCGGGTGGGCTCTTGTGGAAAAAATGCCAGCATCTTATATCTTGTAGGTCACTTGGAGCAAAGGTTTTAGAAAGTTACCTGAAGATACACCGTTTCTCTCATTACATTGTCCTTGCTAAAACTGCCTGGATACCGTACAGAGATTCAAAGGCTGGCATGTCTAACATGCCACTTTACCAGTGCAAATAGGTTCACTCTTGTAATCAGTAAAGCAAGAGAAAGCTTACACAAATGACTCACCTCATTCATGTCATTCCAAGTAAAGAGAGTTTCGGTTGAACCCTGAAAAAAAAAGGAAGCAATCACTTACAGTATAGTATTAAAAGGGTTTTGACGTAAGAGGCAGAGTATGGAATCTAAATCAACACTCCTGAGCAGTACGTTTCATAGCCTGTGAACAGGCTCTCTGTTTGGAGAAAAAAATAGCCTGTTCACAGGCTATAAGTTCCAGCATTCCTGTGTTATTACTAATTGTACTGGACAAAATAATCTGAGAGGCGCTATAAATGGAAGTCTGTAATTTCAGTCGTTCAAAATGAAATACACTTTTTCCGCTTTCCCACCACTGATTGACCACACACAACGCTCGAGGTCGAGATCCCTTTCTTTCACCGACCCTCGCTCGCGCATCACCTTTCGTGTACCACTCACACGTAACATCTTGCGGCTATCTCAAATTGACAGAGCTCGCCCGCAGGCTAAGGTTTAGGTGGAGAATTTCATACAAATTACTATGTTTTGTCGACCCAGGCCTCGCATTAATGGTGTCTATTTGTCACTAGAGAGGGTGTGGGAGAGGTTATTGTGCCATTGAAAAAGCAGAGGAACTTTCAAATTACCTGATACTCGCTCAAGGCAAACTTGCTCGCCCACCACTTGCGAATTTCAGGATTGGTAAAATCGATCCAGGATGAACTTCCTATAAAAACATAGGGAATATAGATTGAGCAAAAAGGTAATCCACTCGCACATTTTAATGTATTGAGCTGTCACCCTGAGCAATAGAATAGACTTCATCGGTGGAAAGAGAAACAGCAAATCGATGAAGCTGAATAGGGTTTTTCTGAGTTGACCCAATGCCTGTTTTGCATGTAAATCAAGGGTATGAAAATAATATATTTTTCTTTGTAATAAAAGAAAGAAAATTAGAGATCACTAATCAGTTATGCTCACAGTCAAACGTGCTTGGTTGACTATTGTGATATCTCTGTGGTGAGAGACCATACAGACAAGAAAACTGACTTGTTGGAACCATGTAAGAGATGACTACAACTGGTTGAAACTATAGATGCCAGAATATTATCAGAAGTTTTTTTTAAATGTCTGCTTAGCAATGTGTGATCACTCATTTCAAGTCTATATTATATAGGTTTTCTGTGCTCTGTTTTCCTCGGTGAATTGATTTTTATCATGATCATCGTTCAAAAAAGTAAAATTTAGTTTACCTGGCCAGCACCAGTTGTCATATTCTCCACCATCTTTGTTCTTTATGTAATAACCAAGCCTTGAAGCCTCCTGCAGCAATAAAAACCAGGTTATTAAACTACTGTGATACTGAACACTTTTACTGTGGCCTTTTTTTTAACACTGCTCCAAAATGGGACCGGTAAAGTGTAAACACAGTCTGTTTTGGTGCTAGAAACCTATTTTTGGGCATTTTGTGCATTCTCGACCTTAAAAAGAAACAGTATCCTACTTTCTGCTCAGGCGCTTTGTTTTTCGCACAGAGGCAAGCACAAAATGTGAGTGACGGATTGAAGTTTCTTTTACACTAGAATTTTTTATGTTTTTTAGTATGTTATGTTTGTATATATATCTGGTTTTACATTAATTGTTTCATCCATTTAAGTCTCTTTATCTAAAAAAGGACATTTGCAGGGGCGGATCTAGGGGGAGGGTGCAGGGGGTGCGCACTCCCCCCCCCCCCGAGATGACCTGCGGTTTTCTAATACAACTGGTATTCTGCAAAAAAAAACTATGTGGTTTATTGGTGTTGAAGTAGAGCAAGAGACGAGTGCACCCCCTCCTAAAAAAAATCCTGGATCCGCCCCTGATTTGGCTCGGTGAGTTAAGTTGTTAAACTTGCCTCGTGAATGTGATATCCTCCTTCACGCTTGATGTGAGGATCAATAATGGTAACCATCTATAACCCAAAACAGTGACAAAGAAATACATCAGACCATCAATTACATCAAAAATGGATGGTTTTTGGTATAAAGCTGGAACTTTTTCTCAGGGGAGCACACTCTCACTGTTACCAGGGTAACATTCATGACACAGTGAAAATGTGTCCCGCCTGCTGTGGCCTGCTCTTGGTACCCCTTTCAGGTCCTTTCACAGACAACAACGGCAGATTTCCCTACCCCTTCATATCCTTCAACTAGCCAAGCCCTCACCCTTTCATATACCTGAAACCTAAGAAAGGTACCCCTTTCGCACAGAGCCTTCACGTATAGGCTATCAAATGGAGAACCCCCACCAGCATCGCTACTTTGATTTCATGATGGATATAAAAATTTTTCTGTTGGGCAAATCAATTCAATAAAAATCTATTAATGAGTGGTCTCTCAGGAGACCCGCGCGGTTGATTTGTTTCCCACAAAAAATTAGACTATCGAGGAGAAAATAACTGCTTTCCAATGGGACCACTCGTTAAATGCTAACAGTTCAACCTTCCCTAGATTCCGTCTTCTACTACATTAGTGCTCGGTAACACTGTCAAAGAAGGCTGTGCACTCCACAGATGTGGGTGGGGTGTGTCCCAAGGAGCCTATTTACCTGCCTGGAATTTGAGTGGGTGGGGGAAGGGATTGAAAGGTAGGTATCAACATAGAAACACTTGTAACAAACCCTAACCTTACGACCCTTTGCAGCAAGATTTTTCTGCATTTGGTCTGGTGTGGGAAATTTAAGCTTGTCCCAAGTCATATATTTCTTGCCATCGGTATGTTCAATATCCAGCCACAGCACGTCATATGGAATATCATGTTCATCAAAACCTTTGTCCACACTGTAATACAATAATATTGTAATACAATTTAAGTTGTGAAAGGTTTGAACCCAGGAGTCATTTCGTAAGTAGGTGGAGCATGATCGTCCATGTGATCGTAGTCCTTGACAGGACTGTTGTTGACAAGACTACAATCACCCGGACAATCGTTCTCCACCTACTTACAAATTAAGCTGTTATTTTATTGTTTTTAATAGAGGTCTGATGCTTCTTTGAAGCTGGGTTTGTAAGTAATGGAATAAAATTTTTGTGCCACTTTCTCTGCCAGTCAAGAACCCACACACGTTTTCCTGCGATCAGCACCCTGGGTGCCAACAACAACAACAACAACAATTTTACTGTAACAATAGTAAAAACAGAATTAGAATAAGATTGTAACAAGCTAATAATATAATTATTGTGGTACTGGCCAGGGACTTTCATCCCAGGTTTTCAGGATCAGTCAAGTCTTTATAGTGACCAATGCAAAAGAAACCTTTTTGTCACAGTTTCGTCAATTGTAGCTTCAAAGATCAGTCAGCCGATGCATCCTCCTACATGCATGAAAAATCCTCTGGTACCCAGTGTATTATGTGCTCAGTATCAGCTTCATGCATTTGTTTTAAACTCTGGCTGGTCTATAATCATCATCATACAGAAGCACTTTAAAAGAGATTCAAAGGGCCCCAAAAGAACTCAATCATGACTTGCTTAAGATCTATGGATGGCTGGTCGGTCAATGTATAGTAATTGAATGGTCTTCTACCTCTCTGTGGAAAGGGTATCCTCAAGCAGATGGCCTATAAAATTGCATAGAACTTGCTTCTACAGTGTATTATTAATTTTCCAACATAAAGTTAGGTCTCAAACTTACTTCTTGACATCATCTTCATCATTGTAATTCCATCTGCTTTGATGATAAGCAATTCCAAATATCTGTAGGAAAAAAATTAAAAAAGAATGGACGAGGGAAATTTGGGTTTTATTGAATTGACTTGTATCTTAAAGACCTCCGACCAAAAGAGAAGAGGAAATACAGCTTGGAGGGCATTTAAAAAAAGAGGAAGAGGGACAAGAGCGAGAGCAGGGTATGCATGAGAGGGAGGGAATACTACAGCAACTAGTCCTTCAAGATGACCCACATCCAATGCTCTCTTTCCCATTTCAATTGTCTTTCACATGGGCCACAGGCAAAGTTATTCTGAAAACAAAGTAGATGATAGCCGCCTAAGAAGCCTGTCTTAGTCTTGTCATGCAATGTTCCTTCTTAAACGACGGGTGTTGCATGACAAGTCAAAAAATGTACACGTGGTAGACTAAGCAGATGACAGCCTGGCAAAACTTACTGGTGGCAGCCCCGTGGTGCCAGTAAATGAAGCATATTCCTGGAACACGTCATGTGGTTTTGGACCTAACATGACAAACACATCAATGATGCCACTCTCTGACACCCAGTGAGTCTCAACTTGAGGCACCTCTTCATTTTCCTTGAAAAAGGACATCAGTGAGTTAAACATGGACTGAAAAACAAAAGCAGAGCAAAACACAACAGGACTAAGGTATCGGACCAGTTCAGCGTGACAACTGACTGTCCAGAGGGTAATGTCCAAATGCTCCATAAACAGATAAATCTTTGTTCAACAGGTTGCCAAAAGATGTCTATAATCACACGGTTTATACCACTGAGAGAGGCTGAAACTCCAGGAATTTTCCAGGGTAAAAATATTTAATTCAAAGACCCAGAACTTCAGCATGTTATCGGTACAGTGTGACAACAAAACATCACTTGGCTTAAGTTCATGAAACAGCTGCTTTACACTCGATCAGTTTTTGAGAATTTCAAGACTGGTGCAAGTTAAACACTGATTTCCTAATACTTGATCAAGCATTGCACATGATCATAATTTGATAGTTTCAGAACTACTGCATTGTGTAACTTAAAGCCACAAGAGTAAGAAGCATTTGATTCCTCTATTATAGTTTACTTTCATTTTATTCTTCAAGCAGTCAATTGCAAAACTGATCAGTTTAGTTTTCCTGGTGGTAAATGCTGTTATAACAGCTTACAAGAAGTACTTCAGTGTTATTTTTCACTTCTTTAGCACCAGTTAAAAAGAAACTTATCACTTACTGAATTGATGACAAATTACAATAAGTTTTATATAAGTTTTATAGAGCATTTGTCATTACCCTTTTAATTGAAATTCAAATTAACTTGTAAAGTTATAACAGTACTTTCTAACTATGAACAGAAATAAATCATTAAGGGTTCAGTTGTTTCCTCTGTCTTTTAGTACAAAATGATGCATGATGATGAGAAAAACTATTTCAAAGAAAAGAATTAATATTATTGCAATATATGCCACAGAACAAGCAAAGTTTAATTACCTTTACTGGTTTCAAATTACCTCAAGATTAAAATAATATTATGGAAACTAATAAAATAAGATCATTTCAATATTATAGATTATTATTTATTACTTTACTTATCGATTACATTATTTTTATAAGAAGAGGAAAAGTTTAATTAGAACAAAGAAAAGGAAAACTTATATCTGAAGGTTTAACATTTTACGTAATAAATTATTCAATATTCACACATTATCAAGTCGTGAACTTCACAAAAATCACAATATCCAGTATAGAAATCTAATAATTCAGTACTTAGTTAATTTAATAGCTAAGAATTCAATCAATGTGTTTGGATAGACCTCATAAGCAAGGGTACTTCTTCAAATGTCTAATTATTAATTTACAATTTTTTAATAATAAAATACTGAAGATATAAGGTACAAAAAACAATATTATTATTAGATGATTTTGAGGTTACCTTCCTTGCATTTGATGAACTGATGTCCACCCAGGTTTCAGCTGCATTCATCCAGAAAACACCCACAGTTCTGGCAGCACTGTAAATAAATAACCAAGAAAAAACTGATGAGCAAACGTAAAATATTAAATGCACATCCTTAAAATACTGGTGTAATGGGTAACAACAATAATTAATATTCAAGAACTACAGCTGTATGTAATTTTATTTTTGCTTTCACTCTAGGCTCACCATTGATATTCTGAAATTAAAGACCCCCCTAATCTAGAATCTAATGCTCTAAAGGGATCTGGTAACCCACACAACTTCAGAGCTGACCCCACTAATTATAGAGGCCTTATTACAATGTGGGTGGGAGGGGGGTGTACACATGTCCGTAATCTGAATTTCAAAAGCAGTTGTTTCATGTATTGAAGAGAAGGCCATGTCGCTATTAGTATTTTACTGTTGTATTTGCGGTTTTACTCATTGCTATTGCTGTTTTAACCTATACATCTTCACGTTGTTTGTTGCCATTTTATCTATCTTATGTCGCTATCTCAAGCCCATATTGCTTGTCGGAATTTTACCCTTACAAGGCCTCATTACAGTTGCACTAATGACCAGCTGTCTTTAGGCCCATGCCAAGGAAATAACATAAAGATTATAATAAAGTTAATGCTTTTCTTGCTGATTTTCACTAACCTATGTGCAATCATGACAGGAATGCTTCCATAAAGAGCCATTCTTGAGTCCAGCTCATACTCAAACACATCCAAGTTATACAAGCGGTATGGCTCTGAACCACTGAAGAAATGAACATTAATTCAAAACCACAAAATATACACCTGTATATAATTTCTGGTGGCCTCCTTACCATTCTCTTTTAAACCTGACCTGTGTCAATCTTTCTCATTGTAAATTCATAATTCATTCATTCATGTAGTAATATTACACAATTTGTATTCTACCTATAAATGTTAATCCATCCTTTTGGCAAAAAGTAAATGAAGAAGTAACTAAATTAATTAGTGACTTGGTTAATTTATCGACTTAATTGAGTCAAGGAGATCTACAAACTCTGTAGATGGGCATAACAAATGCTGGACCATTGAGAGCTTAACACCCACCACTATGCCCCCGTTACCCACATTTATTTAATACACTGTACATTGGGCTGGAAGTGAATGCAACACATGGATGGGTTCAAACAACCAATTTTCAGGTCTTAACACTGGCAAACCACTAAATGAATACCCACTTAAAAATTAAATCCATGTGCATATACTTTCCTTTTAAATTAAATTTGTTAAGAATTTTGAGTGCTTACACAGTAGTCTTGAGGGCTAAGCTGTCTGCATGTTCTGGGATTCCATACACGTGCTCGACACCAAGGAAAGAAATGTCCAAACCAACAGAGCAGGGACCTAAGAATCATTAAATCATAATGATCACAACCACATCATTTTGTATTAATGAACAAAACAGTGACTTTCAATGAATTTCCATAAAAGAATGCAGTGATTCACTTTTCAAGCAGTAACAGGTCTTGATAAAAACTTCAATTCCAGCTTGTCCTTTAGGCAAGCTGCTGGGCAAGCTGCTCTCACATTTTGCTTGGCCTAGGCCACTTCTTGCTCATCTTAAATAATGATTTTGTTGGAGGATGACTTACCTGGACCCTTGTCCATTGGGCAAGTAGTCGCTTTAAAGTTACTTGCCCAGCAAGAAAATCTACTAGTCCCAAACTACCAGACAGAACTTTTTTTTGAACTCTGTCACCTGTAAATTTTCCTGCTTGTCGTAGTGCTTACTTCCTGGAACTATTAGAATTGTAAAAGGATACTGATAGCCTACAGCCAGCTCTCCTATTGAGGCAAACAAAGGGAGCTGCGAGAGAATGTGTGAGTGAGCGACAAAGCAGCAAGGGGCAGAGGAACTTTCTTTCCGGACCCCTCACACTCAGATTTCCGTTTGCAAGCAGTTCTTCTATCACTGCACATGACTCCCCCCAAATGGAGAGCTTGCTCACAAGCTTGGTTACTGATTGACCTACACTGGATTCAGACTAAAAGTAACCTCGTGGTCTTGTATCTCTGTGCTCCTTGAAGTTCTCTTCCCAGTTTTCTTCCTCCATTACTTCTTCCACTTTTTTTTCTTCACTTTCCTCCTAAACAAACAGAACAACAAGTCATCAGGGCCAAGTCTTACAAGTTAAAACATAGCCCTCTGTTAAATAATCATAAGGGTAATGGGCAATTGTTTGTAAAGAGCACTGCGCTATTACCTCTGTTAAGTAGCAAAAGAGAATGTTACAGGTCAAAATTATATTCAGGTGAAAAAATCTTTTAACCTAGGTTGGTTTTCAATTTCTTTTGTGTCCTAGCCCTAATTATTAATGAATTATGGTTAGGAGACAAAGAAAATTGAGAATCAACCTAGCTAGGTTTAAAAATTTTAACCTGAAACATATAAATATAATTGCCACCTCATTATCAAAATGGGAAATCCTTTAAGTGATCAGCATCTTGTTTCTCCTTACAATGTCATTATTTAATCAAACACAAAGGTCAAAGAAAAGAAGTTCTCCTTTCTAAAGGACAGTCAGTGTGGACAATCTAGGTAATGATGACATTACCTAAGATTTTAAAGGTCCAGTTTCTTGGTTGCTTCATTTTGTTATTCTTACCGGCTTGGGCTCATTTTCTGACTTTTCCTCTTCATTTTCGCCTGGAGGATTCCCTTCATCTTCTGAGTCCTTCTGAACTGGAACTTTTCTGGTTTAAAAATTATGAAAACATGCTGTTGATACCTACACTATGGAGATGAGCAGCTGCAAGGTCTGGGGACTTCTACTATAGGCTAGCGAATGCACAAGGTTCAATTTTATCCTTGGTTTAACTCCAGGGGGGGGAGGTACTTCCTAGTAATGGGCTCAAGGGGATATGCTGCTGGATGGGCGGGGTCACATTTTCATGACTAGATTGACTATAATGGAGTTGCATTTTCAATAGAGTAACTAGAATGGGGGATCTTTTCTTGTGTATATGCTTTCTTTTGTTCCAATAAATTAGCATAGATGATGGCCACATGAGTGAAATTAATTCTCCATTAATGTTGCTGCATTATCAAACAAAAAGCATTAATTTATGGATAAAGGAAAAAGAAATATATATCAAGGGCAGAAGATAATGTTCATGTACCAGTACTGTATATTGAAGGGCTTGCTCAACTTCAGCTAATAAATGTTATACTACTGCTTTAACAAGTTACCTTTTTTCTCTGTACTCTTCAAAGTTCATAAGGCCTCTTGAGTTTACTGAAACTGCCACTTCATTGTCAACCAAGAAATCAAGACGAAAAGGCTCATATGTCAATATGACACTGTTATTATTAAAACCAATGTGAAGACTTTCATCATCTTGTTTAAGCTTTTGATAGCTGGGAAATAACAGAGTAAACAAATATTAGAAGTTAGTTATATCAGTCTTGTTTTACACTACTGGAATAGTTTTGACCCCTTACGCAGCGATATCCACATACAAATTCACTCAAGATATTTCTGTACATTTCCTTAAAGAACTGGTTGAAAATTTGATAAGAGGTCAAAGCATTTTCCTTAAGGTGTTCATCTTCTTATTTCTCGTAACCTTTTTCCTTGGTTATCATTAGGAGAAAATTGGTTTTGATCACTTTCGGGACTTGAAGGAGATTGGGGTTAAGGAGACTGAACATACATGAATGGAATACATGTAATAATGGCTGAATCCATGACCAGGCAAGATGAAGTTAATCCGCATTCTGATTTGCTACCACAGCGGGCTCATCTGGCCAGCTCGGGATTTTCCGTGTTGGTCCTGTAAGTAAAAGTTTTCTTTAAAATATAATAAAGCCAAGCTTCAGTCAAGATAGCTGAATATTGGCCTCGATCTATTTTTTTGTGTTTTTATTGACAGAGATAAAAAAAAATGTAAAAACAAGCTTGGCCAATATCCTGCTATCCTGACCTCAAGCTTGGTCAATGCGTATAGATTAATCCTCACCTTATAGTTACTGGTTCTTTGATTAAGACATCCCTGACCTCATATCTTGGTCTAATTGGATTCACCTCAGTTATTCTAAATCTAGCAGTGTTCTTTTGTAAAGTTTGAAGTTTAAGGTTAAGCAATACATTTGATTTCTTGTTTAGTAAATGAACATCAAAGGAAGACTCTGTAAATGCAATGGAATCCTTGACTACTAAATATGGTGAATCTCCTGGTTGAATTGCTCTATTATTACTGTAAAGAAAAAGAAGAAAGAAAGTTAGGTTTGCTATACAGTTGACTCTCTCTTAATGCACTCCTCTATAAGACATACACCTACACTGTACGTACAACAAACTCCTGGAGCAAGCTATTTAAACAGAGTTTAGCCAGTGTTAAACAAAACCGTGTTCTAAGACATTTCCAGTTTGCCGAACGCTTTAATGTAAACACCATTTATTGTGAACAGAATGGACTAGAGAAGCATTTATCTTCTTTAAATAACCCAGGAAGGAAGAGATCTTGAAGTCCAAAGATTTCCTAAACTGCGGTTCAAGTTATACTTTGGTTAAATAACTGACTACAAGATTGGTCCCTGCCTTTCTTTACTCCCTCTATTTTACTCTTTATAAGATGGACCTCGCTCTTAGACAGACAGTTATTGCTGGTCCCAAAGGTGTCTATCTTAGAGAAAATTGACTGTATTTCCAATAAAAAAGCAAAGCTGAAGCAGTAGTCTCAAGTAATGAGCTTAACAGTCACCCCTGTTCCTTAGTAGTCTAACCTCAGCAAGTTAGGGTGTCACAAATTTACTGTCTGATGGCCCAAGGACACCAGAGAAACCCCTCAGGCTAGCATGTTTTACTGAGTTGTCCGATGGGTAAGTAAAAGTTATCAAGATAAAATAGGGGTTAGTGAAAAGGGGAGGGTTGGTAGGCCTGCATGACTTCTACAGGCTAGTAAACTTCAGCAACAGCATACCCAAAGGGAAAGCCCACCTGGAGGAGGATCAGGGTTAGAAATGACAGATGGCCAAAAAATAAACCTCTGGGTATTGCATGTCCTGTGTTCACCAACAAACTATGCTGGGGTCTGGGTAGCCTGCAAAGCGCAGACGCATTTCCGGCCGTCGCTTCTCTCCCTCCGAAAAATTCGGAGGGAGAGAAGTGATGACCGGAAATGCGTCTGCGCTTCGCAGGCTAGGGTCTGGGGGGCTTACTCAACAAAGTTTTATTTGCCAAGGTTCTGCTCCAAGGTCCAGTCTACGGTGAAGTGTGAAAATGCCAAATAGTTTTACGAGAAGGAATTTTTGGAAGGGATGTGGGGACCCTGTGTATATGATTGTTTAATACAACTATTGATCTCACCGGCAAAAACTACTATCTTCACATTTCTTGAAGTTATTCTTATCCACTGCATCTACTCCAGCAGTTATCCAAAGAAGAAGCAGAGGAAAGACCCCGCTAAAAGTTAAAAAAAGTTTGGTAAGAGAAAAGTCTTGGCGCATTGCCTATTGATGTCAGATCATTTTGCGACCGTCCACTGTAAAAACACGAGAGTCAAACGACCTGATCCTCAACTGGTGCATAAGCTTTTCAGTTTACATAACGTGGATTTAATGGTTAATTATGTAGAGAAGCTGATTCAGTACCAGTGCAGAGATTTGGTAAAATCTACTGATAACTGTAATCAGATCTGGGAGAACGAAAGAGAAACAGTAGAAATCAGAGCTAGTGCTTGAGCTTCGAGAGCCGGTTTGTCAAAATTTATTTTAGAAAACGAGAGACACGTGTCGGAATCAAGTGGGATTGCAACCTAGCGGGAAATCGGCGACCAAATGTTTGAATAATGTTGCCAAATATTTCTAGAGTAGAAAACTATGATGAAAATAAGAAAACTAACAAAAGAATATCAAGAAAAAATAAAAATTTGCTCACCTTGACGCGTGTGAAATCGCCATTGAACACAAAATCCAAGGCTGAGATTCTTTTTTCTTCAGAGGTCTGGGGAAGAATTTGCGTTCACAATGTCCCGGATGTAAAAAGGAAGTCTGTAGACGAGGACTGGGCGCTACTTTTTCATTTGGGTGCCTCTTCGAAGTAACTAACCTACCTATAGAAGTTTTGATCGCTGCATTTGAAAACTTAAAAGCTACTTAGGAGGTTCAAATAACTCACTGAAAATGGTATGTATTCCTTTCTTCACAATTAACCCGAGTTTATTACGATTTTCAGCCTTTCCACGGCCACAGTTCTCGTAGATCGTTCGATGTTGTCTCCTCGACACAAGCGTCGTTCAATTACAAAGCTTTTCAGTTGTTGCTGAGGCCAAGCAGATAAATATTCTGGTTTAAGAACTGATGGGCTGTTGTTGACATTTGCAGCGGCGTTGTTGTGATTTCGCTTGTGTCGAATTGCTTAGCGTTGTTGTAATGTTTAAGCCGTGGAAATCCGCTTTCACAGCCACCGTTCATTTGAACTTGGCTTCCAAATGTTTAATGTTTATACTTGGACTCAATAATTATTCGAAGTGAACGCTTCTCGAACAACAGTTATTTGCACATACGCCAGCTTGTTCTAAGAATTTTATCACCATGTCATCGCTAGCTCAGATACAAGCATGGTGCAGACGTACTCGAGTTTTTTTATCTTGACTATTTCTTCTCGCGTTTCAGGGAAATGAAGCATCTCTACCGGGAGATATGGTAACACATTGTAAGTTTACTATCTGTTTCGTTTCTGCTGTTTCAAATTTGCGATTTCTACATTATCAGTCACTGCTTATTTTCCAAACAGGCGTGCTAATAACGTTGGTCATTTTTTATTTACTTAAAATTGTAGTCGACGCCGATGAAATCCGGCGACTCGGGAAGCGCTTTCGAAAACTCGATCTGGACAAATCGGGCGCTCTTTCCGTTGAGGAGTTCATGTCGCTTCCAGAACTGCAACAAAACCCTTTAGTTCAAAGAGTTATCGATATCTTCGACACTGATGGGAACGGCGAGGTGGACTTTAAAGGTTAGAATTTTATTTATAGCTTTGTGACTGTTTTATTATTGAATATTGCATCTATCAATGGACAGATCAGGCATCATGAAAATATGCGGCATAATTTCGCGCCTATTTTGGTTTGCGATTATGCAGCAGATCGATACTTCTTTCAGCATCTTTCCCTCTTGACAATTCAGTTCTCATTGGAAGGGCTTACTAAAGCCCTAAATTCTATTCGCCGTTTTAAAAATGGTTACCCCAATTACTGCGATCCTGTGCTTTAAACGCCTAATTGAAAATATGTCACGTTATCTACCATCAAACAAAACACCCCACCAACTTTGAAACTGAGTTTAGCTTGTCAGTTTTTCTACCGGATCCGTTTGTTATGCATAAGAAATCGTTTTTCTTATTCTTTTAACTGATTAACGGAGAGAGAGCTACATTATATATCATTTGCAACAACAAGGACAAATTAACAATATTCTTTGTTCATGGCGAAAACAATTTTTAACTACCCTTGCCGGGTTCACCTGTTCCCAAACGGATTTTGGAAGAATAAATTCTAGGGTTTATTCTAATTGAAGAGAAATTGGTTTCCAATTATGATGGTCCAGCCCTTATGAATTTGGCCTGTGTGTGTGACCTTAGTATGAGTGCAGCTTTTACCAAGAACAGGTGTTGTCATCGGCTATTTGCTCAGTCCAAGAATATCATAATTTCTCAACGTTTACTTTATTCGTGCTTGAAAAGTCGGTCAAAGTTATTCTTAAAACTTTGTGTGCGGCTCAAAAAATGGCGTAGTATCGTGATTAGTGTTGTTTACTTGTTGATAATTTGCATTTTGTGTACATGCTAGAATCGTTGAGGAACCAGTTAATTTTAGAGCAATTTCAAGAGAGCAGAATTTTCTCCCCACGTAGGCGCTTTTGTATTGCTATAAGAGGTTGGGAAATTGAACCTCACAGGATATTTTAGTGCATGTAACCGAATTTGAATTTTGACAGCTGTAAGCCTTGGTTCAAATGTGTTGAAAGTACATTATGTTATTTAACCTTTAAAATGGTACATCGTGGATTGTTATTCGTGCAGCATGTGACACTTTGGAAGATGCGGAATAACATATTGAAATACAGTATACAACATTGACAACATTCAAAAATTTTTGGTGATTAGCTCCCCAAGGCGAATTAATGTTTTATTGTCACAAGAAAAAGTTGTAAAATTTTTTATTATAAGTGACTTTTTTGGCAGATGTTAGAAGTTGCTAGAGATGCCTTTGTTGTACATTGAAGTCAGCTTGAAAACTTTGTTAAGAGGTACATTTCCTCTGTCAGCATAGCGCTTAAACACTTTTAACCGGAGTAGCAGTGTTAACCATATGGTTTGAAATGCATTGATTAAAAGAAAATTTTAATAACACATTGCTGCTTCTGTCCAGCAAATGTTGAAAAGTGTACAGAGCGGGATACCTTGGCCATCTGAATAAAAACAATCAGAAATGTTTTCTATCCAGAGGAGCAAAAAAAGCAAGATTGTAAGAAATTTGTTTTTAAGTTGATTGCAGTACCACTCAAATATATGTTGATAGTCTCGACTCAATCCTTGAAACTCAATTTTCACATTTCAAAGTATGAATGACTTTAATGTTAAGACACCACAATCAAGTCTCTGGTTTGTCAGGTCTGAGGTCCCCTGTATTAAGACCCTTTTCCGGTAAAATTCCAACAGGTGACTTGGCCTTCAAACATGGACATGGCTTACTCCTCAAAATACAACATGACTGTATTTGAAATTCAGACCAGGGGCTTACATACCCCCACTTCCCCTTCCCCCCCCCCCCCACCCCTACAAAAGGGCCTCTGAATTTTCAGTCACCCTTGTTCTCTGTGGTACAGTGTATGCATTTCAGCATCTGATCTTAAACAGAAGCCTTGTAGATAGCCCTGTACTGACTCTATTAACAGTGCTGTCTGTTGTAGCTATTATATTGCAGAGAACAGTTTAAGTGTCTTAGATTAAAAGCATAATATTAGTGCTTGCGGGCACACACACAGACTTCACTTCTGATCTTTATGTTACGCTACAGTTACCTCATCTGTTTTTAGAGTCTGGCTATACTAATCTTTAGACTTTCAAAAAAATCTTGGACTCATACCAATATAGGTCACTGCATTTCTCATCACAAAATGACTGCAGATGTTAATTTTTTTTATTTACATTTTTTTTAATTTAGTCTCATAGTTAATTTGTGAAATTAGTCAGCTTATTTTAATTATTACTTAATCAATATTTTTATTTATTTGTTATTATTTCTATGAATTTTAATGTAATTTAATTCATTTATTGTTATTTATTATTGCAAACCTAATTTTGGTGTGGTGTATTGAAATAACCATTGTTGTTATGTAAGATATTTCTATCCCACCACAAAGCACTCAGAAATACATTAGCCAAACTGATCCCTAACTCCTTTCAAGAATTTTGTGTAAACCCCTCACCATAGTGAGTGATCCAAGAAATTAATTCGTTTTCCTCATTAGTTTGCTGCCTAACAATCTTCTCAATGTTGGTCACTTTTTGAAACCTTTTGCGGGACTACTAAATCAACACTGAGATCATGCTACAATATTTTGAACAGTATCACCAAAAAGAGCTGTCTTTACATGAAAATCCATGTTCTATTTTCAAAGGCAAAGTTACTGTACTGAAGCTATTTACTTAATTTGCCTCCTGCCACTTACACAAAGGATGGAAAAAGATTGAAGCAAAATGTTGTCAAATATGTTTCAAAGCGTTACTATGGATTATTCTTCATGCTACAGAGTAACGATTAAAGGACCTATTTGCATGAAAAAATAATAGAGCAAAGTCAGTAGGTTTTCTTTATTTATTCACCTTGATTTCCTAACCATATTGACACCTTGGCATGCTTTCAAGTGGGGAATAATCAGGATATCCTTTCTGGTTATAAATTATTAAAAGCTTTACAATGGAGGGATATCTTATTTTAGGCTCAAAGCAATATTTCTGGTCCCTGCTGTTGTTGTTAATTGGACAATTTTGATTAATTTTCTGTGCATGGTCCTCTTTTCTCAGCATTTATATGCAACTTATTTCATTGACAGGCAGATCTAGTTTTATTAGTTTTCTGCATGAAATAAAATGCAAGAGCCAACCATCTGGTTTTTTTATACTGTTTGTCAAGGAAATGTATTGATGTTTTGTTTGTAGATGTAAAATGTAATTTTACGCAGTCATGCTGTGCCTCCGGCAAGAGTTTTATTTTGTCTAGTAATACCTAAAGGTATCACACAGTGTATTTATATGACTTCCCAAATCACAGGAATATTGAACAGTAAATATGTTACTCCTTGTCAAGGCATTTTGCATTAAATTACCGTATGCTCATGAAATGGAGAGGAATAACATTTAATTTTACAGTTGAACACATGTATTCAGCTTTTCTGGACTACATGCATGTAAAATACATGGCATGTATTAAAAGCTACAGAGATCTGAAATTTCATATTCACACTCAGATAAATATTCACATTTCCTTTCAAACAGAGGTTGTCTAATGACCTACTGTAGTCTGTTACCTGGCACCTGCATAATTATTTATTTTTTTTAGTATTTTTTTTGCTCTCTCTGACCTTGCTTTTGGGTAGAGTCTATCAGTCTAAGCTTTATTGTGCAAATGCATGTAGATAATAAACTTTCATTAAATGAAGTTTAGCCCTAGCTCTCAAGAGTAATGATGGAGAGTTGCTTCTAAACATGAGTGTGCTGTATAGAATAAACCATTGTTCAAGATCATACATGTAGATGTTCAAATAAAATCAGCAACAAAATTTCTTGCAAAAAGAACTACATTAAATTTGTCTTTTTTAAAGAACTCCTCAAACTTGTTTTTAGGTTTAAATTTTATTCAAAAGTAGACATTATTTTAAGTCATTTTTTTTACTGAACTTTCTGATAATGTTTTATTAATCATGAAAGTAGCCTATGTACAAAATTGATTGTTGTTTATTGCTGTCTGTAGAATTTATAGAAGGAGTTTCACAGTTCAGTGTAAAAGGTGACAAAGAATCAAAGCTTAAATGTAAGTACACTTTAGTTCAAAAGACAGAAATACATCAGTATTTATAAGGATTTTGTTATAACTACATTTAATGTCCCCTTAAAACCCACCATGATTATAGTAATTATCTGAGACCTCCAATAATGATTATCTGAGAGCAGTCAAATAAGGTACCCTAATTTGCATTATTACAGTATAACCTGAACAAAACAAGCAAGGTTAGGTATTAAGTGAAGACTTATGCTCTACCAGTGACCCTTCAGGTTACTTTCTCGAAAATGTCAATATTTTAATTACTTACAGCTGCACAAGAAGGCCTCCCAGAGTTTCAAATTTTCAGAGCTTTGAGTACCCAACATGCTTTCTTTGAGTGCAGCCTTGTTTGTACAAGATATTGTACACTGTATTTGTCACATCTCCTGGTGAATTGAACTGGCGCCATGCAGTAGGTGGAGTCTCAAATATTTGTCTAAATCAGTTGGAGAAGTAGGAGGGTTAAAAAATGGGGTGTAATATTATCATTGGGTACTAATCATAAATAAATAGATAAATACTTCATTATCCACTACCCTTATGGGGCTTTTCAGGGATAATAAAACAATAATTCATAGAACATAATATGTGTAATAATCCCAACTGGTAGGAGACAAACCAGTTGGCTACTTACAAGCATGGCTGAGGATTTGAACTCGGGACGAACCAAGAACAAATCCAGCAAGTGGCCAGAGAGGGAATCAAACCCGGGACCGGTGGATTGTGAGTCCAATACATTGACCACTCAGCCACACTGCCTCCTCAAAAGAGTTTAGGGCTGGGGGATACTTCTTGAACCCAATAACTTTGTGCCAGTCGCGATGGTGTTGTCTGTCTTGTGGAGAGTTTTTTGTAATTATTGTTCTATGTTTTTAGTTGCCTTTAGGATATATGATATGGATAATGATGGTTTCATATCAAATGGAGAACTCTTCCAAGTTCTTAAGATGATGGTAGGAAACAACCTCAAAGAAACACAACTTCAACAAATTGTGGATAAGACAGTAATAAATGCAGACAAGGATGGCGATGGAAAAATATCTTTTAGTGAATTTTGTGCTGTAAGTTTAACTCCGCTAAATTTCTCCACAGATGTAGAATTGTTTGTGGAACACATCTAAATACTTACATAAAGAGCGCAGACCAGCACCCTTTAGCTATACCTTTACTAGTCACATTCCTACAGTAACACTTCAATGTTGCTAATGCTTTTCATCTAATCAGATATATGTACACACTCTACATGTACATACATACATTTGTTATTTGCATCACATATATGCACAATAATTTATATAGTCAGCAAAAATGCATTGAGAAACTTAGAAGAATGATTGTAGGAAATCTCGAAGAATAATAGCAACAATAATTTTAAAATCAAAGAAAAAACAGAATTTTAGAAGAAATTTGCATTATGGGAACAATAGTTAAATGTTGGGATCTGTGTACAGGGAGTTTTATTGTTTAAAAAATGGAGTTTTGCTTACATAAGAGGCTTCCCTGTCGTCAAAACTTGGGCTCCCTCTATTCCGTCCCTGCCACACCCCATCTCATTAACGGTAATTCTTGATAATTTTTTACAGGTTGTTGGTAATATGGATGTTCATAAAAAGATGGTGGTGGACGTCTAACAGGACCTAAATGAACAAAGTCTTTGAACTATTTATTATTCTTATTTCCAACCCAAGACATTTTTTAACAAAAATAGAGCAATATTCATAATCTGAAACTCTGCTTTTGCTGTGGACCAGGATATGTTTCGGATATCACTTTGCTCTGTAAAGCAAGATGATTGCCAAAGGATTGTCTGACATGTCATAGAGCTGCAAGGTAATTAGATGCCAGAAATTAAAAAGACTTGAGATAATAATAGATGCGTTAACAACAGTTGCGATGGCAATAGACCTGATTTACTTTGCATGCTTATTGCCCATCACAAATCACATTAAATTCTTATAAAGATTACTCACTTCATCCTTTAAAATAGGACATGCATTCAAGCTTGCATGTAACTTTGATTAATTTTCAAAGAGGTAGTTGCCTACAGTGTAGAACACCATGTTGTAATCTGAAATAAGACGATAAGCCAAAGCAGATGAGGTCTATTAGTCTGGCCATTAACATGCAATGAAAAGTAACTAGGGTTTATAATGGGATTTAGTAATCTTGAACTAGGTCTTGGAGAGGTTGTCTCTCACCTTTTTAGAAATGTAACTCTTTTGCTTCCAGAGTCCATCATCAATAGATGTATTGAGGTTTCATGTTGAGTTTGTAGAGCAAATCGTATGGTTTTACCATTCAGAATTCAGATTAAACCTCTTACAGTGAAATTTGTTGTACTTAAGCCAATCAACAAAGTTTTCCAAATCATTTTGACATTTTTTCTACAATTGTAAAAGCAATTAAAGGCCAAGCTGAGGTGAAGGTGAAGACATGCATTTTCAAGGTTTCGTTTAAGATTGTGTGAAATGAAATCTTGCATTTTGTTGGATTTGATCGGTCATATATTACATGAAACTCACCATAGCTTTGTAAAACAAGTGTTAAAAAAAGATGTCAACTTTGGTGATTGGCAATAGTGAAAGAATCTTTGCTGTGAGTATCATTGTTTTCACATGGTACAGTCTGTACTATGTGGTAGTTATTATGTTTACATTTTAGAAGATAATTTTGCATTATTCTAGATTTTCAGCTCTTTTGGAAGCAAAATGGTTAGGTAATTAATTATTGTTAAAACATGTTTGCAAAGGTCTGTTTGCTTTTAACATTTTTTTGGTTTGGTTAATTAGTCGACTGCATCTTGTTAATACAGAAAAACCTGTATAAAGGAGGCACTCTCAAGAAACTCAGTAAATCACACCCTTAATTTACCTCTGTTCTTAAATTGCTTCAAATGTGGGCACTCTGTTTATGGAAGGTACTTTGGACCATGCAAAATTTACTGCTGATAAATACATGTACATCCCAAGCAACCTGAAACACATCCATAGCTTCTTGGGCACATTTTTCCTTTTTCTCCTAAAACATTGCTCTTAACTAAATAACCTACATTCATACTGTGATGGATCCTAGGGAGTCAGTGCTATCCAGACCATCTTCCCCACTGACTCACCCTACAAACCAGAAGATGTTTTTACAAGGTAACTGTGTATCACAGCATTTTACAACTGACACTGTTACTGCTGAAAGATCAGATGCAACTTTCTCCTGTTATGTTGACCATGAAACTTACATTACATTGCACCTCGCTACTTGGGTTGTTCAACTCCCTGCGGACTAAACAGTCGTTACTCTTAACCAACAAAACGTTTGCTACTTTCATAACAAGGCAAATGCTCTGTCGCCAACCTCCGTCTGGTGTGTAACTCAAAGAAATGGAGGAAAGTTTAAAAGTTGAAAAACAGGTTCATCAATGTACACATTCCCCTTCCACCACCTCACCAAAAATACCTGGGCCTGCCCTTGTAATGGTTAGCATGTGCCATGTTTTGATCCTAGACTACATGTTCCTGTATGCTGTGGTTTTTTATTTGTCTCTCTCTTAGAAATTTGTAGCTCTAGAAATTTGACTACCTGGGTCCTAAAAGTAAGCCTCCCTCTAAATGATTAGGAACTTGTGGAATTTATCTTAAAAATCTTGGTTACAAGTGAAAAATGTGTTATTCATATTAATAAGAGGTAAATAATGGGATAGAGAAACTCCCTTATGCTAATTTACATATTAAATGTGCTAGCCTAGGTTGTTGTTGTTTCATTCTTTATACCTGAAAATTTTACTTATGTTTGAATTTTTACTTGCTATCTCTACTTTTGCCCCCCCACCCCCCAGCCCCCCACCATCACCCATTGATTCCCGATAATGACAAAAGTGAAAAGAATTAGGAGTGAAGTTGTTTTGAATCAAATTCAAAGAACAAAAGATTTAACTTTTTTCCTGAAAATCCTCTTCCTGTTACACGCTCTTGTGCAGCTCTTTGAGAGATTCTACTCTTTGAAACTAGGGTAAAATGGGCTGCTGGCGAGGCATTGTGCTTCACATCAACATTAACTTTTAGCTTTTCATAATCTGTTTGCTACTTTCACTACATCCGAACTAAAAAAACATGGAAACTTCTAGAATATTACATTTTTTTTCGAAAAAGGTTAAGGTAGCCTTTCATGATTTTTTTTTTCAAGAAGAAATTTAAAATTCTGTTTATCTTATTTCAATATAGTCGAGGAAAAGGGGAACGTGCGATTACCACTGAGACATGTATAAAGAAACTTACGAGACAGAGAAAGTCTCCCAAGCAATAATATTATCGATATACAAATTGAGATCAACCCCACGTCTCTCCCTGTTCAAAATGGTAGTTTCTTGCACGTGAAAGATAATAAGCACAGTTAGCACCAAGTTCACTTTTATCAGTTCCAAGTTGCCCTTTAAACAAGAGAAGCCCCCTTGATGTGGATCAGTTTAGGAAGTATTTAAAACCATTTGATTTAATCCTGTCAAGAAGAAAGGCTTCGGACAACACAAGAAAAAGAAAAGAGCAAATGACGCGGTGTGGATAATGCCCAATCGTTTCCAAATCCACCATTTGACAACGTTCTAAATACGGCTTTGATTTAAGGCAATCGCATCTTTCTTTTTTCCTCCCTTTTTCACAGTTTTCACTAAGATGAGTGTTTTTTTCAAAATTGAATTCTCACTGAAACAAAATTGGTAGTTTATTGACTTAAGTGTTTTCTTGAAAGCACCCAGGCTTGTAAGCTGTAGATCAGCATTGATTTTAATTTCGTAGATTAATGGCAAGGCTTAATAGTGGCAAATTTGGCATTTTTTACGCATTTCTTTAATATGTAAATAGTGAGCTAGAGAGTAAACGCATTGCAGTTCGTTGCAACTTGCTTCTATTAGAAGGCTGGTTGCTTTCACAGATAAACTGTAGAAAGTATTTACTAGGATTTTGTATTATTATCGTGAAAGTGGCAAAGCAGAGTTTGCTCTCTTTAAAGTTGTTGGAAATATTATACCTGGTTAAAGTTGTTTTAATGTTGTATTTAATTAAATGGCATAATTCTCAATTAAGGTAACAATAGTCTCACTCAATTTTATTCTCTGTAAATATACTGGAATAATTTGATTAGCTGTGTTATTCAATTTCTAGCTGAACCCCTTTTATCTGCAAATAAACAATGAAGTCGTCATGACCACAGAATTTAGATTTCAGTGCATCTCCTGAGTAACAAGGAGGAGCAACTGTCTGAAAACCTGGGTGAGGCTTCGACTGTTAAAACGGAGAGCGCGGCTGGTGATGAACGGCTTATTAAAATGCGAGGGGGTTTTGTATTTTATGCAAGGTGTCAGTTAAATTCCTTGCATATCAACGCATAATAATCTTCAATCTTACTGTAACCCCTCTGGCATGCATTTTAAATCTTTGTTCATGAATAATTGGCCGTTCAAGTGTTGTTAACCTCGACGCTATAACTCAGTATATAAGTTTAAATACAATAAATTTAAACAATAGTCGCTCCTACCGTAAGTCCTGGCTTCACAAACAAACTCTCACATCCAAAGGAGAATATTCAAAATTACTGGAAGCGTTTTGAAAGATTCCAGACCTGAGTGTCGCTGTTATTCTTGGTAAACCATTGCACGCTTTCACCCACTCATATTGAACTCACTCCAGAACCGGTCAACTTCTTTGTATTTTGCTGCGTTTGTGCCTTATAGCAGCGATACTTCTCCCAGACATATCAGCCAAAAAACCGTCTATATGAAAATTGAGATTGTTTTTCTGGCTCGTTCTCTTCAACCGAAAACCTACTGGTGAATTCATTCCCAGCAAGAATCATTTTGACATGGCCCATAATACAACAGTGCATAACCATTGCGGTATTGCAGTCGTCCTAAGAGAAATCGATGATAGTAGCTATCCAATTTTTTTAGGGGGGGTGATGGAGGGGGCCCGGGGGAAACAAGGTGCATGGGCGATGTGAAAATTGAGCATACGAGAAACAAAAGTAAACGTATCATATCAAGGAAAAACAAGTTTAATTTTATTCCTTAAAGAGACGTTCAAATGGTAATGCTAAATGTCCAAGTATGATATCATTATTTTACAGCAACAAGAAATACAAAAACGAGACTTAGGCCTAGGCCAAACGTCAAACCTTTAACGAGACTTAGTTAAGTTCATGAAAAGTTGGACGTCTGGCTCAGTTGGGTTCGTCCGGATGAGTTTGGATCGTTCAACACGTTCAATCCGTCTGCTTCAGACGGATAGAGCGTTTGAAGATCGTCTCCGGGAGAAACGTCGGTCTTCATATGCGACGAACGAAACTAATAAATTAAAAATTTGTATGATAAAGCATATGTAGCCTCGTTCGGGAGAAATTTATTACTGATCTAGTTCATTGGTTCGACACTTCTCAAGGTCGACGTCCGACCCAACAGACGATCTTTATTTAGGTCGGACCCAAATTAGTGTTTGGTTCGTCTAACGAAAAGTTTGACGTTTGGAATAGGCCTTACATCACTTCAATAAGAAAAATATATGAATAAGAAATATTTGAAAAATCTGCGAAAAAATCTAAGTTACAAGCATGTGACCATTTTTTCGATAATTTCTTATTTATAAAAGCTCTTAAATATCCTAAGAAGTGAAGAGTTTCTACAGTCCTACAGTTTCTACCCTTTAACAAGCAAAGAAATTTTGATCGAGGAAAGACTTGCAGTTTGGAATTTGCAGCCTGTCGTTTAGTAAAGTGTTTCTTCAAACTGTTAAGGTTGACTCGATGAACTAGAAAAGAAGAAGAAATACGTGTGTCAAACATAAGTATCCTCGGTAGAGCTGTAGAGATGTATACTTGTAATTTAAAACGTTGAAATCCGGATGTGAATGGAGTCACCTGCGGTAAGTGAGTAGAATGTCTTTAAAGGTGCTTAGTTCATGCGCGGACAAAATTCTAGACATTTCTGCTCTGGCAATGATGCAATGCGGGTGGATTTGCCAGAGTACCTCTTGAAATGCGAAATGGTTCATCCCTCTTCCTGCGCCTTTCAGAATTAATGCTAAGTGCGGGTGTTGTTTGCTTTAGATAAGGTATACCCATACTTTAATTGGTTAAACTTACATCCCCAACTCGTTCATTTTATAATGCAATTATTCTAACTGCGGATACAAAAAGAAGGCTAAATGCTTACGTCATCAATAGTAAATACCGCTTTTTCTGTTCGGCCCCCACGTCTTGTCACGTGACTCCTAAAAGTATCTGCAATATATATGGAAGGTAAAAATCACAAAGACGAGAAGGTAATTTATTATTCTAATACTTTTATAGAGAAAAACCTTGAACAACTCTCACTCAGAAACAAAGGAAAAAAACCATTGTGCACTTCAAAGGAAGGAGTTATCAAGGGCGCGTCAAAAGAACTTTTCTTTAACTTGTGTGAGGTTGAACCCTTTGAAGCTGAAGACTCATTACTTAGGAAAGGAAAGAAAAAGAAGGGCATGGTCCTGACAGGTGACATTAGTAGTATAAAATGGACTGAATTATCCTTTTCGCGGTGGAATACATTAACGTCGATGGTAGTGGTGGAGGGAAAGCAATAGAAATGTGGTGGTGGCGGGTGAGGGCAAAAACAATAGAAATGTGGTGGTGGAGGGGGGAAAAACAATAGAAATGTGGTGGTGGAGGAGGGAAAAAACAATAGATATGTGGTGGTGGTGGAGGGGAAAAACAATAGAAATGTGGTGGTGGAGGAGGGGAAAAACAATAGAAATGTGGTGGTGGAGGAGGGAAAAAACAATAGAAATGTGGTGGTGGTGATGGAGGGGGAAAACAATAGAAATGTGGTGGTGGAGGAGGGAAAAAACAATAGATATGTGGTGGTGGAGGAGGGGAAAAACAATAGAAATGTGGTGGTGGAGGAGGGGAAAAACAATAGAAATGTGGTGGTGGAGGAGGGAAAAAACAATAGAAATGTGGTGGTGGAGGAGGGAAAAAACAATAGAAATGTGGTGGTGGAGGAGGGAAAAAACAATAGATATGTGGTGGTGGAGGAGGGGAAAAACAATAGAAATGTGGTGGTGGAGGAGGGGAAAAACAATAGAAATGTGGTGGTGGAGGAGGGAAAAAACAATAGATATGTGGTGGTGGAGGAGGGGAAAAACAATAGAAATGTGGTGGTGGAGGAGGGAAAAAACAATAGATATGTGGTGGTGGTGGAGGGGAAAAACAATAGAAATGTGGTGTTGGTGGAGGGGAAAACGAATAGAAATGTGGTGGTGGTGGTGGAGGGGAAAAACAATAGAAATGTGGTGGTGGTGGTGGAGGGGAAAAACAATAGAAATGTAGTTGTGGTCATGGTTAAGGGAATACACTAGAAATGTGGTGGTGGTGGAGGGGGAAAACAGTAGAAATGTGGTGGTGGTGGTGGAGGGGAAAAACAATAGAAATGTTGTGGTGGTGGTGGTGGTGGTGGTGGTGGTGAAGGGAATACAATAGATTTGTGGTGGTGGTGGTGGTGATGGTGGGCAATAAAATAGTGGTGGTTCATATGACGTCGTCTTAATGACAAGCTTACGTATGACGTCATCAGCGTTAATGTATCCCCCTGCATATTAATGAGATTCTACCTTCTACCGCAAAAAAGGTGTAATTCGGTCCTCACTATACTACTGATATTTTGAAAGCAAACTCGATCGGCCAGTTTCAAGTAAGTTTGAATTTGTACTTGACTCAAATATCGGACTTAAATGCAATCTTGAACTCGAATTCGACGTCGATCTCACACCCAGTCTATATCTCTTCCTCAGCTAATGACAATCATGAAATACAAGTTGCAGTTCTTTATATGGTCTTTCAAAGCTTTCGCCGTACTTATACAATTTTAAATAGCATGGGAACGTGGGAATTAGTAATGCCAAGTTTGACGTGTTTTTCGATATTCGAGAGATTTATACGATTACGGCAAACGGCAAACGTCTGATTCAAGTTGAGAATTTCTCAAATTAGAAAATAAGCAGATAAAAGCAGTCTAAAACGATTCTTAGGGACAAAAGTAAACGAGGAACTGATATTTTTGGAAAATAGATGAACATTAGACGACGAGTAAAGGAAAACCTTGGTCACGTGGTACAAATTGACGTGACTCTAAATCTCTCTATTGTCAAACGAGTTTTAAACGTCACACAGGGAGACAACAAACTTATCAGACTTACCAAACATGACAATGACTCTCACTAATATTTGAATGAATATATCAAAGGCTATTGTTCCTCTCTTGTTGTGATATCGCAGTATAATAGAGCTAAGCGCGTTGTTACTAAGCTGATAACCTGCAAAAAGAAAATAATTTGCGCTTTAAGGCAGAAGAACAAAATTGTTCAGAAAGTTAAGACGCGAGCAAGTGCTAAAAGAAAGTCAGCCAGAAGGAAGTAAAACAACAACAACGTCGCTCACCGAGCCAAGCAGCTGCCTTCGATTACTCTGGAGTGGAAGAACTGCGTTTGTTTAATGCAGATTACCCTCCAGCGCATTCCCGTCTAGAGAAATCCGTTCTTCCATAAGCTTTATGGGCCGTCTCACCATATGCATTATCTTCTCTACGGGTGTCATGAGTGCCGTCTTCAACTCGATCTGTCAGGGCTCTGTCATGGGTAGTTTGTGTTCCTCAAGACATTTTAAGGCTGGGTATGGTTGATGATATTTGCAGTTTTCGGGCAAATAGGGGAATAATGCAAAAATGGATTTTTGGAAGTTTTTTTAGAATAAGAGGGCACTTTCCTGCGTGTCTTTAAAGTGGAAAATATCATGGAACCAATATATGTTATTACCTAAATGATTGAGAGCATCCCGTAGTTCATAGAGGTTCATATCTCCACTTTTGTCTTTGTCAAAACGATGGAAAGTTTCCTGTTTCGTAAAAAAATACTCTGTTAGATTACACTGAACTTCAGTTGTTGCCATTTGTTGCTCCTGTTTGTAATGCCGAGGTAAGTATAGAGTATTTTTTCCCCTTCAGATGAAATGTTTGTCTTATATTTTAAACGATACGAAAGAGTTCCTTCAGACATCTTACCTTCCACATCCCTAATATCGTCCAGAGGCCTCTGAATTCACTGTATCCCAGGGCGCCTGTTTTATCTTTCTATTAACAAATGGCTAAGGTTTCAATTCTCTCTCATTCTCTAATATACCGATTAAAATATATATATATTTGACAACCCTGATGGCGCAATCACCGTTGAAAGATTATGAACGGACTTTGACTATTTAACAACTTCTTTGAGTGCCCAATGACTCTCAATCGGAAGGGATGTGGCTCAGTTCGCTAGCACCTAATTTATCATGGCGACGATCATCAGCATCTAAATGTGATCATAAAAGGTCCGAGAACTTCAAGCAGTATTAGGTTTGGCGTCATTTAACCTAAGGCCGATTCTAAAAAAAGTTATAGCATCGTTCGTTTTGCTTATCTAACTTTAACTTGCCTTTGGCCTCTATTACTCGCGTTACTGTACCCTGGAAGTTGTAATTATTACACCTATAGGCATTTTATAGGTTTCATAGGTTTTAGAACAAAGTAACACATATTTATACGCATGGTATGTCCATCGTGCTACGAGCGTTGAACCTTCCGAGAACCCGACGGGTAGTTAACGTGCTCTTTTTCCCAAAGTCATACAGAGAAACCTAGATGAACTGGGGTATTAACAAGGTTATTGTGGTTTCTAAGGCAAGTTTTGACTTCAGACACTTGCAAATGTTTCTTCATTTTGACCAGTACTAACGTCTGAAATCTCGTCTAAGAAAAGGCGTTTTACTAGGAACGAAAATTGGTTCAACTACTTAAACTGGTGGTAAAGGATACGTCGAACATTGTAATCATACTCCTGTTAAGAAAAGGTTTCTTCGTTAATACAAATGAATGTAAAAAGACAATTAAGGGAATGAGTTCATGGAATTTATCTCATACGCCACTTGTACATCTCCCATAATGCAACTTATTTGCCCCCCAAAATTTTGCACAACCTTTGTTGTTCATTTCTCCTGGGTATTACAGGCGTCCCGAGAGAAATTGAAAATAATCCTTATGCAAATTTTTTTCGGGGGTGGCGGGGGGAAGGGGCAAACAAGGTGCATTATGGGAGATGTGCAAGTAGCGTATGCTTACTCTTTGCATCCAGGGCCTAAAAGCGCGGGAAAAAGGAAGAGTTCTGGGCATTATGGGATGATTTCTTCGTCCCACAAAGCAGGGCGGCTTAGAAACAAGCAGTTACAACCTCAAACTCTATTTCCATAGAATGCATTCCTGCACCGGTTTCCTCATAATTGGATGCAAAATGTTGTTGTCCTGGAGCAAGGTCGTGCCCTACTCATTTTTAATTCCATTACGGGGCTTTGAATTACTTTAATGTTTACATGGCTAACGGCGTTTTTCCCCGAGTATTTTCTTCATTAGGTATCTTAAAGTGTTTAGCCTGTTTTATGTATTTGGCTGGATTGTTACCTGCACGCTTCAAGGCTGAAGGCGTTTGAATTCAAGACTGAAATACAAAGAAAAATTTAAAGAAAAGTTAAAATGGAAGATAGAAATATTAATTTCATTTCAAAAAATCACTATTTTTCGTTCAAATTAGTCTTTCATGATACCGTCACTGTTTTTCTAGTAAATGTTAGCTATTTATTCACTGCCTTTGAAACGCAAAACTCCCTCCAACAGTAATCACGAAGTTTTCATTTGACGTTTTACTGATGTAACTTGCAGCTTCGCACATCCCAAAATCAACAACATGTCCATGTTCCGGCAAGCGAATTTCTCAATACTTACCAGTTACAAACGCTTGGCTTAAAATTGCCTGAAGTTCATACTGGTCAATTTCTCCATCCTGTGAACAGGGAAACAGCAATTAATAAGAATTTTAAACACATATGGTACTGCCATATCGAGCTGGCACTGAAACCTTGTCACTAGGCCCCTTCCCTAGGACAATGGGTAGAGCGCGGACGAGGTTGCATGACCGGGAGTAATAAACAGTTGTTGCTATAATTCCAATGAACGTCTTATTCTATTTTTGTACACTTAGGTGATTTCCACTTGTACTTAAATATATCGAATTTACACATTATTTCTGACAATTTAAGCCATCGTAAAAAAGCAAGTCAAATATTTGCCCGCTGTCAAATCCAGTGGTTTGATTTTCAGTTGCTACCAGTTCCTTGGGCTGTTTACAACTTATTTGGTTTGGTCATCATAGCTGTGATGAAGGACGTGCTAAGCAATGAAGTCATGAAAGAATTATTGCGTGAAACTTTATCCGTCTATCTCACCTCTCCCGCAAATTTTTGAAATGTAGTCCAGAACTGGCCATCAATATCTCCCGCTTCCTCTGACGAGACTGATGGCTAGGAGGAGAGTTTGAAAAGGAAGACAAGAGATAGTTTATAGTCTGTTTAAGTAGTGTTATTGGGTCAACAATAACTTAACTGAATAGGATTTTCACTTTGATTCCATCGAGAGTTAAGAAAGATCCGGTCATAAAACTTGAATACAGAGATAAGGCTTGGATGCAATGTTGCAGAAAAAGAAAACCTTTACTCCTGCGTGGGCAATTAAGGACGCTGAGTCATTATTCAACCTAGTTCTTGAAAAATTGCGGCGATCTATGTATTATTGCGTTTCCGCTTTTTTACTGAAATGGTGTGCTCTCTTGTGACCCTTGAGTTTCAAGAGCATTAATTCACGTAGAAGAGAGGGAGAAAGTAGATGTTGTAACCTTTTAATTTTTAATCTTTTTCTTAAACGGTTCAATTGTCTGTAAGGGGGGGGGGGGTAAACGAGAAGAGAGAAGCAAAAAGGGGAGCCTCCCCCACTAACTGCTAAACATGCTTAAGGAAGGCCTGACACTTAAGCTAAAATGTACGGACTCTGACAAACCTTGGGAAGTCTCATTAATTTAGTTTCCACATCAACTTCACTGAAAAAGTAATAAAGAACGGAAAATGGTTTATCTGAAAAAGTTTAGAGAGTTTTTGATTACTCAGATAACTCTGCTTCAGAAATGCAATAGACTAACAACTCTTCTCACAACTTTTCATGTTTCTTCTTATTTCTTAACACTCTTTTAATGAAGGGTCGTCTTTATGCTAAATAGGCTAGAACTAAAAACTGACTGCGCAAACTGACATCTCTATGGGCGATTGGCGAGGGAAAGGGAAAAGTTTGGTCGGGGAGGTGACAGTAACGGTTTCAAAACCCATTTTGGTCAGTTTGAGTTAGTATTTTTACAAGTAACCTTTGCCACATTAGTAGAGACACAGTAACAGCTAGCAGGCCCTAGGATATAGTACACATCTCCTAAAAGTTAATAGTTGCCTGAACTTTTAGAACAGAAAGATTGTTCTTTCACATCCCTACTAGTCAATAGAACACGCTCTATCACTTCCTTACCCTGCCTCGTGTGGTTTTTCAGAAAAAATCCTCAGAAGAAACTCCGATTCCTGACGCGGATAAAACGTGGACGGTACTATAACGTATTCTCCTTGTGGCAGCGAATAGCGGCAGCTTATCTCTCTCAGTTTAGTAAACGAGTTTGTCATCATTTGTGCCTTAGTAGTCTCAAAAAATCTTCGGCCGAAACGCTCTTTGGTGTCTCTTAGCTCACCAGGAACCTGAAAACAACAACGACACACTTTATTAAAGAACAGATAGTTACAATTGAATAATACCTATCCAAAAATAATTGAAAAAGAACCGATTAAAAAAATTGGCAAACCACATTTGAGAAAACCTATTTTCCTGGAGTGTGTTTTTACCTTGTAAATTGCGAAACCAATTGGTGGTTTTTCTGTTGCCGGGGTTCTCTTTCGATCGATGCGCATAAGAGACACTACTATTGAACAGCGGTCTTCATCATCGTCCTCATCCGGGTCCTGTAGCTGAATCCTGTTTAATAAAGCAAACATATTTTTTTAACTTTCGACAAATACTCACCTGCTTGTGCCGGTATCTTTGTTTTCACTCTACCTTGTCATTACCACCACCAATTACTAACGCATTATTTTAACTGACCGTTTCACGACCAGCCAAAATTTTGTCATTTCATTCCTAGTTCATACTGCTACCAATGTAAGACCGATACGTCAGTTAATATGTGGCTGGCGACATGCTATTCCAAAAATTATCAAGGCACGCAGATATCGGTCCAACTTGGTGCCCAGCGATTCGCGCCGAGGAGATACCAATGTAATAAAATGTGGTGTTAGTAACGGACATTAAAACTGTGGTAGCTGTGGTGTTGGAGGAGGAAATCAATTTTATTTGTTTATTTGTAGAAGTGTTGCTAGTGGAGAAAGCAATAAAAATATGGCGTAAGTGGTAACGATAGTCGTGTTGCTGGAAACACTGAATAGAAAGGTAGCTGTTGTGGCGGACCGAGACAAACTAGAGACAGAACATCAATAAAAAGGGTTTCTTTGGTCCATACAAAACTACTATGGTTTCTAACAGTTCGAAAGAGATAAGCATTTTATGTGTCTGATTTTTTAACAAGACACCGGTGCTTTTTCTTGCCTCCAAAACTCTTGTTATGGCGGATACTGCATGTGAGCTTAGTGAAGGTCTAAAATTAAGATTCCTAACAAGCTTGATGGATAGTCAAAGATAAAGTTGCAGGACATTGTTATTACCTTATTTGCGGATTAATGTGGAAAGTCTCTATAAAGTTTCTACATCCACCAGCTGAAGCATCAGCCTGCCATCTGCCCTTCTCTCGCTTGATCTTCCAGGATTTCCTCTCATCTGGTTCCAACACGCTATCCGGTGTAAGCATACAGATTTCGATTCGTGTAAAATTCGCCTGAAAATCTTCCATCGTCATCCTATGATTAAAAATGACGGTTTCCATTCCAGATCTTCAATTCATTTATATTTTCTGTTCAATCGCAATATACTGTAATGAAGAATCTGTGTGGTAGGCTTGGCGCAATTCGCTCTGAGTACTACCCCTTCTAAGTAATTCACCAGGGGTTATATTTGCTAATTAGTTTTGTCCCTCTGCTCTTACCAAAATTCACCATCATCGTCGAAAACGAGGTTTAGCCTCTTACGTTCTTCTGGGGACAACAGATTCCACTCGTCAGACCTGGAAAAAAAAAAAGTATTGAAGAACGCAGCCTACATGGCAAGAGTATCCGATCGAGTAGTTGCGCGAAAGCATTCCTTATTTTCCAGTCCCCTATAATACACACCGTTTTCCCCCTCCCCTCCCCCCCGTCAAAAGTTCATAAACTGTTTTCAAATACTTTTGGGAAGACAGCATATTCTCAAAAGCATTTGATAACTATAACTTATGCAAAATTTTGGCAGGGAAAAGGAAAACAAGCAGCGTATATTATTGGGAATTCGAGAATAGTCATTGGCAATCAAGCAGTCTTTGAGTCCGTGCTGTTTTCACTACACTTTCGGAATCTACACTATGATTGGCACCTGTCACTCCAAGCACCTTTCCACTCTGAGCTATTGCCATGAGGATTTCGGAGACGAATTAGTTTTGCTTCGGGTATTCCACGAAATGGAGGTAAATTAACCTGGTATGGATAAAAAAGAAAAGAGTTGAAAGTTCATTAAATAGTGAAATTTTAGTGAAGAAAAGAAAATGATTAGTAAAAAAACCCAGGATTTTTATTCATTTTTTACCAGCCTGTTTTCCATTCTTCTGAGACTTTAAAGCAACAAATTAAAAAGAACTTTGAAAGGTTGATATAATAAATGCTTCTATTGGTCAGAACGCCTCACTCTATAAGTAGCTGTTTGTTATTACAGATGAAGAAAGCTTGATCAAAAGAGACAAGACCCTTCATTGATATTCATCTTCGTACTAGTGTCATTTAACCAGTGCTGACAAGTCCCCAATCTCTCCAACAACAAAAATCTGTGATTATTTGATTTAAGACTGTTTGTAATAGTATGTTATTAACGCAGTTACCTTAGTCACCCCTGTAATAGAGTACGCATGCCCAGTTATAAGGCCATTTGTTAGGGTTTTCTGAGTTTCCTGTGAACTTGTCTAAAAAGCAGAAAAAAAAGGATAAAAATGACTCACCCATTACTCGTTTTTCTAACACACCTTTATGGCTTTGTCCTGAAGAGTAAATTGCGCATGTCCATACCTCAATTGAGGCTCCCATGAGAGAGTGCCTGTCATGTGCCTTCTGTAGTACTTTATATATGTCACGTGGAGGTGTTTTGAGGTTGATCATCTCAATGACACCACCAGTAAAGTCTTGTAAGGCTTCACTAATGCGTCCTAAACCCATGGCTTCATATGATCCACAAATTCTGCAACAACAAGTAGAGAGAAAGATAGTCTTTAGTAAAAACGCTTAAGAATCAGTTAGCAGCTGAAAATCAATCGGGATTTGAAGTGGTGTCTTTCTTTAATATAACTCAAGTGGATAATTTGCCTTAATTGGTGCAAGACAAAAACAGAAAGTGTGTAGACTCCAAGTACGTTTTAGGATTTCTACGTAGTATTGTCCTCGCAGCCAGGTTTTTCTTTTGCCATTTCCATTTTCACTTCGCCTGGTTGATGCATTGAAGTTTAAATGCTGTTTCTGAACTTGAAAAATGGAGTGAAAGTTGAAAAATCAGTAAAAGGTGTTACCCGTGTGCACCCCGGCACAAGCGCCACCTTTTCACGCAAACAGAAAGCACAGGGCGGGAAGAAAGCAAACCGGGTGCAGTGCAACCTTCCCTTGACGCAACGAGCTCCGCTTATGAGCAAAAAGGGACGCCTGGTGACAAGAAAGGATCTGAATTGTGTTGGGTGAAAATGACATCCTTAAATTGACTTTATTTAAGTCACTGCCTCACAGTGATACACTCACTTAGCATATGCCTTTTCCAGTAAAGGGCTCCAAAACTCCTCAGGATCACTGGAACGAGCAAAATACAGCTTCCCGTTGTGCGTTGGAAGGTAATCGTCTATGATGACCTCAACCCACTCACCAAATCGCCAAAAATTGAACCTGAACATACCGCAGTAATTCCCAGGATCAAAGCTTTGATCAGGTGGACAAACGGCGTAAAAAAGCTCCTCTGAGTCGGTTAAGGATGCCACAGCTGCCACGAACCAGCAATTCAACATTCTCCCCTGGGCTATGTCTGTGCGGCTCACTCCTTTGCTGAAGAATTTGGGTGTTGTTTTGCAAATGTCCTAAAATATCAAGGCACCATTTTTCAATGCATATGGATTCTTAAAATAATCTTGCACTTAATGTACAGTTGTTGGCTATACAAAAGTTGCAAACGACAAATATTGAGATCTTTCGAGTCATGTATACCAGAATGCGCATGCCCAGCGAATAATTGAAGAAGGACGGAGAGTTAAAGTGGAACTTATGTTTTGTAAAGAGGAGATACTTGCTCAGCATAGTGACGACAAATGACAAATGCAGAACGCTATAGTTGGTGTGTGTGCAGCCAGATCAGAAGGTAAGCAGATTTACCATGTTAGCAGAGACTTCATTCCGGCACGGTTTTTTAACTTTCTCGAAGTCGTTCGCGTCGTTGATATTCCCGTAGTTAGTTTAGGCGAATAACAGCGACGCGAACGACATCGTAAATGCCAAAAACCATGACGGAAAGAAACCTTTGCTAGCATGGTATAATGTTTAATAAGTTTTCCTGAGTTTTCTGCTCCTTCCTCTGTCCTTCCTTTCTCTAGTGCATGTATTTTTACTTGACTCTACACAGCTTAATTACAAGGCAACCTGAAATTTTCAAACGAATATGCCATTTCTGAGTTCCAAAAACTATCACTTTGAAAAAGAGGCTTCGCTTTTAGCCTCGTTTTGATACAGAGGCTTGGAAAAACTCGAAAATGGTCTGCCTCTGAATATCTCCCTCAACGCATGCGTAAAGTCCAACTTACCTTTGGTCTCTTCCATTGAAGTGGAACAGATGGTCGTGTCTTGGTGAAAAGACTGCGAAAAATAGGCGGGAAATCTCTGTCTTCATACAAAGTACCTTTTCTCAGAAGCTCTCGCTGAAGGATCAGATACTTTTCTTGGGGTTGTGCTCGTCTTAAGGACATTGCTTATTAAGCGCGGCACATATCAGTATGATCCGATACCTGGATGTGGAGAATATTGAAAGATTCTGAGATCATAAGAGGTCAAACACGCTCGGCATGTTTTCAACAAATAGGAATAAATGATTGCGTTTATCAAGCTGGTATCCATTTATCTTATTTCCAAACTCAGCTCTTGAATCTAAAATTTACCTGCAAAGTCTTTGAACCAATTGAATTTGGTGGCACAACAACATCCTCAAAACTTTAACATTACATCTCCGATGCTAGCGTTTTTGCAGGTGGTTACAAAGGGTCCTCAAGCGAAAATAACGAACAAACAATGTAGAGTGAGTATTATTATTCACTGCACAATAATCTGAAGCAACAGTGATAACATACCATAGAGGCATTCTATATTAAGTTGAGTTTCTTGACATAATTTGCTTGCACAACTTTTAAAACATTTATTGTCTACTTCGAAACTTAGCTTTTCAGTATTTCTTAGCTCTAGATACTTTCTTTCCAACATCAAAAGTTTTAAGCAAAGGCCTGAGAGCAGAGGTTGTCAAGGCAAATTAATTGCCTATTATTTTAAGTACCGAATTCTCCGCATTCAAGGGTATAATCTATACAAATTCGTTAAATTCGTTCTCACCACATGATTCAAAGATTACCTTCATATAAGCCCATTCTAGGGACGTGCGATGCATACTAGCACGAAAGAATCTTGACTTAGACAATTTCCACAATTTTAGAGGAAATATTATGTTATCCATCTTTCATACAAATGTTAGTCAGGAAAAATTCACGGAAGTATCTGAAGTAACGACTTACAACCTTGCTCCAGTGTCAATTATATGCACAGTTGGTATTAGACTGGCCCCGAGTTCAGAATGTAGTTTTAAACAGCTTTGGCCATGGCTTTGGTTCTAGATACTGTAGAGATAACCTACTGTTACTTAAAAAACCGTGAGTTGGTGAATGTTGTTCTATCTTCCTGCCCCCTGGCTAGTAGATTAGCAAAATTTACGGCAAACGGTAGAAGAATCTGACCGTAATAATGCTAGCCCAGGAATGGTTCGCTTTACGTGATCAAACCTATATAGTGAATACTATTTTGAAAATAAGCTTTCTGCCAGTTTTCTGAGGACTGAACAGTTCAGACTGTTGAGGCAAACTTACTCCAACTATTTGGGCAGTAATCTGATTAATTTGTACTATTATTGAAGCTCTAACAATTTGGAATACTACTGATTTGAACGCCAACTGTGCGACTTAATAAAGCTCGCACGCGAGCCATTGTTGAGCAATGAACTGAATTACAAAAAGGGCAAAGCATAGATATCACTTAGCTATCAGTGAAACAGAGCTGACATGGAAGCATACTTATTCATGACATAATACTGCACTTAATACCAATACCACGTGGATCAAAATACAACGCTTGCAAATATCTGCTAATAAACCCGAACTTCTCTCTTTTGTACAGCACAATTTACTGGGTACAACACCTTAGTTCAGTACGACTTGTGTGTCAATATACACACTTGGAACGTTTCTCGATCATGTTTGCAGAGAGTTAATTTAAGATGGCCTGCGTTGTTCAAAACACATTTCTTAAATTGAGTGCATCAATAGCATTCAAATGGCAGCTTACCTCAAGCTACAGCTATGTATTCACAGTCCTCGAAACGCGAAGAAACTATCTTGCGGATATCATGTAAATTAGCTTGGCACAGTGATTCATGTTTTTATGCCTCAAAGCCCACATTAGACATAAAACAAATAATGCAGTCTCTTGATGTGTTTAGAATTCAGTTGTCATTTCTGTCATTTCTGATTCTATCAGCATCAGGTACACATGCACTGTACCTCCGTTCCTTCATTTATGGTTGAATTAGTTTAAGATCGATCGCATATTATTCACGGCGGCATTCTTATTGAAATCAGTGTTCCGAAAAGGGAGTTGATGTTTCGATCGAAGCGTGAAGCACGCTGTGGAATATTCAAAACTAAACTAAAGAAAACAAATTCTATTTGTATTAATCCGTTAATTTTTGTTTCGGTTGAGCGGTTTAAAGTTTTGTTCATCTCGGCAGGTGCTTTGAATAACTTTGTGTTTTATTGAAGAACTGGTGCTATTTCTGTCACTTATATCGGATTTGTTTTTATTCTGCAATAATTTTAGCATTTAAATTAACCGTCTTTCACGACTTTGCGAAACCGCGTCTCGCCCACAGACGCTTGCCGGCGCAGTTTAACCAACAGACCGTCTGTTTGCAGTGTACAGGGCGTAGAGGAGTTTGATGCGCCATTAACACCTAAAAATAATGTTTTTTAACTCTGTTTTGCTTCGTTTAGCAAGCTCAAAACCTGCACAGTGTATTTCGACGTTTTACGACCTCAAATCTTCAGTAAGACTATTCTGCGCCTGCGCCTTTCATCGGTGAGTGACTGCAGGCTCATAAAACCACCAAGGTGCGCGCCCTCCTTTTAAAACGCCCTTAATGATATATGCAAATCACCATATGTTGAAATTCTAATAACCTATGTGCTTCAACTACGAAGTGAATGTTTGGGCTGAAAATTTCCACTAAATTTAAGACAAAAATAGAGGGACGGTTTGGAAGAAAATTTCAGAATCAAATACAGCGTCTAAATATTGAGAACTTTATTGATCAAACTCCTGATATACCTCTTACAATTTACGCCTTGAAATAAGATTTAAGCCACTGGCCCTAACCTACTAACATTGCAACAAGACAGCAGGAGAGTGATTGAGAAATTACATGCTTTTAAGAACTTCAAGTTGTTTCCAGTAACTTGTCATTAAAAATTAAAACATCGCACAAAAGACGTATTACCATGAAAACGTAACTCTCTTTGCAAACGTTCATATCAAATCGTTTTATTTTTCTCTTTCATTCAACGCCTTTCTATCAGGTTAGTTTTAAAACTTTTGCACTCCAGAATTAAGATAATAAATTAGGGTTAAACCTTGTTCTTGGTTCAATATTTTCTTCTTTACATGATTCGTCAACCGTTGTTATTGTGCACACAGGTACGAATAAAGACAAGTAAATATTAAACTAAATTAAAAAGTTGTCAAATTAAACTGAAATACATAAATACAACTAGTATTATTGTAGGTAAGCTCGATTTCCATCAGTGTTGTTGTACTAATTAAAATCAGTCTTCTGTTATTAATATATTTCGGTACTTGGTAAACTGAATGGACAAAAAAGGAGATAAATAAAACAGAAACACTTAACCAAGAAGAGTTTTCATAAAAGGAAATACACTAACAGTAGTCTGACGTTGTTAAAAATTTGTTACCATAGAACACAATAAAAAAAATAAGAAAAACTGCTTGCAATTTGGGCTGACGGAAAGTGGATTAAAAATTGTAATTAATAATAAATACATTATATAAACACCGCCAGAGGTCATCCTAGAGTAAGCCCACTAGGCTTTGTAAAGAACTCCTGTTCTATGATACATGTAGTTACATGCACTGTAACAATTTAAGATTTTGGGACAAATAGACATAAAAAATCGACCATTAAGGCTAGATGGGGAACTCATTCAAGACACTCAAGAGGACGAAACGCACCCTTTTAAAAATGAAATATTTAGTATTGAACTGAGTTAATGCAAGCGCGCGATCACGTATAACTAAACCTAATTCAGTGGTGTTTCCTCTCTGAGATGTGGCTATATTCCTAGCACGTTAATGAACTACTTTTATTTCGCTGAGTTTTTAGGACAGTTTCATTAAGAAGATTAATCGAGGATTACCTTGTGCTTTAACCTTTCACGGTCTAAATATGCATATGGCACAACTGGGTGGTGACGGGTGACATTTATACAGTAAGTTGACGATTTCAAAGTGTATTGAGCTAAGTTTTCTTTATGCTCTTCGAATATGATGCAGTTTCGATAGGCTGTGGGCGCTTCACGTTGGATTTCCTCAATAAAACTTCGCCATCTCGCATTAAAATGTTCAGTAGAACGAGGATATTCGCGATGTTTCGGGTTTCCAACAGTCACGGCTGCAAACAGAAGTGCTTGGCCGCGGAATTTCAACCCAAGAACGGCCATGATATGCAAAGCTGACACCCACCAACTTTCCTTTTCATACTTGTTGTTGTATGGCAAAATGTGAGCGACAGCCTTATGGTGGAAAGCATGGAAAAGAGCATCGAACCAAACCACTGGCATCACTAGTGATGTGTCGTGAATTCCACACATCTGTCTTCTTCTTTGTAAAGTCCACTCGGCACCATGATGCACTGCATAGTCTAAAACACCAAGCGCTGGTTCGTATTCTAAAAGCCAGTCTTGTACGACTCGTAGCGGTTGAGTTTTTCTCAAATCAGGCGGAGTCATTTTATTAAAGCTAAAAGTGACGTCATCATCTAAAAATATGTAATAACGGTAGGGTAGCCTTCTGTTTAAGGCCGTAAAGTAGAGCACATTTCGTCCTGATCCCCAGGTGGTTTGTGGATAAAATATGTAGGATGTATGAGATGGAATTATTGATTTGTTGCACTTCGCTTGAAAGCTCAACACGATGATGTCACAATTGCAATTTTGAGCCACATCAATCGATTCTGCAAGGTGTGAAGGAAGACATTGTTCCGTTTGTACAAGGTAAACAAATTGCTTCTGAATCACACCTAACGAATCCGCCTTTGATCCTTTCTCGTATACTGCTAGAAGTTCTTCGCCAAAACCCTTTCTACTGTAAAGGGTAGTGTGCATATATATAAGATTGCTTGCAATAAGAGTACATCCCACCAAGACGACATATGTAAAACATCGGAAGGAAAACATGGCTGTTTCTTGTACTCGTCATTAGCAACTGCATGAATTGAAATTTCACACCACTGGAGGCAGCGTTTCCACGAAAACGTGTTTTGGTTTAAAAAACTTCATGTTCTCGCAAGCAAGCAAGGCTCTGTAAACAAACCATTTCAAGACATTTACTTGTCAAAGAAAAAGATAAAATTTCATGTGATTTAACTTTCATTTTCATTGAGGTATAATACATCAGTTATGGCCGCGTGTTAAAACTCCGCTAATTTCCAGGTTCCCCGGGGCAAACAGTTTATTAAAAGTCCTGTATAACGAGGCATTAGTAGTTCATAAACAATAGACACGATTCAGTTCGGACTTCCATTGTTTGCCGTTGCTGTACTTGTTCCTAAATTCAACCATATTTTCAGCTATACTCACCAACTGCAGTGAAATTGGACCTCTTTAAATGAGCTACATTCAAATTCGATCATGGTGTGCGTTAATCAGGCCGAGGATCGCTAGGAAAAGACCAGGGTCAGAATATCACCCTTAAGACCTGGACAGTGACTTACGGTTTTGTGCCATTGCCATGGAACTGCTTACATGCTTACATGGCGGCAGATCATGGGACAGAAACGACATAATTTATGCGTACATGTCCACGTAAAAAAGGCAATGTTTTCAAAGAAACATTTCTCTAGCCATGCAGTGAAATATGAGATGACCTTCCTACCGTGGGAAAACAAGAAATAAATGTTTGTCCGAATGTTTCAATATTCGCTAAGCTGTATTCGTTGTCGCAAAATTGCATCCGCTGTCGCTAAAACTCATTCGCTACCGCTTGCTGTGAATGGCAAAGATTTCCTTCGAAATTTTGTCCCTTGTCTAGATAAAATCAAGTTTCAGTTCGGTCAAGAAAACTAAAGGTTCTTTCCATTTGAAATGAAAATGAAATATGCTTTGGCCAATCATTATACGTTTCTGGGAAACTGCCCACCTACTCCTCCCCTAAGCCAACATTAACACTTATTTCTCACTTAGGGCAAAAAGTTGGGTTAGGGGATGGGTAGGTGGGAAGTGTCCCCCAGAAAAGTATAATGACCATTTCCTTCTTGGATATTATTTAGAATTTGACTGAAATGGCTGGATAGATTTGATTACAAGTGAAATTCGTATTACGACGGGAATGGTATAGCCGGTCAGTTCTGAAGCGGAATGGAAAGCGCCCTAAGTTAATAAGCACCCTTCCGTTTGTCGCCGAAGTGTTAAAAAGGCGTTTGCATATCAAAGAAGATACTCACTATACTCAATACAGCGTATTCACATGACGTCACGGCGGCCATATTGGTGTTCCCAAACAATGAAACGGCGGCCATTTTGGTGTACCAAGACAACCCCGTGAGAATTTAACTTCTTTTCTTATGTAAAAACTTTCTTTTGCTCGTATAAATTAGCATAGATGCATGCCATGTGAGTGAATACGCTCTGTAATCTGTTCATTTTGTCCTTCGGCAGTATAATTAAAAAGCATAACACTATTCTAGTGAAGCCTTAAACTGCTGTTTAAAAGAAGTAAACAGCAGAACGGTTTTATATATTTTTTTTTCACTGTACTCATCTTTCCACGATCCTGGGCAATGATGAAACAATGCTGGGTGCCCTTAAATGAGTTTATTTCTGTTTTCATTAACTCATTGTATACATTAACTGTAACTAGAGACCTAAAACTGAATAACTTGGAACTAATATACTTCCCCGAGATGGATAGCCTTCTTTAATTTTTCTAACCCAGCAGGCTATTTTTTTGATATTCCTTTGATGTCTAAGATTTTAGCGTTATGGAGCACAGCGCCCATTTTCCAATCCAGATCAAACCCGTTCAGTGAATTAGCGATCCTGATTTTCTTCCCAGGTTTCAGCCTGTAGCCTTCGGTTAACAACTCGTAAATATAGTTGGCACCAAAACACTGGCTTTTGCTATAAGGGCTCTCGTTTATCTCATCGTAATTTTTTCCACAAAATGATTTCAAGTGTCTCTTGATTTTCTTTGGGTTGACGAAATTGTTTTGGCAATCAGAACAGACAGCGTTTATGTCTGTTAAAACATAATATAACGCTGAAAATCCATAGAATTTGCCTCTTAATCTAGGTTGGTTAGAGAAAGGACACTTCTTCAAATCTAACGAACGACAAAAAAATAAATTACGGATTATATCCTCACAGATCTCAACCTGAGCTGTGCCTTCAAAAACACGTGCCTGGCCATTAAATTCTAGTGATTCCTTGAAACCTTTATTATGACAGGGACTTTTGACGGCACATTCTGCATTTTCAGTACAATCACTTTTTTGACAATGGATTCTAAATAGCGTTCCTTTGCCTCATCCTGACCATAACCTAAGTAACTACGAGCAAAAACATTATAGTTTTTTCCTGCCACTGAAATGGAAAACGTTTCAGGGTTCTTTTTCCTTTTCAAATTCCAAGTATTTTGGTGCGATGCCCCTCCCAAATCTAAACTACCATAAGAGGCTTGATTTGTGCCAAAAATGCCCGTCAAAAAATTAACAGTTATCCAAGAATAAATTCCTTCCGCCGTTCCAGAAATGATTCTAACATCTACATCTTCTTGGAATAAAAATGGACATTTAGCTTTATCATGAAACAATTTTCTAACTTCATCTAATATGGCGTTTGCTTGATCTGTAGGAACGAGCCTCATTCCAGCTGTAGCCAGCAAATATATTGGAGTTGACGATTGCTTGTCTTGCGGAATGGTCTTCTTGGCTGACTCCAATAGTGGCATCATGTAGGCTTCGACTCGTGAAGGGTCATCAGCAAGCTCTGAAATTCCAGGTTTTATTTTGCTGAGGGAAGGATCAAGCTCTTTCACGTCAGAAGGTTTTAAGGATGGTCCGCTGTCCAGGAACTGGTAGATTGACATACGGGTTCCACTGGAACCTGCGTCAAACAGTATGACGTATTCAGTATGGCCAGTTTGATGTTGTGCTGTCACAGTGACATACAGGAGTGCAATAACCAGACCAACCAGTATAAAATCTCTCATCCTGTTGTATAACCTGCAAAAAATATATATCTTATATTGAATTTGGTGCCGTAAAGTTATACAAACGCCGACCTTCCGAGTGTTAACCTGTCGTCAGAGCCTCGGGGGGAGGGAGAGGGAGGTTGCTTATGCGTGGGAAGTTTGGATAGGGGTATGACGTTAATGCCTTCAAGACCCTGAGCCTGTCTGAGACAAAACCATTCATTTCGCTAAGAGGTTTAAGACAAGAGATTATTTTTCAGGACGCTAAATCTTTTCATTTTCCGTCTGTCGCTACTGAAACCAGTCTTTAGAAAAGATAAAACAAACTGGCATCAGATAAGGTAGAAAATGCTGCCGTGCGCATACAATATACTACATTCTTGAAGCCATGAGGCAAAAAAAAAGCGCGATAGACGCGTAATATACCTCGTTCTTGGAGTCATGCAGCGAAACAAACGGGCCTCATATGTGATATACCTCGTTCTGGAAACAGTGGGACAAAACAAGCGTGCCAATCATATAACAATAGGGCAAAATAGTTGCGCTACAAATGCAATGTGCCTATTGTACCAAATTGTTGAAGGAATGAGGCGAAACAAGCGTGCTACGCAGTCATGTAACATACCTTGTTCTTAAAGTGATGAGGCAAAACAAGTGCGCTACATATGTAATGTACCTAATATACTTCTTTCGTGAAGCCATGAGGCAAAACTAGCGCGCTACACACATAACATGCCTCGTTCTTGAAACCATGAGGCAAATAAATAGCGCCACACTTGTGATTTACATTTCTCTTTAGGTGGCGAGGTGAAACAATTGTTAAGCTCCCTGCTCGTGTAATATAACTCGTTCTTGCAGTCACTTTGAGGCAAAACAACCTCGCTACACTTATACTGAGCTTTTAATATCAGTCGGAAAAATCGAGTAGACTCACGCTCGCTCTTTGCATGAGCCGTGACGCGAAAAGCTGCTAAAAAAGCGCCTTTTTGGCTTTTTTCGTCATTTTTCTCAAGGTTTTTTTATCCTTGTTTTGCAGCGCACTTAGAAATTCTTGATTTTATCACACAGACTATCCAGTCATCCAGCACTGCTTCAAAATAAGAGCTTTTAGCATCCGCAATGAGAATCGTTTTAAAGCAGGCACCCTTTCGTACGCCATCTTTATTATCATTTACACTGGCACAAATGACATGAAAATGACACAAAACCCTTCTAGTAGACGTCTCCTATTTTCTTTGTTGTGCGTCCAAAAAAACAAAGGAAATAAGATACGTATGCACGTAGACAAAACAGTCTACACTGTCATCTTGTACGAATGAGGAATGCACAGCTCAACTGATGATTGAATTTGCTGTACAGGAATCAGAAATATCCTTCTTCGAAAGCACTGATCTCTCAATTAGAACGAAACGATAACAAAGTTTCTCTTTGCTCACAGATTTATAAGAAACTAAGCTCACTAATTTTTACTGGTAAACAAAAATAATATCACTCAAGACTTCTTTGACACCAAGCACATATCCAAAGGAAAAAGATTGGCCTCTAGAATCTGATCTGAAAGACTATATCAAACAAAATGATTATATTGAGCCTTTGAAAAACACCTCATTTTTTATCAAACAACGCGATGTTTCATTATTTAGCCTTTTCCCATCGTAGCAATGCAAAATGGGGGTCAAAGTTAAAAATGAAGAAAAAGAAAAAAAGTGGAAGAGCGGGAGAGGAGGGAGGGGAGGAAGGAGAAGATTCTTTCGCCCTCTCGCTACCCCCACGTCTGGAACGTTCTAATCAGGGTGATATTTTGTAACATAACTTTGATCCCAATACATTCAGAAAAGTATGTTGTCTCATTGGGGTGTGCAATTCAACCGAGAGATTTTAACGCTATAACTGGAGTGCCAAAAAAAATAATCATCATCATCATAAATAGTTTACGACGATTGTAAAGTCTTCCGCGGTGGATGACTTCCCTATCCCTTCAGACTGCACTGCACTGGAGCTGCTATTGACGTTGTTGTTGTTGTTGCGTGTTTTGTCTACGGTTAAAAAAACGCATGAGCTGTAGGAATTTTAAAACGGATGGAAGTGAAGTAGCCTGTTTCAGGCTCTAAGATAGTAATATGCAGAAATCGAGAAATTTCGACACTCTTTTGTATTCACAGGTTTTTCTTTCCAATTAAGCGTAACAGGCTTACTTACATAACTTGCCTTGCATTAGTTAATCGAGATGAAAAATAAAAAATTTGAATAGCACCAACTATATTATACAGCGCGGAACAGAAAACCCCTTGGAGTAAATATGTAGTCATATCTACTGCGTAGATATGAAAGAAAAGCCCATAGAGTCACTGCAGCGAGGTTTTGTTCGAGATTACATACACGAGTACAAAATTTCAAACCAAGTTAATTCGGCCAGTTCAAGCTTAAAGTGTTGGTCAGCAACAAAACCAAATGAACGTTCTGGAAATAACTAAATGCTGACGGGAAATCCTGTTTTCTTCTTCCTATTCTTACCCGTCCAAACAAGAAGTCACTAACAACTGCAAATCAAAATGTTCTCTGTAGAATCGTAAAACTTTGTGAAAAACCTCAAAGACCAGGAGGCCTCTTTAAAGGAAAGGAAACGAAGCGAAAGGTCAACAGGGCGCTTACCTTGGTGCCGCAATATGTCACTTGCAATGGAGAGTTCTACTTCCGTTCAGGAACGACTCGCCAACTAAGTGATGAGGTTGTTTCAGAAACTTAGCCTTAAGAGAGTTTTTGGGACAGACCAGCCTCTTTAAAAAAGCTTTCCCCACTGACACGTAGGCATTCACTGGTAATTACACAGCACAGGAAAAGGTAGTAGAATTAAACAAAAGATTGTTTGGTCCATAAATTGGCTCGAGGTTAATGAATCTTTCGCGCCATGTTTTTTACACCTTTTTTAAACCTCTAATTTTAAAAAGAGAAAGATGATTCACAGGCCGCTGGAATAATACGTCCTAACACTCCAAACAGGAATTGAACCTATGACCTCTTTGGTTACTATTCCAGATGCTCTACCACTCAGCTACAAGAGACTTGTCGGGGAACTGAGGCCACTAAGCTACTATAGATTCACGCGACAGACATATCCTGCATACTACAAGGACTAATAGTAGTAATAGTATATTCTTCTGAAAGTTCTTTTTTAGCCAAAAGCCCTTTTATATTCATGAAAATACGATTGTGAGTAATAAGAGTACATCCAAACAAGACAGCATAGGCAAAATATCTGCACAAAAAGAAACGTTCATTGTTTCGGAGTTCTCACCCCGGGGGGGGAACTCCCATATAAAAGTGACAGGGATGCTCGTCGTCTCGCTTAGGGGTAGAAATGGTAGGTTTATGCTTAAGCCATGCCCACATTGGTCTCCTTTAGGGGTCTAATTTTAATTTTTCGACGAAAACATGGGAGTCTCCCCGGTTCATCTTTTGAAGATCACAGAAGGGGTGTTTTCATGGAAACGTAATTTTTCGTTTGCAAATGTTCTTAAAGAATTGTAAGCCAACCATATTCCAGCCATTTTTAACAGGTGTTCTCTAAAGCATCCACCATGATTATTTTTGTGTTGTCTTTTCAATTCATATATAAACGCCTGTTACTATTTGAGAGACAATTTTGGCTGTTTATTATTATAATTATAATGGTTTTAAATTGGTTTACTTTCGGACGTGTACGTAACTCAGAAAAAAAGTTAAGAGTGAATTTTGCAAATGGGGGTCGATTTCTTACCGACAAACCTGTGAATAACAGTTTAACTTCACATTTCGTTTATCTTGTTCACACGTGCAAGCGTGCTAAGGTCAAAGACTCGAACCCTGGCCACACGAGGTACGTTGAAACACTACCGCGGCAACCTGTCCCCTTGAACAAACATGAGAAAATTTGATATTTTCAGGCAACAATGCTTTTTTCATATCACCTTTAATTAAAACAGGTAAGAATGAAATTAAGTCAATGGACAAGAGCAGGACATAAGTACTTAAATTTAATATATGACCCTGAATTGAATTACATGTTGTTGCTATTGGAATAAAAGGAATGGATGGTGTTTCAAGTAATATATCAAACATGAGATGCAGTGTTTCATCACCAGATGAAACACCGAGAAGAGAGTTGAAAATACGACGCGCAGCGGAGTATTTTTGACGAACTTCGAGGTGTTTCATCTGGTGATGAAACACTGTGTCGAATGTTTGATATTACTTCTCAAACAAAATCATTTTTGAAGGAGAAATTAAGGATGCAAATACTAAGCAGTGTTTCATCCGATTTCCAAACACTCATTAAACATTAATTTCCTTTGTATTTTCTTAATGAATTATTAATGAGTTTGAGAACAATAGATGAGACCCTCTCACCTTACTGGTAGATGTCATATTAAGACTAGTACATATCAGGAAAACTTATACAAGACTTTTAATTCGTGCTCTGTAGGGTCTTAAACTTGCAGCTATAGACTACGCAGTTATATTCCTAGAAGAAGCCTAAGCAAAAAGAAACAAAAGCAAACAATCAAACAAAACAAAAAACAAAAATTCGGTGTGAAGCATATGTTTTATATTGGATAGCCGCCAGGGCAACCTACCTTATTGAAGAAATATGAGTAAATTGGATACTCTCAGGTACCAGGACTCTATTTACATAAAACCCGTATTTTTTTTTTTACTGGATTTAACCAGGACTTAACCTTTTATCGTAAGTTACCAGGATATCACATTTTTCTTAGTTTTTAACCAGTATTTCTACTTTAACGTGCTTTTTAAACCACATTCATAGCAATGTCAAACGTTTCTTACTTAAACTAAACTATGCAATTTAAATAACAAAAGAGGGAACATTTAATTTGTGGTCCTAAGGAGTCTGTTGAGATGAATATATGTTGCAAGTTTTTTCTGTAACCAGGTACTGTATTTCCAATCGGCCCATTTTTTAGTTGCTCCTTACCACGGCCGCCACGGCCAGCTTGCGAGAAAGAATATACTGGACTGGACTATGAAACAGTTGGTGGACGGACATCTTGATATGCCACCTGATATCACTCCACATAGAACTGCAGTGCGATCTCGCCATAAATTTAATAACGGACAGAATTGTGGTTAAATCGCTTGAAATATCCGTTCTTCTGTTGTTAACGCTTTTTGGAACACTTGTACTGAACTTAACCTCTTGTGAATATAAAAATATACATTTTTATCGCTAAATGTTTTATAGTTTTTAAATTTTTTATTCAGATGTTAATTTTCACTAACCAAAAGTTTCAGCCTTTCAGTTGGGTTAATGAAACTAAAGTACGCGCCCTGTAAATAGGCTCCCTCCCCTTTCTGCAATCTGCAAAGTTTTGTAAAAGGGGCATTTGTTGAATGGCCTACGAGCACCCCAGAGAACTTGTTGAACAAAATCGAATCCGTTTTCCCACGATAATGGGACTGAAGAAAAAAATATATCAAATGATTAAACAATGTTGGGTGCCCTTAGCAGATAAGTTTATTTCTGTTTCATCGACTCTTTTACATAAACTCAGTTTAGACACAGAACAGACAGAACGGAGTAAATTAAAACTAATACATTTCTCCCCTGTCTGTGGACGTCCTTAGATTTTCTATCCGAGAAAGCTATTTTTTTGATATGCCTTTAATTTTTAAGATTCTAGCGTTATGGAGCACAGCGCCCATTTTCCAATCCAGGTCAAACCCGTTCAGTGAATTAGCGATCCTGATTTTCTTTTTAAGACTCAACCTGTAGCCGGCGGTTAACAACTCATAAATATAGTTAGCACTAAAACACCGATCCCTGCTATAACGGTTCTTGTTTATCTCATCGTAATTTTCGCCACAAAATGATTTCAGATGTACTTCAATTTTCCCTGGGGTGACAAAATTGTTTTGGCAATCAGAACAAACAGCGTTTATGTCTGTTAAGGCATAATATAACGCTGAAAACCCATAGAATTTGCCTCTTAATCTAGGTTGGTTAGAGAAAGGACACTTCTTCAAATCTGACGAACGACAAAAAAATAAATTACGGATTATATCCTTACAGACTTCAACACGAGCTGTGCCTTCGAAAACACGTGCCTGGCCATAAAATTCTAGTGATTCCTTGAAACCTTTATTATGACAGGGACTTTTGACGGCACATTCTTCATTTTCATTACAATCACTTTTTTTGACAATGGATTCTAAATAGCGTTCCTTTGCCTCATCCTGGCCATAACCTAAATAACTACGAGCAAAAACGTTATAGGTTTTTCCTGCCACTGAAATGGAAAACGTTTCAGGGTTCTTTTTCCTTTTCAAATCCCAAGTATTTTGGTGCGATGCCCCTCCCAAATCTAAACTACCATAAGAGGCTTGATTTGTGCCAAAAATGCCCGTCAAAAAATTGACAGTTATCCAGGAATAAATTCCTTCTGCTGTTCCAGAAATGATTCTAACATCTACATCTTCTTGGAACAAAAATGGACATTTATCCTTATCATGAAACAGTTTTCTAACTTCATCTAATATGGCGTTTGCTTGATCTGTAGGAACGAGCCTCATTCCAGCTGTAGCCAGCAAATATATTGGAGTTGACGATTGCTTGTCTTGTGGAATGGTCTTCTTGGCTGACTCCAATAGTGGCATCATGTAGGCTTCGACTTGAGAAGGGTCGTCAGCAAGCTCTGAAATACCAGGTTTTATTTTGCTCGGGGAAGGATCAAGCTCTTTCACATCAGAGGCTTTTATGAATTTTCCGCTTTCCAGGAACTGGTAGATTGACATACGGGTTCCACTGGAACCTGCGTCAAACAGTATGACGTATTCAGCCTGCTGTTCACTTTTCTGTTTTGCGCTCACAGTAAAGCAGAGGAGAGCAAAAACCAGAGCAACCACCATCAAATCTTTCATCTTGTTATATAATCTGCAAAAATTTATATCAGCCCTTGAAGAGAGTGTTAAAAATTATCGGGGTCATAAGCAGCTGGAAGAAAATCACGAATTCTCCTGACAAATGTGAAAGCCAATTAGCCTTTGTTACGTGTACATTGCGCTACTGATTGTTCTTTAAATTACCAGGTTCAATTCATCACACATTGCTGAATTTTGCTGTAATACTCGAATTTAACGCTTCGTCATCAGTAGTAATGCAGAATCGATAACTTGGACAACAAAAATGTCACTTTCTCCCGTATTTCATTTTTTTAATATAGCAGGTTTTCTTACGTTGCTAGTCATGCGTTTTGATCGCCGAGATGAAAGAATCATTTAAATCCCAATCCAAATCAGTGACGACTGGGAAACCCTCGGTATAAATATGTGTAGATATTTACTGCATAAAGTTGATGAGAAACGTTCATTTGAAAGACAAATCTATGTATTTCAGCCTGTACAACATAAGGCAGGTATTTTTGACAGGTCACACTGTTACACAGGTCAGAATAAAAGTCATCTTGATACAGATAAAGAGACAGAACCAAAAGTTTTTTCTAAAAGTAATTACTAGCCCTAATCTATCTCATTCAAAATGTTGCTTTTGATAATAGGCAAACTATTTGGGTTCGTTAACTATCAATAAAACAGTACAATACATTACTTAACATTACAAGTTCAAGTAACGGATTTTAGTCATTCATTAGATCAATTCACTTCTTCTTTTTAAGATTTGATCAACAACAAAATCAAATGAAGTACTGGAAATCACGCTGGCGGAAATTCCGATTTCCTACTCGTAGACCGTCCTATTTGTAGTTTTTCAAATTCAAGGTTGCTAACTAGAATTACTTGTATCACAGAGCCTGGTGAGCATGTTGCTATTAAAAAATACCCATTGGATTCGTAAAGGTGGAAGACTACAACATCAAAAATAACTCGTGAAAGTAAAGAAATAACAGAATGATAGTAAAAATCTGGAGCTCTTACCTCCATGTGACAGAATTTGTCCAGCAGCAGCGACTCGTACAGTGACTGATGGCGTTGTTTCACAAACACTGGAATAAGAGTGCTCGTCTATACCTTGGGGAAATCTTAGGTGAAATTAATAGAGTGTTCCGGCAACTCGAGGGTTTGGGTGAGACAGGAATTTGTATGGACAATTGCACAGTGACGTCATTTTACTACAGCTTCCAGAATCCTTCAGTTCGTTGTTTTCTTGTACATATTAGGGCTATTGTTTCTTTAATCCTCTGCAGAATTGTCAAATTTAAATAAGAAAGCAAAAACGAAATGAGTAGTCAAATGTGGCAGTAGAAGTTGTATTTGTAGTTGTAATCAAATAGACTGTTCTTGATCACGTTTGATTGTGTGTGCTTATTGGAGCGGAATGTGTGAACAGGTCTATTAGAGTCGAGGTTAATGAACCTTTTGCAAAAAATTAAAAGACACCTTTTTGCCACGATATTTTTTACAGCATACGCTTCTAAAACTTTTGCAAGACTCTTTTTTCTGGGGCTTGACTTTCTTCCTGGACTCGGTTTCCACTCCTGTCCAACTTAAGATCAAGAAAGCCTTTCATATTCAATGGAAAGAACCCACCCTGAGTAAACAAATCAAACACTGTTCATAATTTGACGGTTACGTCACTTGCATTCACAATTTGCGCTAACTCGGTCAAATAATATGTAATATTGCAATTAGTTATTACTACCCCTATATGCAATTAACACTCCGCTCTCGCGGTCATCTTACAAATTTTGAAAACGTTTTTGAACTGACGATGGATAATGACTCATCCAGGCACAATGTCTTCAAAATTTACAACTTTTATTTTACTACCACGGAATTTCGGTAATAATGGTATTAACGTACTTTTGTTTGTTTTCAATGTGCAATTTATTTCAAAATCTTTTTATAAGAAATGTGGAATTGTCCCAAAGGCTATATCGTATCGACACACTCTTCAGTGGCAGTTTGACTTCACATATCGGTTACCTGAGAGCCGATGGTTGGAAGCACATTTGTTAGATCATTGCCGCAATGAAGCTGGCTGAAATACTCTGTAACACCAAAGTAAATCATACTTACATGACCTTTAGTTTGTGCGTTATTAATGATTAATGTTTTTGATATGATTGTTTGCCTTGTTCCAAAGTATTTGTATAAATAGTTCCACTTATTCTCGTGGTTGAGAACTTAGTGATACAGAAATCCTCGATCTCGTTGAGCACGATTTACGTTTTCCAAAATGATAGCAACGTACGTGTTTACAATGACAAGAAACACTACTATGACGTAGCTAGCCAAGTAAACCATAGCGCCAAAGGAACCACAGTTACCATGGGGAAGATTGAGGTAACTGGGATAACAGTCTGGTGGTTCCACTAACAAGGCTTACATGATGTCATTCCATCCAGAGCCAGTAGCTAGACGAAACAGCAACAGCAGTGAAGAAAAAAATGTCTCGAAATTTACAGTGTCATTTAACTCACCTGCGCGCTTCACGTGACCAAACGCCGACATGCTCATGATGGCGTAAATAAACATGACCATGAAGAGTAGAGTTCCAACGTTGAACAGTGCAGGTAGCGATATCATGAGAGCCCACAACAGCTGACGAATACCCTTGGCGAATTCCACTAGCCTGAGCAACCTGGCGATTCTAAAGATTGGTAGAACTGCCTTGGAAGACATTATTTATAGTCGGGGAGAGTGTGAGATGACGTAAAGATCACGTGACGAAATGCTTCGTGTGAGCATGAGTTTGCGAGCCTAAGTCGTTCGAGGGTCTTCGAGCGATTGTAATCGATTGATCCTGTCTGATCGTGTAAGATGAAATAAAACTCTGTTGGATTTTGTGGACTTGTTTCGAGCCTGGCAACATGAGCATATGTTGCTATTAAAAAATACGCATTAGATTAATAAGGGGGGAAGACTACAACATCAAAAATAACTTGTGAAAGGAAAAAAAATACTGAATGATATCGAGTTAGTAAAAATCTAGAGCGCTTACCTTTGTGTCACAATGGAGAATCTGTTCAACCGCAGCGACTCGTACAGGAACCGGTGGCGTTGTTTCACAAACGCTGGAACTGAAGAGTGCTCGTCTATACCTTGGGGAAATCTTAGGTAAAATGAATATCGTGGGTCGTCCCCTTCAACTAATGACATCCTGTTGACAACTTGTTTGGTTTTAATTTTCCCAGCCAATCAGAAAAAAAGTGTTGACAGGCTAAATACGAATCAAAAGCTCGTGATAATGTGAAACGTGGCCTTTGAGGTTGCTTAAACAAACACAGGTTTTTCTTGAATTGTATCTCTCGCGTAGCTAGGTGACTACAATGCATCGTAAACTTGACTGAGTAAATCTTATTTTTGCCTCTCTAAGTCTTATATTTATTTAGAGGTCATGAAGCTGGTTTGTTTTATCCCACATATTGAGTAATTATTTCCTGTTTTTGATGCTTAATTAAGTCTGTAGGTGTTTCTGATAGGATTTCAGTGTTGATCTCAGATGCAGGTGTAAAGTACCCTTCTTTTGACCACTTTTAAAGCATAAAGCTTTTTATTACGGCTGAATAAAGATTTAAGTTTCTTCGATTTTCTCCGACTGAAATAACTGGATCTGAATATTTACATACCAAGGAGCCTTGACTACATACATGTAGTTTCTTTGTCCGTGAATGTGATAATTTCCAGTTAACAAATCGACCACAATTTCCCATGGTCTACGCTCTTATAGACCACAGAAATGACGTCATAAAATGTTCAAAACTCAAGAGGAACCAGTCGCCTGCGGCTCGTGGTTTCACTGCAAAGTCTTTCATATTCAATGGAAAGAACCCGCCGTGAATAAACAAATCAATCACTGTTCGTAATTTGACACTTCCTCTAGTTTTCCTTTTGTTTGTACCTGTTTTACGTCACTAGCATTCACAATTTGCGCTGACTCGGGTTAGTGTTATGCAATTAGTTATTATTCCCCCTATATGTAATTAACACTCTCTGTCATCTTATAAATTTTGTGAATGTTCTTGAACTCATGATAGATAGTGACTCACCCCGGCGAAATGTCTTCAAAACTTATCCGTTTTTACAATTTCCATTTTTTGCTACCACGGAATTTCGGTAATAATGATATTATTGTTAATCGTGTTCATTTTCAACGTGCACTTTATTCTAGCCTGAGAAAACAGCCGACATTTAGCGACGCGACCAATGGTTTCCCCGCCAAATGACGTCTGAGAAACGAGCGCAGAAATTCTATACTGATGACGCGTCACTACTCAGATCTGGGTAGTGCTTCTGATTGGTTGAATCAAATTTCCCACGCGGCACGACCAATCAGAAGCACTACGCAGATCTGGGTAGTGACGTGTCCTCAGAATGGAATTTCTGCGCTCGTTTCTAAGACGTTATACGGCGGGGAAACCAGTGGAAGCGTCGCCAAATGTCGGCTGTTTTCTCTGGCTAACTTTATTCTAAAATCTTTTTATAAGAAATGTGGAATTGTCTCAAAGGCTATATCGTATCGACACACTCTTGAATGGCAGTTTGACTTCACAGATCGGTTACCTTGTACATTTGCGCGTTGAGGTTAAATTTGCCAAGCAGCTTTTCTATAGGTCATCTGAAACTCCTTTTATGATCAAGAGAAAACAGGAGAAAAAAATTACAGGAAACTCAGGAGAATTGATTACTCTGTCATCACAAATAAACTTAAGAAAGTGTTGCGGTCAGAAGTGCAGTAACGGATTGAAATGCCCATGCAAACGCGAGAAATTTAATTCTTCGCACATTCCCTCTTGAAGCCGCTGCACCATGAAAGGTCTAGAATTCAATGTTGCATTGTACAATATGTAAAATACTACTCTGTGTATGTGTTTGATGGTTTTAATATCTTGGAGGAGAAAAGCCGGTTGTAATAATGGTGATATTATTACAAAAATGCTCCAGACATATAACTAATGCTGAATCAGAGATTCAACTTAAAGGCTTGCCTGTTATTTATTCGCCCAACAAAATTACATACTTTGCTATGAAGAAAGCGATACAATATGTAGGTAATATTAAAATAAGGAACGCAAAACTAATATAAACTAAGATCACCTAGTAATTCTCTCAGTTCTCCTCTCCCTCCCATGCTATTAACCGAACGTATGCCAAGACGATTTTCTGACTGAGATAGCAACAAATGATTAAGATAGCAAGCCGAATTCTCTAAGTTGCGGTTAATTTATCTTTTCCCATCATAGTAAGCATGTAATGGGTTTTGCCATTTGATGTTTATATAATTTACATATTTGAGGCAAAAGCATGGGCAAAACAGCAGCCCAACGGCATGGTGTTGCACTCCGCATTTTTCAAAACATGATTTAAATTGCTCACTTACCATAATGACTCTCATATTGACAAAACCTGTAATCGTACATTATTTTATGGTAACACGAAAGAAGCGCATCTATTATAAAACTTCTTTGTTTGGCAAATTCTACCTTTTTCCGCAAAAGGTAGTCGCCCTGCAAAATAAAATTATATGAACTTCAAGGACAAAAAACAAGGGACCCTTTTATTTTAGGTTAAATGCTAAACTAATCTTCCCAATTAATAATATATGAGAGCTGATTGTTGGAAACGCATTTGTTAGATCATCGCCGCAATGAAGCTGGCTGAAATACTCTGTGATAGCACCAGAGTACATCATACTTACATGATCTTTAGTTTGTGCGTTATTAATGATTAATACTGTTTTTGATATTATTGTTTGCCTGGCCCCTAAGTATTTGTATAAATATTTCTACTTATTCTCGAGGTTGAGAATTGGGATCATCTCGGACCTGAAGACTGGCAACATTGGGGAAACTGTTGCTACAACAACGTTTCAAGAAGTTTGATAACCTCGAACACGCTACGCTCTTTTGCTGCGTAAACTGGCCCTTCTTTAGTCAACACTTCCCTTGACTTGTCAGGTTATTGTCTCGGACACCTCTTCAAGTATTTTAGTCTTAGTAGACCCATTTATCGAGGAAATCCTCTTCTGGGTTATGAAAGACTTGTTGAAGCTAGCCTCCATTCTGACGGTAATTTCCTTGAATACCTCTACTGATTCACCGTGCTCTTCCAGAACACGTCGAACCAGAGCTTTCAACAGATCGAAGCAATATATTAGGTCGCCTGATCGCACGGGAATGTCCATATCCCTCAAGATTTCGGAGTTTGGTTTGGGAATTATAAACGGTTTATCCAAGGAAGCCACGAATTCCGAAAGTTGAGCAACTGGAAGGTACTGCTTTCCGTCGAGAACAAAGGCTCCCCATGATACGTAATAGCTGTCAAAATTTTCTTTAGTGATACAGAAATCTTCGATCTCGTGAGCACGATTTACGTTTTCCAGAATGATGGCAACGTACATGTTTACAATGACAAGAAACACTACTATGATGTAGCTAGCCAAGTAAACCACAGCTCCAAACGAGCCACAGTTACCATGGGGAAGATTAAGGTAGCTGGGATCACAGTCTGGTGGTTCCAGTAACAAGGCTTCCATGATGTCATTCCATCCAGAGCCAGTAGCCAGACGAAACAGCAACAGAAGTGAAGAAAAAAATGTCTCGAAGTTTACAGTGTCATTTAACTCACCTGCGCGCTTCACGTGACCAAACGCCGACATGCCTATGATGGCGTAGATAAACATGACCATGAAGAGAAGAGTACCTATGTTGAAGAGTGCTGGTAGCGATATCATGAGAGCCCACAACAGTTGACGAATACCCTTGGCGAATTCCACTAGCCTGAGCAGCCTGGCGATTCTAAAGATTCGTAGAACACGGAGGAGACTGGGGCTAACTACACCTTGTTTGGCATCAAACTGATCAAGCATCACATCTGTCAAATTAAATCCAAAAAATTAATTTGTTTAACCACGAAGCACTAAAGAGTTCTTAAGAAGACATGTGCGTTCCAGTTCGAATTAGAATAGACCCTTTGCAGCTAGCCATTCACGTGGTAAAAAACCGCCATGCTAAATCGCAGTACCCGGCGAAAAACCTCTTGGAGAAAGAGAGAGAACCAGAAACAAACTCAACCCCGCATATTGCGTCAACGCCGAGGATTTGAACGCGGCCCCCAGCGCTTTCACCACTTCTCCACCTTTGCTCCCCATGCACGCTTATAATATCATTCCCTGGGAAAACAAAAATAGTATACGATACAACTGTACCTGAATTTCAAGCTTTTATAATTATCACCTTGACTTTTCTTCAAAATTACGTTTTACGTGCTTTCGAACGCAAGGGTCAATGTTTGTCATTTTTTTGCCAAACAAACTGACTAAACTTTGTTGTCCAAAAGGGTGGTATAAATAATGTTTAAATTCCATACCCACAAGAGAACTGATAACAATGACAAAGTCGAATACGTTCCAGGCCTTCTTGAAGTAATGCGTCCTCAGTGCAATAATCTTGACTATAGCTTCTAACACAAATATCCCAGTAAAAACGAAATTGGACAGGCGTAAACAGCAGTCAAGGCAAATAAGACACATATGAACTTACATTAACGTAATTTATCTTAAGGTTAATCTTAAGGATGGGGAGAGAAGACGACCGACACTGACATTTTATAAAAAGGATATGAAGGACGTCTGAAACTTGGGATGACTGTCCATAGTGTTGTATGGTCATCATTACCATGTTGCACATGATTACTGTAAGAATAACCACCTCAAATTTATCTCCTGAAACCACGTCGTATAACAAACCAAACCATCGTCCCTAAAAGCAAGAAAATTAATCACCAAAATTCACGCGGTGATTAGCATCCACTGTCACTGCATAATCAAGCATATGTATTATGAGAATAAACCAAATGATAAATTATGACCTGTCTTCAACATAAAGCAGCCTTCACCAACTAGGTTAACAAAGATTGTTATAAAGTTACAATTTCTGATCTTAGGATACAGCCTCGATTGTCATTTGCTGAAAAGTGTTCACAAGTACTGTGTTGTGCATAGTTCAATATTTGTCTGTTCCTTGCGAAGACTTTTTGCTTTTTCCTTAAATTTTCTCTCTACGTCAGCCGAGGGAACATCTATTCTATACGTACCAGTCAGTCTCACCTCTGGTCGCCTCCTAAAGTAAAACTGAGAGAGAGAACATTTCAAGAGGTGGTAAGACTACATACCTGTGGTCGAATCTGTCGATTAGGGGGTTTCTTTTTGGCAGCTTCCTTGAGAAAATTGACCCATTTCCTCTGTTTATCGGTCAGTAGCATTCCCATGCTGTTGAGTTCCTCGTACTACGATAGAAAATCGAAAGATTGTTTTGACGTTGATTACAGTATGGGGTACATTTATTGCAGTACTTTGAAGGCAACTGTTGCATGGAGCATCTACAGTTAAAAGTTCTGATGACCCATCTATCTTTTATTCCTACTTCAGGGAGCCCACTTTGCTTTGTATAAAAAAATGTAGATGACATTAGCATCGTACAAAAACCATATGGGGTTTTTCAATTTTCACTTTCGATGAATTCTCCGTCCTTGACTCAAGCCATCAGTTATTGCTGCTTTTGGTCAGGGAGGTAATAAAGAAGAACCAAGGGGGCAGCTTATGTTTGCGCGAAATTCAAATGAATGGAACAGGCCTGTACAGAAGAATTTTTTGTGTCGATTCCTGAAGTATTTTAACATTTTGGGGGTCAATTTGGTACATTTTCTCCTTTTCTTAGCGGATTTTCCAGTAGTTACAGAAATCCATTGATTCAATCTGCCCGTCTCCCGTGTTTGATTTCAGCGTCTAGAACGAATAACACTTTGAGGTGCCTCACCTTCTTTTTCAGGGTGTTAAAGTTATCGATAATCACTCCAACAAAGAGGTTCAACACAAAGAATGATCCTACAACAATGAAGGCAACGAAGAAGCAGTACGACACTAATCTGTTTTCATGCTTGGGCTGCATATCAACCTGAAACATATAACAGACAATTTAGTTTTCCCCAGGAATTCTTCCAATAGATCTAGTGTGGGCAAGAGATGAACCAAACCTTTCTGTTAAACAAGGCAAGATATTGCCGTCAAGGTTGGAACCGTTTTCTTGAAAGAAAGCGTTAAAGTTAGTGTTTAGTCTGGTTTGTAAAATTTCGCGACTGGGAATAAGAATCATAAACTGAGGTTCGTCTTGTGACTTTACGCATATTTATCATAACATAACGGCATTTTAAAGGAGGTAGCGTGGCCGAGTGGTTAGAGCACTGGACTTCTAATTCGGAGGCCCCGAGTTCGAGTCCCGCCCTGACCGCTAGCTGGATTTGTTCTCGGTAGTGTCGAGTTCAAATCCTCGGCCAGGCTCGTAAAATAGCCAACTGATTCGCCCCCTACCAGTTGGGATTTTTAACCATGTCATGTTGTTTCCTTTAAGTTATTTGTTTCATTATCCCTGAAAAGCCCTAATGAGGGGAGAGGATAATTAGTATAGTATTATAATTATTACTATTCAATGAGATTAAGGACAACAGCCTCCACAAATTACATGGCCTTTTGCCGCCACGTAATCTTAGTACTGTAGCCTTAAGGAGAAAGCGCGCTTTTAACGTGCCTCTTTGTAGAACAAATAGACTAATGAATAGTTTTATCATGCATAACGCGGCTATTTTCTAATGGTTTTATTGTAAATTCGCGGCTATTTTCTTAAATTTCATGACGTAGTATCTTTGTTCCTTTGTTTTATTTATTTACTGTTATTGATTTATAATAGTTAGTCTTAGTATTCAACGTATTGTACAGTCCGTAATCCAGCCCTTGGGCTGCAATGGATTTTTAATAAAGCTATCTATCTATCTATTATTTATAATCATACCCAAAGGAAATGTTGCACACGACAAGTTTCTTAAGCCCAAATGTTGATTTCTGTAATATACATACCTCAGTAGAATCGACTGCGTCCTTCATTACTTCCATCCAGCCCTCAAAGGTCGCCTGAAATGTATTCCATCCCAAGTTAATTAGATTCCACAGGAAAAGCGTGATACGTTGGTCCCTACTATACTACGTTACTTCACCTTACAGGCTCTTAGGTTGTTTAGGTTGTATTATCGAGGAAAATTACCGAGAAATATAGAAAATTCACTCACCACCTGCATAAGTGCGAGAAAGCCTGTGAACACGTTATCAAATGACACTTTGGAGTTTACCCAACGATATCCGTCAGGATGACTGAGGCACTCCTCTTTGTTGGCGACCACGCTGAAGGGTAATATTTCATTGTCTTGGTCCACACACTTGTAAAACTTTCCAGAAAAGAGATGAACACCAAGGATACTGAATATCAGCCAAAAGAGCAGTGAAACTAACAGGACATTTCCAATTCCAGGAATAGCAGCAAAGAGTGAGTTAACTACCACCTAAAAGAAATTGAATAATGATTGGTAGAATCACTTCTCATAGCACTAGCCAATAGCTCATTAATATTTTGGAAATTTGAACTCAGACGCGGTGCCCAGGTGTACCTTGGGAGTTAAGGAGATCAGTGCCTCCGTTTGTACTAAGGCACATGCTTGTGGCGCTGTACTTGCTCTTCAGATTAAAAATGGGCTTGTTTGTGACTTCTTGTAATTTCTGCTTAAGTTTTCAAAACACCAGTGATTGGGTGCAATAGACCCAAGCCCAAAACGTTTTATCCCGGAGTGAGTCGAAGTGAATTGAAATTTCCCTCGCTTGTTACATTGTAATATTACTGTATTCTACCAAATACCCTCTCTCGAACGTTTGGCAGAGTATTTTTCTTTACTTGTTACTTAAACGGACTAGCAACCAGCGGACGGTGGAGAAGACAATTATAGTAACCTTGCCCTTAAAACGCTTATCTTCGCAGGATTATGGCACCAATTACTATACCTTACTCTGTTATTTCGCTCTGTTATTTTCCCCTAACATTCTCTTTATTAAATATTTTTAACTCAGAAAAAAAGCACGGAATCTCTTATTTACCCTCATGCCCTCCAGTCTTGAGATGGCCCTCAGAGGTCTTAATGCGCGCAGGGTACGCAGGGAACGAAACACAGCCAGGTTCTTGTTTTCAAAAACGCAAGCAATTGAGATCTGCGGAAAAGATGCATAAAAAGATAAGATACTCAGCTTAAACAAACCTAAGAACTTCGATTTCGTATTTCCTTCAAAAATACTTACTGAAACAATGAAAGTGTCCAGACAGTTCCAAGCTGAGGAAAAGTACTTAATAAGCCCAAAGCCAATTACTTTCAGTATAAACTCCAGGGTAAAAATGGCCGCGAACACGAAGTTGAGAATTTCTAAAGTTTTGGCGAGCTTCGGTTTCTCGTGTAGATGGACGTCTTCAAAAATCTGCAAACAAGGAAACAGTTTTGGAATGAAGTAACACAATAAAGTTCTTCCTAGAATAATCAAATATTTGCCATGAAAAAGTTGTTGAGTTAAGCTCTTAATATCTTAAGAAGAGTATTATAAATTTTGATTAAGGTCTCTTACAAATCTTTCAGCAGTGGTAACGGTCAACAAACCGAACATACCAGAGTAAAACTGCTCATGAACACTGTGGCAAGAATAAACCATTCAAAGTACTTTTTTTCCACGAAAACTCTCACTCTGCATCGGAACTTGAGCCAGCAAAAATGACGCTTTGAAAGTGGTTTCCACAATGGACAGTCAACGTTTACGCAGCGTTCCGGCAGGCAGTCGTCAATCTCCATCATATATCGAGTGGGTAACGGTTTCGACAAACTTGGGCCATTTTCAGGAATATCTCGATCCTCAGGTTCAATTTTACATCTCATGGTCAGTGTGCCACTGGGCGAATAATCAGAGTTATTTTCGGGCATCCGTACTATATCTCTTGATGTATTTGAGCCTTTTTCATCAAAGTCTCTGCCTGAAAGGGAATGAAATGAAATATGATGGAACGGTTTTGTCGTGCGCTTTTTTAAAACGAATATCAGTAAGGGCACATACTTTAATTGGGCAATCAGAAATGAAAAGTAGGGTCCACTACCGCCGTGCCGCCACCCCGCTATAACAACGGACACTCCGATAAAACGGACAGCAGCTAAATTCCAGGCAGAAATAAACTGCAGACGATTGACTGCCGTTATGACGGACTCTCGCTAATAAGGACACTAACTCGAGGTCCCAATAGTGTTCGCTCTAATCGGAGTTGACTGCAAATGGATAAAGGAGCCAGGTTAAGTTGATTGACAAGAATTTGGCACCAGATTTCCTAACCAGTAACAGTGCAACAGTATGAAAGCTACAAAGTGATCTATTTAAAGTATTTTTCTCCTCACTTTTACAAGCAATGCCATCGGATTCTTCATCATGGTGCTCGGGGTCGCATATTGCCAGTGAGCCCCCGGTGTTTTCGTCTGAGCAACGGCTGCTCTCTAAAACCTGAAGCTCGTAAAGGCGAAAAGGCTCGCGGTACTTCGCTACAAAAAGGCGAGATTTCCGTGTTCTGAATGCCTGTTTAATGTCGCATCTGGATTGTCTCTCCATTGAAAGTGTGTCAGCATCTGCATTTGCATCCGTTTCCCTAAAGTCAAATGCGTTTACCAGAAGCGCAACAAACAGGTTGAGTACCTGGAAAACATCAAACAAATACAACAAAAAAAAGATCAAAGGTGAAGCTGTTCTCCTGCACATACGTCGACCTTACAATCGTTCAATAGTTTTTTATTTCTTTTTCAACAACTTGATAATTGTTGCTTCTACTGTAAATTCATCATTTATTCTATGTATAGAGTAATTCGTCAGTTACGTCACTCTTGCTGTACAATTGTACGCATGCACTTTAATCCTTAAAAAACTTAGGGATAAAGCACAGAAAATTGGAAAGATGCAAATGAGTATGCAAAGAAAAGACTGGCAACGTGAACAGTATAGGGTAAGAAAAAATTTGTTTCCACTCACGATAAAATTTCCAACAACGAGAACCGTAAGGAAAAACATCGTTGCCTTAGCTGCACTAGTCGCTCTCATGCAATCCCAGAGCGGCTCGATCCATTCCCCACACAGCACTCTGAAAACCATCATACAAGCGTGCCAAAAGTCGTTGAAATTCCAGCGTGGTACTCCATCTTCACCAAACTTATCTGGTGTGTAAGATTTACCGAATACCTTTATTCCCAGCACAGCGAATATGTAAATAACCACACCAAGGATAAGCGTGATATTACCCACAGGCTCAACACTTCTAGCAATGGCTCTCATCAACCTCTCCATCGTCTTCCACGACTTAGCCAAACAAAGAACTCGCACCTACAAGGCAAGTCGGCAAATAACATATATGTACAATTTGAATCACTTTTGTCTCAGGCAAACGATTGCCTACCATTATGGTAGAGAGATTTAGAATCCCGTATACCTTTCACGGCAAACGGAAAAAGTCAAATTGTGCCCCATGACCAAGTTTCCTCTTTACTTTTTATCACTGTTTCATGTTAGCTTCATCCACATAAATTATTTTGGTCTGTGTTTTACCATCTCTTAAATTGAGAAATTCCTGAATTAAAACTTGCCTTGTCATATTCCGTAAACGTGATTCCAAAGCTCTCTTATGAGTTTCAACTTGGAGTAACTTTAAAGAATGTAGACAAATTCCACAATGTATCTCGATGAAGACTGATACTAATACTGATTCTGATTCAACCTTCGTAATCATATGAAAACGAAAAAGAAACATGCTTATAGAGAAAGGCTCGAAGTCGAACTCAAGAGAGAGATTTATTTGACCGCCTACCAATCTTAACGTTCTAAAGATGCTGAGTCCCTCAGCAGACTTGTAAAAGTAACCTAGCAAGCTTCCTGATACAACTGTTGTGTCAAATACGTTCCATCGACTGCGGATAAACGCCTTCGGTCCAACTGCTACCAATCGGAACACAATCTCTGTCGCAAATAGCACTGTAAAGACCTGTGTGATAAAACGAAAAGAGCTATAAAAAACTCGACTTCTTTGGGGCTGTTATCCTGTGTAATATAGGGCAAGGAGTTTTTTTTATATTGTTCCGCAATGATAGGAAGAGCCAAGAAATGTAAGTGTCAATCTTTAAGTCCTTATCATCATAGCTATTTGCCAAATGCCTATCATTAGGCTATATTATGTTGTATTGTGCTTTTTACAGCTGTGACATATATGATTGAACAAATGACTTATTTGAAATATCCCATAAATCGCACCGAGTATCTTAGTAAAGAGAATTAGGTACGTACAAAGGAAGAAAAGAACTCTTTGTCGCCGGTGGGCATTGAACCACGACCACCGGGTTAGATCTGCCGACATTCCAAGAAGAACCTTCCTAACTTAAAGGTTCGTATATTAGATAGGTGGTTATCAGTTTAAACGTATTTAGGAGAATTATTTCCGTTAAGACTAAACTCTAAGATACTCAAACACTTTCTGCGTATGTAAGGTAACTCGTCTTTCCTGAAACAAAAGAGAATCAATGGCAAAGGACAAAAATATGTCATGATGACACTTACTAGATTGATAGAGTCCAAGACGTGCCGAAACTCAGGTCCAATACCATGGTGATACAACGCCAGTACAATAGTGTTTAAGAGTATCAGAATGACAATTATAACATCAAAAGTGGAATGAGAGGTGATATCGTACATCCACTGTCGCACCTTTTGTAAAAAGTTGCGCATACGCATAAGAACATTGCACTGTACATCATTCACCCCCGTTCTCTCTCTGAGTGTACAAACTGGCAATAGGCACTGATGCGCTTCATTTTCTTTGCCTTTTGCTCCATGAGCTTTATCGATTAGTTCTTCCTTCGCTGCTGGAGGAGAGCTTCCATCCAAACGAACGAGACGTCTTAACGTTTCCTTGTCGGCTGGGTACGAAGGACCAGTTTGTCGCAGGAGGTTTCTCTTTTCTCTCTAATAGTTTAAAGAGAAAACCAAATGGTAAGAGACTTCACCAAATATCGAAACTACACCTATGCTTCTTGCCCATGCAAGGCTTTCAGAAGTTCTTTCGTCGCGCGTTTTTCGCCTGTCGTTTCTTTTGACTGTTAACGAACGAAGTGCACATCCGCGCAAGCTATAGCTGCGATTCATACTAGGAATTCGAGTATTTCATTTATTTCAAGTAAAACCGTGTTCCTGGTTGGATGTAATGAACAAATCCTCACAAGTAACTACATCCAATGTCTTCGCAGGCTGTTTTTTAAGGAGCAACTGTATCGTCAATTCAGTTGATGAAGCAGCTTACTTTTGTTTCTTTATCTCATTAAAACCGCTAACCATTTCGCGGTTGTGAAACTTACTAATTTGTTCAATATATTTATTACCTCTCTCTCGTCAGAACACAGCTCCTGTTCATATGATAAATACACCACCGCCAGTACCAAGTTCATTAGGTAAAAAGAGCAGAAGAATATCCCAATAATGAAATAAGCCACATAAACTGCACCAGTTGACCTGATAATCTGAGAGAACAACAGAAACTAGGGTTAAGGTTTCTAAATAATGAGAACCGTGAAGAGGCAGAGTTGTTTGCTTGGAAAAGGTGCCAGGTCTAATTAAGATTTTTCTGACCTCCAAGAAATGAAGTAAGAGCGGTAGCACCTCTAACATAGAAAAACTAAAAGTATTACTAAATATTTTGACGGAAATGTGGCAAAAGATTAAGGCCGCATACAAATACCGCTGCCCTTTATAAGCTGTAACCTGCCACTGCGAACCCTGAAGGGGAGAGGTATTGTTTCAAACAAGACATGATTTCACTAAATTCTGCAAAAAATACAAAGTCCCTTGAAAATTTCACAGAGTTAGAAACACTTAGTAAAGTTACCAAATTAAATAGGCATGCGCCCTGTACAAGGTCAAAAGGAGAGAAAAGGGCTCGAAGCCATTTTTTAAACATTTTATACACTTCAGTTTTACTGTAGAGCTTTTATTTATAAATGGACTCGATTACCTTCTCGTACAGGTTTTCCCAATAATCCATTGTTAGTATCTGCAGGGCCATAAGTAGTGACCAACCAATATTATCAAACGATGTGTAGCCATGGTCAGGGTTTGGTCCCGCATGAGCCATACAAGAGTAGTTGGATGGACAAGACCTACATAAGATGATAAATATTTAAACTATCTGAATAGACCTTTCCACGGTTTTTCAACTTTTGACATTGACAAGTTAGAGAAAATCCATCGACAAGGGCGTATCTGGGGGATGGGTTCGGGGAGTGTGCACCCCCCCTCCCCTAAGATGACCTGCGGCTTTCTAATACAACTGGTATTCTAAAAAAACAAAACTTTGTGCTTTACTGGTGTTGAAGTTAAACATGAGACGAGGTTAAAGAATTCATGTTAAACGCCGTAAAAATAGTAGTTCCTTGTGATGCACCCACTCCTAAGAAAAATCCTGGATCCGCCCCTGGTCGACAACACTGGAAAGAACGCCTTGAAATTAGTAAATTGCCAAGGTTGAAAGTACGTCTTGAGCGAGCGAAGATAGAGCTCCACTGGTTCGTGTCCCCACCATGCAAACGTTTGTAAAATTTCGCGACTGATTTAAAGACGCTCTTTCCTGCGGAGTTGACGGATTTTCCTAAACTTGTCCATGTCGAAAGTTGAAAAAAAAAAAATGGAATCGAAAGGTGGACAAGTGTCGATTTCAAGCTTATTTAAAGAATAATTTTTTATTTATCGGCCAAAGAGTGTTTTGCAACTGGGGTTTTGTTTTTCGAAATAACTCTTTGAAAATGTTTGGTATCTAATACTCACCCAGCGGTGGAGCTATTTCCGCAGATCAAAGGTTCGCCATCATAAGTAAACCAAAAACCTGAAAATGAAATATTTTTTCTTGCCTCAGTGATCTTAAGATTTTAGATGATGCCTTTTATTAACACAGAGGTCGAGAGAAAGGCAAACAAGGTATACTGGGCTTTTCTCTTAGCAAACACCGCTAGCCAGCCTTTGCCGTGTTCTGTGAATAATCTCGTGGCTTGTCCGCTAACTTGTATGTGTCAAATGTAAGGATTGTTTATTGAAGATAATAATTGCCAAAGTAGGAGCACGTTGATGAAAAACCCAGTTAGAAATTTTCAGTGATTGAAGTTAAAGGTTAACGATAACGATGGTAAAATAGGAATGATATTATGTTAATACTGTAGTTATAACTAACTTGCAATTAATGCCTTACTTTCGTTAAGAATCCGCTCCTGTAGGCTCAAAGAATTATTGTCAAATGGAATGCTGAGGACGCATTTGTTCCTCAGTTCTCCAGAAAACAGCTGCAGTCCTATGAGCGCCATGACACCGAGAAAGAAGAAAAACAAAACCAGGACATCGCTCAGTAGCTTCAGAGATCGGAGTAACGTGTTTACCATCGCACGGAGACCTTCAATAACAAAACAAGTTTGCTGTTATTTGAAAGGAAAAAGTGTTACAATCTTTTTTTACAATCGTAAAAATATACAACCATTTAGTTTATTTCCTTAAAAAGGGTCAAATATTTAGGGGTTTTCTAAGGGATTATTTAATGCTATTTCGCTATACCTCTGTAAAGAGTACCGATTATACACAGTTTGGATTGCAGTTACTGTAACAAGCAGTTGAAATTGGAGAGTTGGGGTTTTCGGAGGATGCCAAACGTGGTGTCATAAAGAAGAAGGGTGTAAGGTTCCTTCTTGATCCCCGAGAACTAGCGGAGGCTACTCAATTCACGACTAAAGTGGACTTACCTTTCAAGGCGGAAAATGTTCTAAGAGCTCGAAACACGCGGATGGTTCTGATTCCCGTTAAGTTCGCGATATTAGGTGCCACTGTGATATATCTGAGGGAAGAAAAACCTCACCATTTTAAAAGACAAATGTCGCTGCAAGTTTCAAAGGCATCAATAAACTTCTAGTCTCTCGTTTCAAGTTTTTAAACACTAAAAAAGTGCAAACTGTGGAGATTTACTTTCTGTTACAAATACCTAACTTACCCCAATACTACTACTATGAAATCCAGCCAATTCCAGGGATCTCTGAGGTAGGCGTATGTATGAAAAATAAACCCGCGAGACAAAATCTTGAGAATCATCTCCGTCGTGTATATTCCAGAGAAAAAGTATCTGAAAGAAGAATGTTTCATCAGCTACCAATTACTTCATAGTCTTATTGTATCTGTAATCCTTCAGGGTCACCCAAAAACCTTGTTGGAATCGAAGCCTGAAAAAGGTGTGAAACCCTGCGTGGTTGGGCCAGACATAACATAGGCACATCATATGATCTCCCGGCCCTTTCCAACCCCAATAATCCATTAAGATGGTTTTGTTCAATTAACTTCCAGGTTTGCCAAGAATAGTAGAGGAATTTACTGATCCTTTAAAAAGGGTCAGCAACCTGGAATAAATCCTTTGTGGTGATAGATAAAAGAGGAAATCTTACGTTAATAAGAAAGGTACGAATCTCGTAACGTCACGAAACTCGCAAAGGAAAAATGTGAGACAGACCCGAACCCAAGGCGTCCTAGACTAGCGGTAGTCTAAGCTACCGACAAACTGGTGGTGAACGCGATAAAAGCCAGCATTATTCCTTTCATTGGTTTTTCTGTTGTCAGTTTAATTCACTTACTCGGCTTCCTCCGGTGCGCTTTCAACCACGAGAAACACGCAGTTAGCCAGAATGGTAAGAATAACAAATGACTCGAAATATCTCAAATTTCAGTCAAGGAAGGATTCATTGACTTTCTAATCTCTTTGATTCATTTATTTTTCTGGATTCTGTTCCTTAATTTCTTCTATTTAGTCCAAGAGAAACTTTGTCGATCGCTTGTGGAATTATGGTCAGTCAACTAAATGGAGTCTGAGATACTATTTTCCCTTTAAAACCAAACTGGGTCTCGTTAATCGCTGAACTGATAAATGGCCAACGTGCACCTTATAGAAACAGCAGATTTAGGGCCTTTTAGAATCAGTTTTGGAGCAAGAGAATATGGTGGTTGTCATAGTAACAGCAGCTTATTAATTTAGTCTTCCTGATCTTTTAGTCATCATCGCGATCGTATTTTCTTTTCTTTCGTTCTTAAATATCATTTTCTGAGGGGTGACACAAACAAATCTCTCACCCTCGCCTGCTCTCTACAACCCTCTCCAGTAAGTTGTAGCAAGTATGATAAAAGCCAGTTCAACTCGATCATGTTATTTTGATAGAGCATGCTGAACTTTTCAAAGGATACCTATTAGTAACAACACTGATCGCAAACTGCCTGATGGGGCTAACAGGCTCCAAAAGACCCAGTGAAGGCGCCTTGTTGAATCTGTACACGTGATCAGCGCGTGATTTTCCTTGACGACGAATCACCAGGAATGTGTGGTTACAAGGCACCTAATAGAAAATTAAATTGATTTAGGTACTAGATACTTTATGTAACTTATTCAACATTCTGCAACGTGCAACGAGACAGCATTTCTCTTAAAATTTTCTTAAATGTTTTTATTTCCAGACATTTTGTTTTTAGAGGGCTTTTTTCTCCTGAGGCAAGTTTTGGCGAATTTTTAATGATATTGTCTCAGAAGATGACGTCATAAATGGTATGAGATCAACCCATTTCGCACTTTTGTAAATGACATAACATACTGAACCTCTCACTCTCATAGAGCCAATTATACTGAGAAAAATGTATATTAACTGGTGTTTTAACTTGGAAGGCTGTACCGGAGATACTGTGCTGTAACCATCAAATAAAACCTCTTGGACAATACAAAAAACCTCTTCTGCAAATGTTTAAACATGAAATTTGCCTTCTGTTTTTTACTTTTCCATTAATTGCACTTTTGAGTTTGTGATGGGTCAACCTTGCTAAAGAGTCATAAACTGTAAAAACCCGAAACTCGGTATTATGACGATGAATTTTGCCGGTGCACTTGCAATAAGCGGCCTACAACACGAGAAAAACGACATGGCAGATCGGGTGGTTCCTAGAAAGTTTTTGTAGCAAAAAAATGAAAACTAATGAATACGCTTCTTTGCAATTTTTAGAACAACTATTTCAACCTTTCCTGCTGCAAATTAGTTATCAGGACGGTAAAATGTGCTACACACCCTTCCAATGCCTGCATCAAAATCCACAAGCGGTTTTCCAATATAAAACGAAGGAACCCGAGCTGCAACGTTGTTGTTCTCCGAATCTTCATCGGCAACCATTCCCGGATCTTCAATTACTCCGTCCATATCATCGTCCTCGGTCTTAAACCGAACTCTCGGCGCCGAACATGTTTCTCCTCTGCAGGTATCTGCTTGCTCTTTCCCTTTATCGTCTGCCTTCTTAGTTTGGGCCTCTTTAGGGTTTTTACCTGTAATTACAACAAAAGCAAAGGTAAAAAACGATTGTTAATTTTATGGCACAACGTTAATTACGGGTCAGGAAAAGGCTGTTAGAGCTAACGTTGGGTTTTGGACTTGTTAATGCACGGAGCTTTGGCTTGTTTTTATGTGCAGCTGATCTGTGAATGAAACAAGCACCATGATATGGATTACGACGGACAAGTCATTTTTACATAAAACCGTCAATTGTATGGTGATCAACTGCACTGACAGCCTATGTTAACATTTGAGCCCATTTTTTTCACCAGATATAGCGTTTGAGCTACGAAGAAAGAATAAAATCGGGGAAAAAAATTCTTTTACGTCTAGGAATAGCCAAGAATGAGCAAAAAAGAAAATTAAGAGAACTCAAAGTTTCGTTGAGTAGTTTTGAGGAGGTGAGAACCTATCTGTGCGTTCTACTTCCGTGTAATCAAGCTGCATTTGCGTCAAACCTTTTCATATGAGATATATATTAAAAACAATCAGAAAAGCCGGCCAGAAGTGAGAAAAACTGTCTGCTAACGAGCACGGCACAGCTCAGTCCAAGTGGCGGCGGATGCTGCACAGACATTACATTCTGCGATAAAAGATAAATAATCCTTAGTATATCTTGCTAAATGAAAGAACAAAAGGAACAGGAGATACAGCTGAAACCTTCAAAGATCCCTTTGACCATGATCTGAGAGAAGTGATAATTGAGGAAGGTTATGCCTCATTGATGTATGGCCGATTTTAGGCTCACTGGCCACCTAAATCTTTAGTTACGTAATATATTATAGTTTCCCATGAATTAATTGCAGTCTATATGATAGTCTATATACATTGAATTCAATCAATGTGAAAGGTGTTTAAAACTCCAATAAATATATAATGATGTCTGCAGATTATCCTTGAGCATCTAAAAGACAATAGATTTAAATATCGCTGACTGCGTCTAATTATAGGCGGTAACAGTCCTAAAAATGATACGAGTTAGAAATATTAGTTGGGTAACTCAAACCATGCTACATTAAATTTAGACACCCCAAAAAATACATCATTGACTAAAATAACATTGAATTTAGTTCGATTTCAAAAAACTGTCTTGATATCAATCATCATTACTTAGTAGTAAAAAATCTATTTTTCCAAACGAGAATGCTGTAAATCTGCGGTTTTTTGTTTTCAGATTTTAAAATTTCATCACAAGAACATTATGTACTTATGGGCTCCCACCTGCAGGTAAAGCTACTCTAGACCTCAAACATCCGTGCTCAAGGCAAATTTTACGAGAAGAGGTAGAAGAAAAGTGCTGGTTGCTGATTCTTAACGAGTTCGATCGCATACCAAAATTATTCGTGTGTATGGTCTACACTGTAAAATACGGCGTCTGTTGCAAAGGAAATTGTTTGACAATTTCAAACTTCCACCATAGACATAACTTATTTACGAGCCGTAAAAGTAATGATAACGATTTAAAGTTACAAGGCTGTGTTCTTGGAATCCGAAGGTGTAAATAAAAAGTGTATATTATGTGAAACGGAGAACATAAATAATTCTAATTGTGCTATCATAAGATAAGTTATTCTTGAAGGTGGATATTGCACTTGTCAGAAGCCACTAAACAATTGACGCTAGGTGAATAAATTGCTTCTTTCAAATTGTCTCTTTTTGCATTAAATAACACCACATATTGTAATACATTAAATCTAGCTCAGGAAACAACGTAATCACAGCCATCAAGATTTCATTTTGATTTGATTGTGTTATTAAAGACTTCCATTAGTGGATTCTTAGGATGGCCTGTATGCTGTAATAGATTTTACATGAAATTTGTTCGCCAGATCCTAAAATCTGGTGATGTTCGTTTTAATCAATTTGGCAAATAACAGTTTAACATGTAGCAAGGTTTTTGGAAGAATTAATTGTTGCTATCAAAACACAAGCTTCAAAAAATCTTTTTATCGAACGTGATAAATTTTTGAAAAACAGAAAGATAGTAAAACTTTTAATGATACAAACCTATGAGAGAGCTCTTTACGAACATGTTGTCGCAAAAGAAAAAATGACGTTTCTACCCTTGTCGACCAGCGGGACCAACTCCAATATATTTAGTTACTGTGGACATGTGAAACACCGTGAACAACAACTCTGAATTAATCGACGAACTCGTGTCATTTTTGACAGCCTCTACCTGCCTGCGGGCTCATAACTTATTGATTTCAACATTACGTCATGCTGTATTACTTGGTATCCTCTCCTTCTGCTAATCCTCAAAGAAAGACAAGGCACAAATTTGGCTTTCCTCCACGTCAATAAAGAATTTGTTTTTCGCCCAAGGGTATCTCCGGTATGTCTCTCTTGATAGTGAAAAATATATACATAGATAGGTAAAGAAGAAGACGAAGAAGAGGCTGCTTACTGGAGAATATTTCGTATTTAGCTAGTCAAACAAAGAGTAACCGAACCGTTTTAGTCTATGAAGATTTCCGATCAATTCTTAAACAGAACAGTCTTCGTCGTTCCCCAAAGCTGCAGCCTTACAGTCGAGCAGCGTATTCCGCGAGTTGAGACATATGGACTCACGGCGGAGTGCGATTTAGGCAAAGTTGAAATAGTCAGAAATGTTATAACGCGCATTAAAGCTTCTGAAGAATAGGAGGATTTATGTGCGATTGAAATAAATACTGCTGACTGCACATTGGGCGTAAAGCTGTCGTTTCCATGTATTTCGAACAATTATCATCAAAACGTCCATTGCAAAATTACATTTTATCATAGCTAGAATATTCGCCTAATGAAAGTCTTATGAGTGCTCTTCAAACTTTGCAAGTGCTCGATATCTCGACATACGCACAGCTGAAGCATGAACTAATTGTTTTGAGCAAACAGGTCGGTTCACGGTTTGGGCAAATGGTAAGCAAAATTCAAGACTGGTAAATTTCGTCCTGGAATCGCATTTACCATTTGTACAAATCAGTTCCATTACCGAAAAACGACAGTGAAGGCCTCAAATTAAAGATGGCTTTCAAGAAATTGAACCCAAATTTCCGTTTGGAACATTCCGTCCGTAAAAACAGGACTACCTTTCCAGATGTTCGATTGCTTCCGAAAAGGTTCCGCTGGAAGACCCAAAATATTGTATCCCATTTACTTTCAACCAGATTTTCTGGAAACATTTTGTAAATGATAAACAACGTACCTGTAATTCTTTGCTGTATCCATCCAAAACGGAGAAAAAAAATTTAAGTACGAAGGTATACGATCACATTTTAAGCATCATTAACTCACAACATAATTAACATAAGATATAAGCAAGTGACTGAATTAAGTCGAAACGGGTACTCATATTCTGACTGATGACAATATTCATCCCTGCTCAATATGCTGATTTTAATTATAGTTTTGTTATGACATACAGTCTTTCCTTTTCTCTTCGATTTGTTTTCAGCAGACAATAGTTTCAGATAAAATATGTTGTTGCAATGTTGCGTATCTTTTTCAATAGGCTATTGGCATGATAACGTCTTTTTACTATAAGACCAGAATTCATTTCGTTTGTTCCTTCATACTTTAAATTTGGTAATCCCAGTAAGGTTTGAAGAACAAAAGCCCTAATTTGAACCCTAAAGGATTCTGGCTGTAGTAGTAGTAGTAGTAGTAGTAGTAGTAGTAGTAAAAGGACGCCATCTTGCAAATGGCCTATTCCGAAACTTTAAAATATTTCGCAAATGAAAAAGGACTTAAGTAAAGAAGCCAAGAGTATAATGGCGGGAACCTGGAATGCAAGGGGAGGGAGGCGGGAGGTTTCGACCCTCACTTTTCTCTTCCCCCCCTCCCCCCTACGCTCCCAAGAGAGGGTTATTTTGTGTACTCTGCTAGTCAATCAAAACAAAGAATTTCGCCTCATTTTTCCCAGCCAGAAAATAATTAACGTTAATTCGGTTTTGTGCAAGACAATACACGCAAGTTTCTCTTTCGTTGCATTATTGACTCATAATACTGTATATCGGTGTATGATATCTACCATAACACTGAATAAGGCGTATTTCCTGCACCTGTTGCTTATTATCAACAAACAGTTTTTATTTTTTTTAATAACAATTCTGCCACATTTTTAACAAAGAACCTAAGAAATTGCGCGTAAGAATGGTATACAAATATAGGAAAGGAATGTTGATTCTGAAAGTCAGTTTTAACAACTGGCTAATCTAGCTTGAGATGTTTACCGCGCGCGAAACGACAGCCAGTTACTGATGTTTTTCAGTCTGGCAAACTCGCTTCCTGTTTTTAAGAGGATCAGTAAAATTTGCGCGACAGCTGAGATATGTGGCGCATTTCATCATGAATAAAATATGGGCTTGTGGTTCACGAGTTTAAATAACCACGATCGGGTGAAAAAGAGAAGTTTTCAATCGATATGACATGCCGAACTGTCTTTCACAGATATCAATTAAATGACATTGCAATGCCAGCGGCATTTTGCCTTATCACGCGCATAGACGACGTTCGTCGTAGTATTTTGATGCCTCACATGGTAAAGTAGATATATATATATATATGTATACGCCTCGTGACCTAAGAAGGACAGTCACAAAATAATTTTTAGGTTGAGTGAGCGTTGGCTAGGAAATTCCCACTGGACAATAATGGAGGCGTTTCTTTCTGCCAATATTAACAGTTCGGGATGTTCTACCAAACAAATACTTGTAAGAACTGAATGCACTTGCGGTGTGAGCCATCATTGGTCGAGAAATTTGATTTTAAACGAAGCCAACTTCTTGGAGACCGCAAATAATTTTCCAAGTCAACACCTAGAAATAAAATCTATTTTAGTGGGTACGGGGTAATCCAAATATGAATTAAGAACTGCCATGAAATTCATTTAGCTCTCTGACAATGAGGAAGCGTAACCGAGGATAAAAATACTTCGAATTGGCGGAAGGATTTTGGTTTTTTTTTCTTGTGATCAAGTTCGACCAGACTTAAGAAAGGATTACCTCATCAGGTACTTGTTAAATTTTGTTATATTTTCGTTTTTATTTTTCACTGCAAGACTTATTTGTTTCAAAGCCCAATAAGAATATGTCTATGGTCTGAAATGATCACTGCTTTGAGCGAATGAATGGGCAAGCCCAAAACAATATACGGACTGTCCAACTTTTCTCACTTTCTTTAAGGAGATTTTTTTCGAGAAAAAAAGAGATATACCTCGAATTTTTCTCCGTTATTATGCCGTAAGCTTTTTAGGCCAAACAAGTAAATTCATCGTCTTCACAAAATTTGAAAGGCGAGATCGCAAGTTTTTTTGGAAAAGTACTTTCAATTGATGATCGCTAAATTTAATGAGGAACGACTTTGTAGGGTCGACAAAAAAATCATGTTTAAGATCAAACTACAGCTTATTCATCTACCGTCCCTTTCTCTGATAAAGACGAGTCCGACATTTTTGGAAATTGCATCTGAAAAGTAGCTTTGTTTATCTACGAAATGAAAACCTTTCGTTCAGATAGAAAAAGTGATTTGAATGTTTTTGCCTTGACTCCCCTAATTGTGTTAATCAACCACAAATTGGGATCTTTACCGATAAATTTATGTCGCTTCGGATAGTTTTTATATTCGGCGGCGGTGATTCCCTTCAGAGCAATCCAATTCTTAGGCGTATCGACCAATCAAAGCCAGTCTTCATGATTTTTTAAATAAATAACCTAAAATTCGTTTTTGTAACAACGGCAAACCAATTTCTTTTCTAAGATGACTCCTCCTTCAACGTAACAAAATTGATTAAAGTTAGTGATGGGCAACGCAAAATTTGAATGAACTGAATAGATTTCCAATTTTTATCGCCCGAAAAGCCCGTTGTTTCTTGTCTAGTTTTTACTTTCACTTACATCGAGAAAAATTAAAGTAGTGCTGATTTAAATACCTTCAGATGGTTAGTTTCAGAAATAAGGTTTCTTGATATAGTTTTTTCTTATTGATAATAGATACGGGATAAATTAGGTTGCGGAGCACCGACTACCTACAATGAAAGGGTTTTACCTGGTATTGTATTGGCTTAGCAATGATTTGGGAAAAACCTTTCGAATAAAAGCAAACACAAAAAAAATATAAAAAATATAAAATATCAAAGATTACTTTTGACTTTAAGAAGAGAGGGACAGCCGACAAAGAACAGCCGATGCAGCTGGAGAGACCGAAAAGAGAAGAAAGTCAATACATATCGCCTCAAAAGATAATCATCTACAATCTCTCTCACTCCCCAAGTACCGAGCGAGAACCTGTAAACGTCTTCCAAATTTGGTCAACAATGCAGTTTTTTTGCACATGACGTCATCACGCCCGCCATATTGGTGTTCCAAACCAGTCTTTTTGTTATGTAAACACTTTCTTTTGTTGCTATTAATTTACATAGCTGCCACTGAGCCACGTGATTCAAAACGGCTAAATAGGTGGTTAGGTAGGGAGAATTAGCCGGAGGATTTGATCTACAAACGGAGAAACATTTTGGATGAATAATAAAGGTTAATATTGTTATCACGTTACTACAACAACAGCTTCGCGAATATGACCCCGGAATTTGACTTTAAACGGAGGCGTTGAAGATTTAATTCCATCGTTCTTTTTCGTGACTTCCTCTCCTTTCAAAGTTACTTGAACAAAAAAAATCCGATTAATTCTGCTTTGTGGAAACCCAATTCTTGAAAGCACTTCAAAGTTTAATTTTAGGATTTCATTCTTTTAGGCATTTCTGGAAAGAAGCAGGGTGGGTGGAATTACGACAAAATTTATAAATGGTTTCCGTTTATTTTTCCTTTCGGGAGAGATTGCCTTGCGATTTAAACGCAACAGCCTACATGCATTCCTTATATCCCAAGTTAGCCAGGCAGGAGGCGTTGATGTTAAATGTATTTGATGTGCTTGTACACACTAAACGCCAAATGCCAATCGAGGCTGTCAAAAAAGGTTTATGAGTTTCAATGCGGCTTCCTTTTATGGTCTTTTGTCCACGACGTTACAGCCTCGATTTCACGGAAAGAAACTGCTTCTATTGAAGTTAATTTACCAGCAGACAGTGTTATACTGGGAACCATATTTTTTCGAATACCGCGGTATAGATTTATTAGCACGGTTAAGTAGAGATTTGATTTCACAAAATTATGTTTCAATTTTGCATGGGTTTTTAAAGCTTCATCCATCCCTCCAGACGTACTTGGGATAATCAGGCGTAAAAAATTCAATCCTCCTTTAAACAATGTGTTTTGTTTTTAAATGAAAGAAAACATGTCATCAAAATAAATTATCATAAAGGCATTAAAGCAGCTGACAATTTCTAGACATTCTTTTATAAGTAATATGGAGAGGCTCTCTTCTGTCCTCAAAGGAAAGATGAGAATGTAGATGTGGCTTCATTTCCAATAATAAAAAAATAATACAAAATTGTATGTTAAATGATTTAACCAGAATTGTTCCAAATATTCCCTGATCATGATTGAGCAAGAGAATGCACTAGACCTAAAACTGTACCATATTAATTCTGACGAGGAAGTTAACAATTGTATCTGGGATGGTAAACTACACACTTTTGCCATGTTTAATCTTAGTTCTCCATGGTCAGTGATCGTTAGCTTTTATGAGCAAGTAATTTTCATTGCTTTGTGAGTTCGTTTTGCATTGTTATTTGAAATTTACCCTATAAACTTTACAGCAACGATAACCTCACAGCTCGTAAACTCTATAATTTAGGTGCGAAACTTCTGCTTCGCGTTTTGACGCAATCACTAAGCCAAACCGACGCTGCGCTAAGTAGCAGATATCAGTAGCTTATCCGCGAACAGTATGGACTTGAAACAGTGGGAGCTACAGAAGATTGCATAAGGTATGGATTGAGAATCCGTTATATGTGATCTTTAGCAGAAAAAGAATTCAGATTTTTAAGCAACTAACGTAAAATAAAAAAGATAAAAACATTTTTAACTAAGCTAAAATAAATTGTTACCTACTTGAATTCTTCGCAATTTTGAACACTTCGTAGATTTCACTGCGAAAGGACTGCAGATGAGGCCTTATGAGTCATCTTTTTACTATTTGAAAGGCAATATTTTATTAGAGCAAAAGAAAATGCTCAGTCGCGGAGGTCGGCACTTAAAGATAAATTGTGCATCGCGATCATAAAGTCTTTTTCAGCTCCACCAACCGCTGATTGGCTAACATGTAGAATTTAGGCTATTACACTTAATTGACTTGTTCAAATGGCTTCGGGGCAACCTATAAATGTTTAACTTGGGCGGTGCATTGAGGATTCACATGTGTCTCAAACTGTAATATTCAGTAAGCCCTTATATCTGCTTACTAAAACACTATGACGGCCTTTTGTAAAGAAGCATTTAAGATCCTGGCGTTACCCACGATTGCTGAATTTAGTTACAACTTTACGGCCAAGTAATTATGTTTGGATGCCGGAGCCTCTTGACTTCGAGACTTCCTGACTTTTTAATATCCAAGATCTAAAAAAAGCAATGTATCGAGAGCCGTGGACAAATTGAGCTGTAAAAACTGGACATTACGTAATGCTTCTTGAATTTTCTTTTTTAAAAAAATAAAAGTGTTCGATACACTTTCGCTGAACAATAATTTAGCGCCGTTGGGCAATATGCAGTCGCCTTTCGCAGCTCCTATTATTATCTGGATTAAATAAACCAGTCTTAAAGCTTCATTGAAAAACATATTGGTTTTAAGCAATTAGAGCTAATCCCTTATTTTGAGTTTTACATGCTGGACAAACTATTTAATTACTTCCATGGACATAAATCAAAAATGTTTTCAGTGATCCACGTACGTGTCAGGTTTCTGATAAATCGGCCTTCAGAGAGTCTCCTTATTCTTAATACATTTGACAGAAGATATGCCATAGGCATCATTTTGGTTTTCACTTATTAAAATTCGATTTAATTGTGCTTCTTTTGGTTGAAGTGATAAGATGCAAGACTGGAAAAATATAGTTAGTTCTTTCGTTGTTAAAACATACCTTTGGCGATCGTTACCAGGTTCCGATCAGAGCTTTAATATGAAACGTCTACCAAAACATATAACGAAAATTATCCCCGCTAAAATAATGCAGAAATTGTCACCTAAAATGGATGCAGAAAATTTTCATGACGCTGTTATGTTCTACGACTGCAGCTGAACTTCTACGCCTGAACGAAATACTCTCGAACTTAATAACATTTACTACGCGCCGAGAAACTCAGTAATTTGCCACCTGCTTGCAATGTAAGTCTGGGCGCGCATTTAAAGATATCCGTGTTCAGTAAGTTTTGCACATGAATAACATAAGCTTTTCTTTGTCTAAATGCATTACCAGCTGTACCATCAAATTGTTGCTTTGCCACCGATTGTAATGTTCAAGACTATTGTGTGAGAATAACCAGGTTAAATCCTGAAAGCAGATCATTAATTTTTTCGAGTTTTAGGGCTAATGATGACTCCGTTTTTTTTACAAGCGTGGGTATTAACGTTATTTGTGCTGCTCTAACTTGTAATACTTTCTTTTCAGTAAAATCAGCTTATTATTGTGTTGCTTATAATACTATACCCAGCTGAGCTTTAAGATGCACAGTATAAAAGGTTTCGTGACTAAAGCAACCAATGGTTTAAGAAAATTGTCACGAGAATAATTCTAGTGAAAGTTAATTAAAAGGGTACTTTTCTAATGGTTTCAAAAAGGAACAATAATGGAAAGTTCAGATCTTTTATTTTAAAAATTTCAAGACCGCGTGAAATCGAGATAATGAAAGTTTACATTTTTTTAATACAACATTAAACCAGTCTATCTTTTCCCATATAAGCAAAGTGAAAAAATAAGGCTGAACATGAATTTTCTCTAGCTTAATTTTTTATTTTTTCTAAATCGAAATTTGCTACTGTTGTAATAAATCAATAAAACTCGTAAAAAAAAAAAAAACAAATGTGGACCTATCAAGATAAGTTGCTGAAACAGTTTAGTATTAAACTAATCTACTTCTGTGACTGTGCTTTTTCATTAATTCATCTAATAATATTTATTCCTTACACATGCGCAAATGAAATCTCAGGGCAAAAGCCAAGCTCGGTCCCAGGGCCCTCTCCTACTCGTTCCCCCGAGCAAGAGAGGGAACAAGCAGGACTCTTTATACTGCCTTTGCTCGATTCTTTTGGAAAAGGAACTGAGCACTTGAATATGGATTTATATGAACTGAATGTTAATAAAGGCAACTTCAACTTTTTTCCACTAGAAGTAATTAATTGGGGGAAAAACTGTGACAGTGCAGAAACATGATTAGCCCTGGCGTCGCGGAGACAGTTACGTATACAGAGCTATTTGATTGACTGATCGGAGCAAGCGGCAGGTTCCAAAATAATTGGCAGTGCCAGATACGTATTGATCGATACAAATTAGAACATAAAAACGGGTTGATCGAGGAAATATGATATTACCCTCATCCATATTTGAAAACCTATTCTGATTACAATTCAAGTTTAACTGAGAAGATCGACACCAACAGCGTAACATTGGAATTCGAAATCTAGAAAACTCGTTAACTGCGAAGGGACGAAAATGTAGGATTAACGAGTTGGCAGGAAGAACAAGACTGGTTATCAAACTTCTAGGACAGGAACTATGCTTTTGCAACTAGAGCCGCCCCGCAAAATATTAGAGACCGATTAAACCGGTCCTTCTTATAATGGGTTCTATTGTTTTCGCTTCATATTTATGGAAATACCTCGGCTATTTATCTTTTTACGCGACATGTCAAGCCTTAGTAAACCAAAATGCATTGTAAGGCACGATTTACATGAGGGGAATGAATTTGACCGACGTTCAGATCACGTACCCGCGCTGTTATATTGTCGATTCTTTCCTTTTTTTGTTCTCCTCTTCCCGTCGCCCTCACTATTTAAACCCCCGAATCAGACTTAGAACACTTGAACCGGTGACGCTGGAGAAAGTTTGCATGCCAGTCTAAAATCAAGAACCGCGGATGACATGAGAATTTGATCCCCAAGTTAAATAATTCTTGCTTCAAACTGGTAGGAAAATCATCTTATGCCTGTCTGTCCAACTCATGTTTGGAGTTATTTACATGTTTCCCTAATCTGAGTCCGATTCTGAATAATACGTGTCAATTCAGCGCTTGGACAGAATCACAGACTGTATCAGCGAATCAGAGCGGTACTACGTTAGATAGGTCTCCATGCTAATTAATTCTTACATTAAACTGTTAGGAAAATCATCTCATACCTGTCCGACTCATTCTTGGAGTGTAAACATGTTCCCTAATCTGAGTCCGATTCTGAGTCATACATGTCAGTTCAACACTTGCACTGAATCAGCGACTGTATCAGAGAATCAGAGAATCAGATTTAAACTCAAGACCGGTACCACTTTAAATCGGTCTTCATGTTAATTAATTCTTGCTTCAAACTGGTAGGAATTTCATCTAATACCTGCCTGTCTAAATCAGGTTTGGAGGTGTTGACATGGCTCCCCAATCTGAGTCTGATTCTAAGTCATACTTTTCAGTTCAGCGCTTATACTGAATCAGAGCGGCTCGATATGACTTTTAAAACCGGTTTCATATTAACGGATTAGCAAGCTTTGTCTTACCAGTCTAGTGAATTCAAGACCTGGAAAATTTTTACACTGGTCCTATCGAGCTGTTACAAAGTGTCCATGGTCACCGCGTGGATGCACACTTTGAATGAGAATTCTATTGGCCTTAGTTTAATTACTTATTGAACATTTAAGGCGGCGAAAATTTTAACTCTATTCTTGTTCTATAGACGAAGGTATGCTTTAAGAAAGAGACCTGAATGCCAACGAAAAACTCATCGAACTGTCATAATATCGCTGGACATGAAGCGAAATAGTTGATAACAATCTAGCGAAGCCGCGACAGCTGATACTGGAGTTTAACATGAATACTGTAATCATCAATGTTACTTAAGACAAAACAGTGCAACTTAAAAACTAAAGCAACTAAAATCATGTTTTTTCATTTCATAAGAATTAAATACTGCGTATAATGAATTTGCAATAATTATCATCCTACACTTACCAAAATGAAACTTAGAAGTGGCGATAATCTATCAAGGCCGAAGTGATTTCATTGTTTAAGAGATCCGCTACAAATTCCATTATTGTTATTGAGAATTCAGTCATGTTTTCAAAATCTACAAGATGTTGATACCAATGCTGAGGAACATTAGCATCTTGATTATTTTTCTTGAACTTTGAAGTCAAACACTCTACTTGAATTTTAAAGATAAACTCTTTACCACCAGATGTTTGAGTCATGAAATTGTAAATATTTGACATTCGTTCATTTAAGCGTTTGATTGAATTCTTTTAGATATCCAGTCTGCTAAAGTTAAATTATGTGCTTCAACTCACAGCGGGAAATTTGAAACAATACAAAGGCTCTCAATTTCCAACTTATAACGACCTTGGCGAAAACTACCAAATCATATATGGAATTTTCATTTTCTCATATTGACTCGTGGGCGTCGTAAAATTCTTTTACCAAGGAATCTATAGCACAGTGATTGATAAAAAATGTGGTGTTTAGATTATCGCCACATCGTTGTTGATATGTATAATCTCTATGGGGAATCGATAAAATGTATTACTCATGCCGAATCCAAAAACGAATAGGAAGATTTATTTTACCATGATAGACATTTTCACTGTTTAAAATTGAAAAGTTAATAACGAGTTTCGAAGGAAAAGGTATATTAAAAAACAAATCACTTTCCTACAAGTCAGCTTTCTCAATTCTGCGGCTATTGTAAAGCTCTGATTTCATGATTGCGAACGGATTTAATTGAACAAAAACAGCCCGGGAAACGGCTCAACAAACTGGCTCTAACGGTGAATATTTCATTTATATGTGATGTGTCGCTTGATACCATTTAGAGCGTAATGAGTTTTCAAATGTGTGTACGCTCAATATCGTCTATATTACAACAGCTTAGACGTCAAACAGTAACGAGCGCTGTTATAGCTACAAAGGAAAAGCGGTAACTCAAAATAAGCTGGGGTCTGTGAAGAACAGTGGTCTCATCGACGAGAAACTATGATTTATCTACACACATTGCTTACTACATCAAAAGCATGAAATAAATACTCACTACATTCAATACATTCACTAAAAAGGAAGCTAAAATTCCTGAGCTCAGCCTTAAGTTTTTGTCTCACAGGCAAAATTTCAAGAGAATTTTTTTCAACGAGAAAAAGTGGAAACTTCAAAACGAAAAGAAAGTCGGAAGAAATTCGGGCTATAACTGGATTCGAACCCTCGACCTTTTCAATACCAGCAAAGCAGTCTACCAAATTGAGCTAACAAGCCAACTAAGAGCAAATCATTGAGTTGGTTTATCCTCTGTTACTCAGTTATTCTAGCTGCATTAACAATCAGATTTTGACCTATTCCTCTAGGGTGGCCCAAAGAGAATATTTCATTGTGCGGAACTATATCACTTGTTTGATTTTTTTTTCAATTTTTCTGTCAGCGACTGGGATTTAGATGTCAGGGAATGCTATTTAGACCAGAAACTGTACAACATGCTGACCGGAATTGAAGACAATACTTCTCTTACTGACGTCAGCTCTCGTGACAAAACAACACCGAGTTCTCGGAGGCGAAAAAAGGTGGTGACGTTTGCTAGCATGGCAGAGTTAGCTGAAATACAAGCTCTCGCGGCATGCGAAACCGATTCACAGTGTTCAGAAAGCGGAAAAACACCTTCTCTCGACGAAACGACATTGCAAGCACTGCAAGATCCAAGACTTTTCTTGAATATGCCATTAGAGGATTATGACGCCACATGGGGTAATGTGAGTACCGCTGTGCCTAAATACTGCAGCAGGCTATTAATTGAGTTCATTCACAAGGCACTCAGACAGTCCGACATATCGTTTACCATTTCGCTTTGTTACCTTTCCCGAGGGCTTTTCCAGGAAAATTCCAAGAAATTTGCTTGTTTTTACTTTTCAAAGAATTTATCAGAGACGATGTCTCATGGGTATATAGTCCAAAAAAACCTTTAACATGCTCCACAATCACTGAAAGAAAGTTCCTTCAAAACTCCCGCATTTTATATTAGCATATTCTAACCTCTGTGGAAACTTTGGCAGATTCGGTAAAGGAAATTGAAGACAACTCCCGCAAAGTATGCTTGTGTCTCAGGTTTTGTTCATACTATACCCGATGGCATTTCGCGATACACAATAAGCTGTCCAGTACAGTAAAGATCACCTATCCAATATTAACTCTCCACTTTTAAGATCGGCGTGCGCAGCTTCGCTCCGTTACAGAAATCGCCCCGAAATCACTGTTACGAGTGAACAAAAGCTCTATCTGGTATGGTTTTCGTGCCGGCGCAAACACTATCCGATATAATGTGAATATAGCCCAGTAAACTCAAACTACAAGGCAACATCAACGAAAAAAAAAGCTATAAAAAGTTAACAGTTTTGATCTGGGTAAAAACCGTTTTTCCCTTTCTGTTTTTCCATTCCTTTTCTTTAGTGTGTGTAATACCGTTGCTAGAACCTTATGTAACATGTTTCTTTTTAGGTACCTGCCGATGACACTTTCCTCGTTTTACGACAGCATGGAACAAATTCTCTTGCACATCAAGTATTTCGGTTTAATAAAGCGCGCTCGTTGTGGCTTTTTGGACCTCTACAACCTCTCCGACTGTGGGCCATAAGTTTGGTTACTAATCAGTATCCTTTTGTTAGTTGTATAAAAAAAGAGAGGGTACAATGTCTAAATCAGTGTTAGCTCTTTTACAAGAGACTATATATGAATTCTTAAGCACAATCATTTTTTATTGATTTTTCCAAAAAAGAAGCAGGAAGCAATGGGAACATGCAGTGAAACACTCGCTTTTAAGTGCTACACAAATTTCACCTAAATGCAAGAAAATTTCGATGAATCTTTATTTCGCAGTAGGAGCAACAAAATTGTAGCCCAGTTCATCAATGAAAAACCATTAGCCTTGGTTGTCAACGCAATTTTAGAAGTCAATTTCCATTATATCGCCGTCCTTAACCACAATGCTTTTTCAGATATTTTGAGCTGCTTGTGATTATCGTCATTCTTATAAACTGCGTCTTTTTGGCTCTTAAACATCCTCCTGAGGAAATAGAGTAAGTCTCTTTATTATGAAATTTTCGTTTATAATGGGGTAATGAACAGTTTCAAAAACTGGTTTAGCGGTCACATCTGCTGGAAATAATACTCTGAAAAAGGTCAGTTTCTATTTCTTTTGTGGAATACCGTTTAGCGTCGTCCAGAGTAAAAGATCGCCACCGCACCCCGCGTCCAAAAGCAAAAAATGCTGCAATTGGACCGACAGAACGTAGACATTTCTAGAACTGGTGAGCGTTATGATGCAACGATTGTTCCCGACTAAGGGCACAAAATTCCTTTCAGAGGAGAAAGGCAGAAAAATCCATGAAGTGGTTAGCTCCAGAAGCACCACCTCCGGATGACTGTGTACCATTGCTCCTGTACTTTATAACGGGCCGCAAGAAACCTTTTCCACGCATATAAATAACATAAAGTGACTTTAAACGGAGAAGACTGAGCTTATTGATCTCTTCTATGCCTCGAACAATCCCTATCGTAAATTTTCAGACGGAGACAAGAATTTTTTGCAGCATTTCTTCAGTGGTTGAACTCCTATTTTCATTGTTTAGCTTTTTTTTTTCAGATACGTCTTTACATCAATTTATACAACAGAGATGCTCCTTAAGATTGTGTCTCGTGGATTTGTCTTTCATTCGTACGCATACCTTAGAGATCCATGGAACTGGCTGGATTTTATCGTCGTTGCTTTAGCGTATGTAGACTTAACTTGCCTTTAAACAAAGTCACGATAAAGACGACAAGTCTGCTTTTTTTAATGAATTTCTCTCTTAATAGATACATTACAATGGCTCCAAACATTGCAAACTTCACGGCCATTAGAACAGTTCGAGTTCTGCGAGCACTTAGGACTATATCTGTCATATCAGGTCAGTTTAACAAAGTTTAGTACTAGTTTGTTACATAACGGAAAAGCTTTCTGACAGACAGACTCACTGACTGACCGACCTACAAAGAAACTTTTAGCAGATGCGGGTCCATACTGTCTATAAAATGCCCCAGTTTCAGACAAAACCACCATCAAAAATTGAAAATCTAGGTCAAGCTGCTCAACCTAAACAAAGAAAAAAGCAAAGGCAGCAAAGCAAGCGATTATCGGGTTGTTGTTGCTTTTTAATTCATCTTGACTAAGTTATATACCCTAGTTTAGTGTTGACTTTAAATTTTGCTCAACGTTTCTGGGCAAAGTGGGTAAAATAAACGGTAATCTACACGAGCTGCTAAATAGCTTCAAAGCGTTATACTTGAAGTTTAGGCCTGACAAACTCTCACTTATAGATAGAACAGTGGTCTGTGAAATGAAAGAACCTTTTTTTTGCAAACGTTCTTTCCTCTTAGGTCTCCGTGCGATGGTAAACACGTTACTACGATCTCTCAAGCTTCTGAGTGATGTGCTGGTTTTGTTTCTCTTCTTTCTTGTTGTCATGGCTCTCATCGGACTGCAGCTTTTTGTAGGAGAATTAAGGAGCAAGTGTGTGCTTAACGTGCCCTCAAACCTGACTGTAGACTTAATGGAATACATTCGGAATGAAAGTAAGCACTTGGTCATGTCAACATTGAGTGGTTTTCAATTAGGTGTCATTACATTACGCTGCCATTCATAACAAACACACACCATCAAATAAAACATGCCCCGGACAACAAGCTTGGTTAAACGCATGCAAACCAGTCACTTATAGGCTTTCTTTCTTTTGATTGGTTGAAAAAGTGGTGCAAAATTTTTTAGCCAGTCATTAAGCTTAGCAAGGCAATACCAAAACAGCGTCAAAATTACTCTCAACATTGAAATAAAAATGTTCAGTTTATGTGTCGATATCAATTTTGGATTATCTTTCACCAACTGGACAAATAGACTTAGCGGCAATGCATAATTAAGCTTAAGAAAACTAACTTCTCTTTTAAGGTGTTTGGTATTTGCGTCACGGTGAGGCAGTGATATGCGGGAACTCATCTTGGGCTGGGTGAGTTAAAAGACTACTTAGAAGGATAAGTCGGTGTGATATCTTATCTCTAATTAGGATTATTACGTAGTAAATATACTAGCAATAACCAAAGGTTGCGGAGTGCGGGCGACAACGATCGAAGGTCAAAACGCTTTTGCTCTATCGTTCTGCTGTGCGTAAGTTTCACGTGAAAGAGAGTCAAAACACGCGTGATCAGATTACTAGTGATAGAAGGTCCAAACGCGCGTGATCAAATTGCGTTCTGTGCATTCCATTCATTCTTAGTGGAAGTCCAAACGAATGCTTGCTACATACATGAGACGCACGCGTAATAACAACCTGCAGATTAGGATTCCGCGCTCCTCTTGTCGCCCGCAAGATCAAGATGTAGCTAAGCAAATCCTTCACTGCATTAGTTGACTCGTTTCTCTCTCTGCATAAAATCTCGTCACAAAAGCTTACAAGAGAGAACATCTTTGTACACCTCAATGCAATAAATGTCAATTATTTCTTCAGGTCTTGTCCAGCTAATTACACCTGTATGTCCAACGCTGGACCCAACCCCGATCATGGCTTCACCAGCTTTGATAACATTGGATGGGCTTTGCTGATGGCCTTTCAAATTCTTACAATGGATTACTGGGAAAACCTTTACAACAAGGTAATCAAACAGGCTCCAGTCAGCTATATGTATTTTTCTATCACATGAAAAGTAAAGACCTAAACAATTTCGGCAATTACCAGGTCATGGGTTATTACGAAACAGTGTTCGTCGAATTCTGTAGATTGATTAAACGGAATGTATGTCTGTCTTTCATCACTGGCTTTAAAAAATCTTTCAGTATTAAGGACCAGTGTTACTTTTAGCGTACTCACTTTGGTTATTAACACCAAGGTTATGATGTTCTATATTAAACCAGTGTACAGCGCTTTTCACCATCTCTTATCCTTTAAAACTAAAACTATAATTTTTGGCCAGCTATTTTACTGGCTTAGTGCTAAAACAATCACTGACACACTTTATCAATCTGCTGAAGAGTAGGATATTTACCTCCACTTCAGTTCTGGAATAAATGCTCGCTGTCTAATTCATTAACCACAGGTAGTCAAGGCGCTTGGAGTGTGGTATGTATTTTACTTTGTTATCACCATTTTCTTCTGCTCCTTCTACCTCCTCAATCTTGTCCTAGCTGTGGTATATATGTCCTACGAAAAAGAAATGGAATCAATTGAACAGGAGGTTAGTCAACGACGGCCGAAGTCGTTTTATTTGTTAATAAGGCTAATAAGTAAGTACTAAACAGACCATTGAAAGAGTAAAAATGGTGATTTTTTTTTTAATTTAAACATATTATTTTCTGGCGAAGTTTATCCTAAGAGTAACAGAAACAAACCCGAGAGGGCTCACTTCGAAATATCATTGAATGAATAAACTACAATAAATAGTAATTGGTCAAAAGCAGCAGCAAAACAAACAATGTATTTAAGGAATGCTAACAGATGGAACGTACATATTTACGTATTTTCCTGAAATCTCCTTGATTGAGATATAACAGACTAGACATACATATACGTATATCACTCTTTCACTGTTGAATTTTGTCAATGTGCTACGACAAAGCTCATCAGTTACTTGTTCAGACCAAATGTTTAGATCATTCGTCAGAATCGTCTTTTTTCCAAGTACAGAGAAATCGACGCCTTTACCTGACAACATTTTTTAAAAGAATTGTTTCTGAGCGTGAATGTGTTTTTATGTGTTTTGACCAAACAAAAAAATGGAAAAAAATGAAGCCTACCCGAGTCTTTTTTTTTTCATTTGGCCAACCACGAAGATGGCTAGAAAGCTTTTCAAAGAGTTGAGGATTGTACATGTTAGAGTAATTTCAAGATATCGTACTTCCTCGCGTTTTAATCCTCCTCGGGAATGACCGATATTCTTATACTAAGAACTATTGCTAACCTTCTCTGCCTTTATTTGCGCTTTGCTTTCTTTTTCCAGGAGAGGCGAAAAGAGCTCATGAAGAAAACCGCTGCCTCATACACTGCAGACTCTGGCACCCTCAAGAACCTCAGACCTTTGAGGAAGCTCCGTAAGACGAAAGAAGCGATGGTTGAAGTAACACAAACCGCATGCATTGTTACTGACGTTCCTGATATTGAAAAGGAACATAAACGTAATCAAAAAACGCTCGTTGAAAGAGTGTGTGACTGTTGTCGTTATGTGAACACAAAATGCGAGTCCTGTTTGGGCAGGATACCGTTCGTAAAGTCTCTTCGGAAACGTATGCGCACTGTGGCTGAATGTGCAGCTTTTGACGCAGTTATTATAGGAGTTATAATGCTGAACACCATAGTGCTAGCACTTTATCATCATGGAATTGAGAAGAAGTTCGAGAAAGTTCTGGATTTATGCAACATGGTATGAAGAATACTACTAAGTACTGCGTTAGCTGACCCACTTTTGTTTTATCCGTAATATGTCGGGGGCGGTTATAGAAACTAGACGATAATTTAAAATAATACAAATTACTAATATAGCAGCAGCACTGATCCACATATAGGAGTTGGTATTTGAGGAGAGGGGAAAAAACTCTCTTAGCCAGGAGACAAGAAGAGAATTAGCAACAAAATCAACCCACGTATAGCCGTTGTGGCGTCGCCGAGCTCGGGATTCGATCCCGGTTCACATTGGTGGGAAACTGATTCTCTCACCACTGTCTTGCTATTGTTCCCAGCATTTGTACACTATTTTTACATGAACCGGGTGGGAATATATCACCTAAAACAATTGTCTGAAAGGTTCGGTGCGGGAAAAAGGAAGGAACACTGAGTGCCAATGGACAGCTAGTTAAAATGCGGAGTGGGACAGATTGGGAGGTTATGTATTTATATGCAAAGAGAAAAGATCATATCCTGCATATTAATGTCAACCCCGTGGCATTTTAATTTGTTGTCTATGAATAAGTTTTTGTTCAAGTGTTGTTTAACACGACGCTATAACTCAGTAAATAGTTTTAAAAGAGTAAATTTAAACACTATTTAATTAGCCATAGTCTTAAGCCATGACTTCCTAAGCAAACTTGCTTAGTCAGAGTAGAATGACGTCAGGAGTTTTACTAAAAGTTTCAAACCTGAATGTCGCTGTTAATTCTTGGTGAACCATCCCACTCTCTCACCCAGTCATCCTAAAGTTCGTCTACTCCAGGACAGGTTAACTTCTTTGTATTTTGCGACGTTCGTGCCTCATTTCCACTTGGAAAGTCGTTGTCTTTAACAGCAACGATACCTCGCCAAAATGGTTCTTCTGTCAAAATATATCACACGGTACTGGAAACTGAAATTTCAGCTTCTGACTCGTTCTCTTCGAAGGCAAAAAATTCTACGCCGGCTTTCCAATAGTTTTCTGAAGGTTTAGTTGTAATACCGCCGTAAAAACTACTTTTCGAAGTAAAACCTTGGACCTCGCAGTCTCAAGACGTTGCTGTTCCTATCATGACTACAAACAACTAATTCAAAATGCGAATTCGAAAACAAACGTAATTAAAAAGGTTGCAGTCAATGGTAATGCCACCAATGACACTATGGAATGTTGAAAAACAAAAGAGGGTGAAAATTAAACGCATTTTTCCTCAATTTACTCTTGGATCCCTTGAGGAATCCTCTCCGATGTAATTATAACCCGTTTATAGGTCCGTCAGCCTCGGTATGTGACATCAAGCATCGACTTAATCTGAAAAGAGCTATGATCTAAACTAGCTTTCTTTTAATGGTCACATGGCCAATTCCTCCATTAAAAGTAAACTTATTTCATTGTAGTACCTTTCCTCCACGCAGGAACATATTTTTTTAAAAACTAACCATTTTATCTGCCCTGCATTCTGAAACTCCTTTTATAGTGTAGTTCAGTCGTGAAAATAGAAAGCGAACAAAAGCTATCGGCTCGCCTTCACCTTGGTGCTCATTACATTTTCCTTGCACTGCTCGACAAGGGACGAAGGTTTTAGACAGTATGACATAACCCAGCACTTTTTGCCAGTTTAAAAAGTTACTTAGGTGTATACGTAACAGTGGTATAGCAGAGTGATGTTGCTTTATCTGTCATTATAGCCTAGCAACTGTAATCTTTATAATAAGAATGAGTCGACTTAAATTAAAAGAGACAACAAATTAAAAAATAAGATTATTAATTTTAAGTCTTTATCAATTCATGCTGTTTTAACACGAGAATCCTCTTTTTAAACAACACGGAATTCCCGGCTGAGTAGGTGTTGCAGCTGGTTCACATGGTGCCAAAAGTTGTCTTTTGTCTGATATCACCCTTAGGTGTTCACGATAATATTTGTGGCCGAGATGATATGGAAAGTTATTGCCTTTGGACCAGTTGGTTACGTAAAGAGCAGGTGGAACATCCTAGACGCCTTTATCGTGATCGCAAGTGTTGCTGGGTATTTAACAGAGTCGGGTGGAAGCTTCAGTATCTTCCGTAGCTTGAGGCTGGTATGTCTTGCTTTGTAACAGTTTAAACGCGTTCAAATGCGCTGTGAAATGACTAAGATTACAGGGGGGAGAGTGCCATGGTCAAACATCGAACTTCTCATGTGAGGAAATATTCTCGTATCTAGATCTGAGTACGAGGTTAGTGACGAGCCTGATCGCGGCGGTCAGCTATTAGCCATTTATTCTCCTGTTCCCAGTTACAGTTCTAGAAGTCTTTGCGAAAGCTTACTAGGCCCAATTCCCTTCTTATTTCTAAAGCGGCGATTTAGGCAACACTAAGAAACGCTCTTATTTTTCTCCACTTTTTTTCCTTTCAGTTTCGAGTTCTTAACCTCGCACAGTCCTGGAAGACAATGGCCAAACTAGTGACGGCCATAACGAAAAGCGTAGGACCTGTTGGAAACATTACCCTTATTCTTGGAGTCATTATATACATATTTGCTGTGGTGGGAATAAAGGTTTTTGGTGACGTTTACACGACAGACAAGTTTGGAATTGATGGAGTACCACGCTGGAACTTCAATGACTTTTGGCACGCGTTTATGATGATGTTCAGAGTGCTGTGCGGGGAATGGATCGAGCCTCTCTGGGATTGCATGAGAGCCACTAATCCTATGGCTATTTTGTTCTTTTTGCCAGCTTTTGTTATCGGAAATTTTATCGTAAGTATTACAAAGTCATTAAAGGTGCTATTCCAAGAACGTTCATTTATAAGCCAGCCTAGCTGTTTTCAAGACTGAGCAGGGTTAATTACTAGTAACAAGGAACAAAATTTAGCACATCCAAAACACTTCCAAGCTCAGCGGTATGGGCACTACCATTACGCATGCGCGCAGCCATTTCACCAGGCCGAGACACAGCCATCGACTACTGATTGCCCCTTGTTAGGAGTCGTCAGCATGACTAGCCTCCTCTGTAGCCTGGGCCGAGGCGAATGGATCTAACTTGCAATCACAGACCCCAAAGTTTGCTGTGATCTTATTGAGAGTAGCAAAATACAAAATAGAGCAAGAGATGACCGCTGCTTTGACTATTAGGAAATTTGCATGAGAGCTACATTGGACCAAATAGGTTTTAAAATAGGGGCACAAGCTTTCACTACTCCATCTAAACTAATAATTCCCGAAAGAGTCAAGTTAGTCCGACACCTATGATATCATAAATAGTCTGAAATCATTAAATAGAGCAGCAAATCGTCTGGAGGGAATAGTTAGTGTCCGTTGTCGTTTCATCTGCCGGGATACTATCGGTATGAACACCTACCGAGGGAATTAAAAACTCTGGAGACGCTCACAATGATGTTTCTTAATTCAGGTACTTAACCTTTTTATCGCCCTTCTGCTGAGCGCTTTTGACACCGAAGACGACGACAATAACCTAGACGAAGATGAAGGGAACAATTCGAGACTGAAGAAGCTTATAAAGAGGTTCACTAAGACCAAAAAGACACGCTTATTTGTGGCTACGTTTAAAGAACGATACAAACTATATGAAGTGCAGCTGCTTGAGAGTAACCTGGCAGCCCAGGGGACCCCTCTGAGAAAACCTTACCGTGGGGGATCAGTCAGAACATCTGGGAGCTTTCAGGAGGGTGTGTATGATTATAAAATATAAATTTCTGAATAGAACGTTTTCACATGACGTCACGTTCGCTATATTGGTGTTTCAAACCAGTCTTGTGGGTCTTTTATTCCAATAAATTTTCATAGCTGCTGGCCAAGTGAGTAAAAGGCTCTATTTTTCATTTTTACGCTTTAGAAACAGTCGACCTTGGGCGACGAGATGTAATTCTTCTAATGATAAAATTATTTTTTACTAAGAATAAACAATACGAAACAATGGTCATTTTCAACTTTGTTCAGCCTAGAAAGCGTCATGTAGACTATTGCTACATAATATCAAAAATATGCTAGCCGAATTTCTTATCCCAGTTTATTACGCACTCCTCTTAGGTCGAGGAGAAATAGTATCCACTGTTAGCCAGTCTCCCAAAGGAATTCCTCCGAAGTACATCGTTGAAGTAGACGACTGTTTGCCCGAGTGTTGTATGTTGCCTGTGTTCTCAAGGCAGCACTTTAAGTGGCTAAAGTTCAGGTGTAGCATTAGATGTCTTGTGGAACACAAGTACTTGGAGTGGTTCATTCTCTTCACAGTCATGTTCAGTAGCTTCGTTCTGGTAAGAAAAAAAATGAATCTTATTTTTTATTTCTTTCTTAGAAAGAAGAACCTGTGTATAGCCGGAATTGCTGCAAAAGAACTGATCACGAGTTTCCCGCTTAGGGTGTTAGAATTGACAGGAACTGATACATTTTTTAAGAAAAGCAACGATTCAAATCATTATTATGTTTTAATTTTTAATCCAGTCTTGTTTTCTCAAGGGGATTTACCATATTCCCATGAAAAGTTCATAAGAATTTAATTTGCTGTAAGGTCAGTGGACCTCGCAACCTTTTTTTTGTTAAGAATTGTAAAAGTTGAGCGTTCTTTGCATAGTCATTCACTAAAGAAAACGAAACGAGTTTGTGCTGTCTTACCTTAACGAAGATATCATTTTAAAGGAATGACATGAAATATCTTCTGTTCTAAATGCTAAGCGGTATTGCTACGCGGAAGGACTACCAAGGCCTTTAGTGAGGCTTTTTAAAGTCAGTCTGAGATTGATCCTTAACGCGAAGTTCTTTCCATACTCATTTTTTCAGTGTTATCTATCCGAGTTGAAAGATAAGCATCCTTTGTTTGTTTTCCTAGGTGTTTGAAGACATCCACCTGCCCGAAAGACCACTGCTTGAAAAAGCTCTAGGGATTCTCAATTATTTCTTCGCCGCCGTTTTCTCGCTGGAATTTCTTCTTAAGGTCATCGGCCTTGGCGTTGTTAAGTACTTCTCTTCTGTATGGAATTGTTTGGACGCTTTCATTGTAGCGGTAAGCAACTGAATAACTGGTGAAATATGCTTGTCATATCACTGATCTGTTACAAGGAAACAGCTCTCGCGTAGCAAATCATTATGTGCTTTTAGACCGTTACGCGAATACATAAAATAGCTTCTCTGTACAGGTAACTGGATCCTATCTATTTCATTATTTCCTCAGATCTCGCTTGCTTGCTTGTCAGATAACAAACAATTATCAGTATTTCGATCTCTTCGGACGTTACGAGCCCTGCGACCTCTCCGTGCCATATCCCGGATGGAGGGAATGAAGGTACGGAAAATTACCAGTAATGCATTTCTTTTGACTCGGTCGGTTGATTTGCTTGGAAGAAGCCCATTACATCGTAGCAAGTTCAGCAATCGCAGATGATATAGCAGAAGAGTATTCAACTGGTTGAATAAAAAATTATAAAAACGAGGACCAAGCAGGCTCATCTAAAAGATCAACTTCCATAATACATTTCGCGGACATTTGTGCACATAGTGAATTTCGTCCAGGGAAAAGATTTCTAAAAATAGACTGAACGTTTTATACAATGTGGCATTTATTTGTAGCAGATGGAGACTCCGATGTGATGGGCTCCGTTCTAAATAAACCACTATAATGATAACCCTAAAATTAAGCGAAGACTGTTTCTCAAATCCATTTTTATACTCATTTACATCATTTTACCACACTCAGGTTGTCATCAACGCGTTGTTCGCGGCCATTCCAGGCATCGGGAATGTCCTTGTTGTATCTCTACTGTTCTGGTTGATATTTAGTATTCTCGGTGTTCAACTGTTCTCTGGAAAATTTCAATCATGCGTCGATAGCGATGGGAAACGTTTACCAGCCAGCCTTGTTCCAAATAAAACAGAATGTCTTCGCTTTCCTGAGAAATACACTTGGAGGAATTCGGATGTAAATTTTGATAATGTTCTCAACGGCTTCCTCACGCTTTTCCAAGTGGTAAGTTACATGATCCATGCTGATCCATTCTTTTATAGGCTTGTGTCGGAAGAAACGATTCTGAGCTCCTTTTTAACATAAATATCTTCCTTTGCTACGTGGGTATCAATGCCTGAAAACTGCAACACCTAGAGTGACTTTGTTGCTCACTCCGACGACGTGAGCTCAGGAATCCATAACGGTTCAGCACCAGGTCTTGCCTAGTCAATTATACCACTAAGGACAACTAAAAATTGAAGGGCTTATTGACTGAACTTTCGCCAAGCCGCGAACACCAATTATTATTATTATTATTATTATTATTATTATTATTATTATTATTATTATTATTATTATTATTATTATCATCATTACTATTTTGCTGACGCTCATTGATTAACACAACATTACATGTATCAAGCACTGTGTAGAGTGAACTTTCAGGACTCAAACGAAAAAAGAACCAGTAAATTGATGTTCTTTAGCATTTCAATACTAAATTAACTTAACAGCGCGTTTGGTCTTGGTTTTAGGCAACTTTTGAAGGGTGGATTGATATCATGCACATGGCAGTTGATTCAACTAAGGTAAAGTCGTACACTTGTATTAGAAGAGAGTTATGTTTCTGAGTAAGTCTCACAGACATTGCCTGAACTGACACTAAGCGTCTGCCGCGTAAGAGAGAGTAAAAAGGAAATATCTCAGCCGTAGTGAAGAGAAACCAACTATTCTGCGAGCAAGCTCTCCTATTTGGGCATGCGAAGCGAGCCTCGCGAGAACGTGCGAGCGAGGGGCCTTTTATTCTGCCCCTTGCGGCTTCGCCGCTCGCTCGCGCGTTCTCGCGAGACTCGTTTCACTCGCCCAAATAGGAGAGCTTGCTCGCAGGCGAGAACCAACTCTACGAGTATTTTGTAAAGAGGTGTCCTTCTTAAATAGCCTGAGAAAACAGCCGACATTTCGCGACGCCACTACTGGTTTAATTTCCCAGCGAAATGACGTCTGGGCAGTGAAGCAAAGATTTCTTGCGGCACGAACAATCAGTAGCACTACCCAGTCACACATCATCAGTATACTTCTTAAAGGGTTGTTTGCCAAGAGAATGTAGATCGTTTGAATTACTTGGAAGAATAGAATTATGCATAGTATGAATACATATCTCTCCTTTTTATCACTGAAATTTGAGCAAAACGTTCGTTCTCTGCATTTATTTTATCAGGTTGACCAGCAACCCGTCGACGACAACAACATGATCGCGTACATTTACTTTGTAGCTTTCATCATCCTCGGCTCTTTCTTTGTTCTCAACCTGTTCGTTGGTGTTGTCATTGATAACTTTAACTCTCTAAAGAAAAAGGTAAAAATTCACACAGCTTGTTTGGGAATTGGAAAGCTCACTTGTATATTAAGTTATAAAGACGAAAGGATCGTTAAAGTGTCCATGTTTTCTAGTTTCTAATTTTTTTAACCTTAAAACGGGTCGTAGTTTAGGGATCATATCTCCCGAAAGGATTTCAGTTAGGCTGCCGCATCAGTTTGGGAAAAAAAAAATGGGAAGAAAGGAAGGGGGAGGGAAACTGTGTAAATTACATAGCGGCTCTGACGATGCAAATTGGCGAGCAAGATCGAGATAAATCCATCATGGCTGGCAAAAAGTTGTGATTGGCCAGTGTAATTATTTTGATTTTGATAATGAGTCACTCAATCGAAAAAAAAAAACGTTTCTTGCTAAATATTTCAGTATGAGGAAATAAGCAGTATGGGTATGCTTCTGACGGAATCACAAAGAAAGTGGGTCAACTTTTTAAAGGAAGCAGCTAAGAAGAAACCAGTATCAAAAGGAATAAGACCAAAGGTAGGGTATTAATGAAGTTATGGCGTTTCAGCGAAGGTGTTTTTGAGCAACGTACGCCGCTAACGAAAGTGAAGCCTTTTCCCTTATCGTATGCCTTGACGATACCAAATTTGTATTTTTTAGTGTCTTTACTCTTATAGAGACAATCTGGCCAAAAATGTGGACAAAAACACTTTCCAAGAATGCAAAAAGTCCTCTTCCGGTTGACGTGTGTCACTTAAAAACGTCTTTGCTTAAAAAACCGTGGTGTGGTTTATCAGTATCATTAGTTCTGATAAATCAGTACCGTCTATTTAACAGTCAGTGACTACAAAACAAGCTGCAACCTCGATGGGAGTGAATGAGAACGAGTCTGGACGCATTCTACCACATAAAACGCGTTTCCTCTTTACCCCAAGGTAGGGGAGAGTATGGTCGTACCTTCATGAACGCTTTGTCTAGAAAAGACCGGAAAATTCTCGTAGAAGACTCTAAGAAGATCCTAGAAGGCCAGAGACCTGTTCGGGTTTTACTTTGAAGACTTCAGGGAATTTGAAAAACAGAGATAATTTAAGAAAGTTTTTCATTTCTTACTCCGGAGTTGCCGAGAAAATGAATCGTTTCCTTATTTTCTGGAAATTTCATTTTTACTAACCTGAATCCAGATTCATCGCCTTCTGTCTAGAAACTGCTTGCATCCACTTTGAGCTTATGGAACTAACAGCAATACTATAACTATATAAGTAAATATAACAGCAAGATAATGGATACCTCATTTTTTTTCTAAAGGACCGATTCCGCAGTGTGCTATACGATGTGGTTACAGGAGATAAGTTTGAAATCGTCATTCTCACAGTAATCATGTGCAACATGATAATGATGACCATACAACACTATGGACAGTCTACCCAGGTCTCCGACGCCCTTCATATCCTTTCTCACCAACTACATAATGTTTAATCATGAACCTTGTATAGATCGTATTCAAAAGGTAACTGTGGCTGACCATTGAAACCAAATGATCCGGATCGTCATGAATCCAAAACTACCCTTCTCTGGTGTAAACGTATTGAAGAACACTGATAAATCTAACCTGTCATTGGCGCTACAAACGGCGTTACAACGTGACTGGATAAACCAAAGCCTTACCAAACAAACAACAGATGATCATCGACAAAAAAATGGAATTTTTAACGTTTTTGATTAAATAAGAGGACAAGTGTTAAAACTTAAATATTTTTAGCTCCACAAGGTCTTAATTCATCTTTTGTAATGTTCTCGTTCATTTCTAACGAATGTTAAATGATTAGATTCCTTGACTTATAAGCCTCGAATGGTTAACACGAATCTCAAACTGGGTGTTTACTGGGATATTTACTGCTGAAGCCATAGTTAAACTGATTGCTTTACGACAGCACTACTTCAAAAAGGCGTGGAATGTATTTGACTTTATCATAGTTGTGTCATCTTTGATTGGTACGTAATGCTATTAATATTATTCATTTCTTCCACGAGAAAATAAACGAAGCTCTTTTTAAGTATTTTATAAGCTATTATAGGAAGTTTGACTCCCAAGCCCTATTGTTTTCACAGGAGTAGTTCTTGACGAGATCAGTTCAAAGGATACAGTGGTCAATCCCAGTCTCCTGAGAGTTATGCGGATCTTTAGAATTGCCAGGTTACTAAGAGTCCTTGAGTTTGCCAAAGGAATTCGCCAGTTACTTGTGGCATTGATGATCTCTCTACCAGCATTGTTCAACATTGGCACCCTGTTGTTTCTGGTCATTTTCATCTACGCTATCATCGGCATGTCAGCATTCGGTCGAGTAAAGAAAGAAGGAAACAACTTGGATGACATCGTCAATTTTGAAACCTTCGGCAATTCAATGATGCTGCTGTTTCGTCTGTCTACGGGCTCGGGCTGGAATGACGTCGTAAGCTCATTGTCTATTCAACCGCCGAATTGTGACCCAGGTTACCATGGATACCCGAAAGGTAACTGTGGCTCGCCATTTGGAGCGGCCGCTTATCTAATCAGCTACATTGTCATCGTGTTCATGATAATTGTCAACATGTACATCGCTGTTATTTTAGAAAACGTGAACCGCGCTCATGAGAATGACGATTTTGCCATCACTAAGGAAGACTTTGACGGTTACTACCGTAAATGGGCAGCATTTGTGCCGAATGGGAAACAATTCATCCCTCTCGATCAACTGTCTAATTTTGTTGATGGACTGGAAAAACCTTTCAGGGTGTCCAAACCCAACGAAGCTCGCTTGAGGCAGTTGGACATCACGATACGAGCTGGGGAACTTATTCACTGTTTTGATCTTCTTAAGGCGCTGGTGCGATCCACTTTAGAAGAGCATGGAGAATCCCCGGATGTGTTTGAGGAGATTACAGTAAGAATGGAGGCAGAATTTACGAAGTCTATTGGACGAAAGCATTCCATTGCTATACTTGGCTCTACACAGACGAAATTCAAATGCGATGAGCCAAACGAAGTGGCATTATAGAGAAGCAGGCTAGTCTAACAGTACAACTGAGGAAAAGCGGTTTTAGTAACAAGAGCAGGAGAAATTGTGCTCGATTTATCACAGCTCAGGGCATTAATGCTCCAGAAAACAAGCGTGCTGCTCACATTGGAGGTCATACGGGTTAAATCGTGACAAGGATCATAGTCAAATGTTCTCGGAAGAGCTGAGTTGATTGTCAGTCATTGAAAATAAGAAAAGACCGATTGAAGAAGTTTTAAAGGACAACCGCATTAACTAAAGTAATTATATAAAGATCCACATAAACAGTTTTAAGCTACTAAAATACAACTATTTGCGAACTAACCTTTAAACTACCAGAGAGAATCAAATAACCAATGAGAATCACTTCCTTCTTGAAATTCATTCGGCTAGGAAAGGACAGTTAAATTTAGATAGTTCTTAAAAATAGCCAACCGTCAACTAAGCAAAAGCGAATATTTTTTGAATACGTTAATCTAAATTTATTGGTCATTACTTTGTTGAATTAGAAAGCAAAACTAAGAATCATAATAACCGAAATTTGAAGTTGATTTTGCCTCAATCCAGTTCTTTGTGTTTGGATATCATTTGAAACACTCACTTTCGTGTTTGTTGTAACATCTAACACAAGGCGTAGTAGCGTTTTTATTTGACATCGAGACATCGAAAAGTGGGTTGGAAAAACTCGGCTTTAAAACACCTATATCAAGGTGTCTAGATATTGCATGCAACACTGATCGAGTGTTGGAAAAAGAATCCCCAGTTGACACTGAAGAAGTTTGCAAACCTTTTATGGTCTAATGAAAGATAGGATTTTCAAATATTCACGGTTCCTTTTTTCTTTTCATGATTGGTAGTAAATGTGGTGAAAGTTACTTCCTGGTGTGCAGGTGACTCACAGTTCGATATTTGTTGTTCAAGAAATGCTGCAGCGCTCGAAGTTAAACACGTTACAACTTGTTGAATGAAATACAGGCCATCCTTATTTTTCGTTCACCAAAGCTCATCATGTTGAATGGCCTATTAACATGACGTAATACACTGCTCATTTGTTCAACAAAAAATGCGACACGTTACTCAAGTTCTTACTCAAAAAACAACAAATTTTGAAACGTGACTCTGGTTTGTTTTAAGAAAAGAAAGATCGACTAGCATGGCTTTAAATACATGCATACTTTATTATTTCCACAAGATCAAAATCAAAGAACTCTGAAGGAAGTTAATGCTGATACAAAATTAAACTAAGTAGAAAGTCTGGATGAGATTAACCTGATAGCTCAGAACTGGTAAAAGTTTCCAAATGTCAGTTGAGAAATGAGAAGATTTTTATGTGCAAGGGTAAGTAGTTAATCCTGAGAAATGAGCTGGGATTTTAGTGGGTGGCAGAAAAATTACTGGTGATGCGAGAATAGAGACCTAGAGATTCCAGGACGAGAACGACTACCAGTGCGAGATTTGACTTAAAGTTTGCTCGACGTGTTCTCAACAAAAAAAAGTAGACACCCCGGAAAGCTTCACTGTAATTTTGATTCACCAGAAAAGTTATTACTGCTATCTTTATTGAAGGAGATTAAGCCCTCTCCCGATCGCAAAAATGATAACATTTCTAACATTTGATAACTTGTTTCCGCCACTACTACATTCTCCCTAAAACTCGTCTTAGAATGACGACGGCTATCACGTTTTCCCGCCAAAATGACGCTTGTTCACGCGCGTGCACTACTTAGTATTGACAAAATCTCGTACTCATCTTAGAATCTGAAGGTCTTGAACAGATAACTGATGACTGAGGTATTGAGCACTCTCGTCCAGACTCCATAAGTAAACACCTACTTTACACTATATACAAAACTTTTATCAAAATGTTAGTGCAGTCAAAGCCCATATTTTCCTACTACAGATTGAAGGAAACATTGAAGGGAAGGCTAGGGTGAAAAACAAGACACGAAGTGTCGATAATTTCACCCATTCCCTTATAACATTACTGTAGCCTACGTTCACAGTTGTAGTTCGACATTGTCTTTCGTTCTTGTTGCAGAGCCATTGAATTCAACTCTGTACAGTCTGTGTTGTATGTAGTGGGTAACACTGCACTGATAACTACCTTTTAGCTCACACTGATATACTTCATTTCTCTCAAAAGCTCCTTCCTAAGTAAATCTTAGAAAAAGAATAATTTTTTTACAAACTCTTGAATTTACCGTGTTAAACTTCATTTTGAAGAAAAAGATTATGTTAAAGTTCTCACTGGCGACCACCTTAGGTGTTAAGAAATAATATTAAGGGCCCCATTACAATGTTTGGGGCGTAGTTGACTGAGATACACAGTTGGGTCTTATAACCTTAAATTGTTAAAGATCATGAAGGAATGGGTGTTGTGATGCTACCAAGCTTCATTTGGCGTATACGTCTACAAAATAACATGAATCCATGCCAAGTTATAAGGATGATTAATACTTACGAATAAATTGAAGATTAATACTAAAGAATAAATTTTATTGTACAACGATATGTGGATAAATTAAACTGTTTTTAGAGAAGGGGTACCCCTTACGACGAGGAATGAATCAGCCAATGAGAGACTGGAAAACCAGCGCATTTGGGCGGGTTCTGTTTTCCACCAAAATGATATATGTTTTGGAAAATGGGGCAAGAAAGTTGCCGTGCTTAAGTCTTCTGCTCCAAAGGATTTTTTTTCGACGTAACAAAAACTTTTCCTTCAACATATAAAAACAAAAAGCCGTACGACGGGTTAAAAAGGTTTTAAAACATTGATAAAAAATAAAACCAAGAAAATGAAATGACGAAGAGGTTTCACTGGTGGTCACATCCGTAGGGATTTCACCCAAACAAAGGTTGAAATACTTTTTGTTTTCGTTTTCGCAATGAAAGGTTATTCCTATTTAAGGCATTACATAACTAAATCTGGGTAACGTTGCTAATGCATGCATTCAAATATTGGATTAAAAACGTGTGGGAGTTGTTTAGTATTTAAAAATTTTATCGGCAACGATCGGCATAAAATGTACAACAACACCCTGGATGGAAAATGGAAACTCTGAAACATAGTTACAAATTTAAAAAAAGGCAACTTAAAAATCTTTTGTAAGTTAAAATATAAAGTACGAATCTAAAAGATGTGAGAATCTGAGATTCTTACAGCTTTTAGATTAATATATCTGGTAAAAATAGACTCGGGAGTTGTCGCTTTCGCTCACTATGTTGAGAAAATGATCTCCAGTGAGGAAAGGGAGGAGGAAAGCGAAGAAAGAAATTTCATTTCGTTTAACTATAGTCTTAACGTACAGTACTTTCCATTGCACATCAAATGTTCTCACGAAACGCAATATTCATTACGCTCGAGTGATCACCTATTTGCGGGGAATTCCAGAGAAAAAATGGGCAACTTGTAATCTTGGTGTCCATTCATGGCATTCAAGTGACCGTAGTCCGGAATATAACTATACGGAATTAACTCTATAAAACACTTGGGAAGGCATTTGATTTATGTAGCACTTCATAGACTAGAAATATAAAAGTGCATTCTTCTAACGGAGTACGATCAATGGAAAGCACCATAGGTTATGACAGTTACACCATAGCCAGCATAGAAGCCGAGTAAGAAGAAGAAGGGTACGCGAGCGTCAAGCGCGAGGCGAGAAGAAAAACTATATTTCCCTCTAACTTACGTCCCACGCTCGTCTCTCGCGAATCGTGCGCGAGTAGGTCTCCTGCTTCGCACTCTGTCAAACAACACTTGCTCTGCAGGCTAGTAAAACCCCTTTTTTACTTATCATGTAATAAATTATCAATATACTTCAAATTGTTTCTGAGCGACGAGCAAAAATGGGATTAAAATAACCATTAGAACTACCCGCCACGTACATGTATCTCTCTGCAGTTATAAACATAGACGCTTTCAAAGAAAAATGCTAATGGAAAGGAACACTCTAAAATACTTTAGGCAGAATGCGGTAGGGCACGCGTCGACAGTATTCATCCCAGCTTGCTCCGTACTTGCGGCGGTTACTTGCTTCATCCCTCAGTTCACGATGGACCAGCAAAATTGTCAAGTAAACCGGGTAGAAGAATGGAATCAGACTAGAAAAACCTGAGTAAAGAAGGAACCGTATGAGAGGTTGACACTGGGCGAAAGAGAGAACGGGCGCGCGCGAAGGAGACACGCTCCCCTCGCGTCTCCTTCTCGCGCGCCCGTTTTTTCTTGTGCCCACTACTTCCAAGCGCCCGCTACGCAGGCTAGTTGACACTTAACTAGCAGTATATCTGTTTATTTATTTCCCAATCATTGTTTTCGTTTTGGTAGTTCAACAGGTACTTGCTATTCGCGAGGGCGTACATGTAACATATACTATTTTAAAAGATCGACTGAGACGTACCACAGGGTAAAGTCCAGGCAAATGCCATGATGATGTCACCTAGATAGTTGGGGTGCCGCACCACGCCCCACCAACCTGAGGCCAGAAGTCGTCGACCAGATGAAGTTAAAATGGTTTCTGCATCTGTAGGAAAATATCAAACTTATCAAGTCATTGAGAACCATATATGTATGGTTTTTTACAAAGCAAAGAAAAAGGGGGTGATTATTCGAGAAGGGAGGGAGGGTGGGGGGGAGATGATTTTCAATAGTGCTCTCGGGGAGTTGTGGCCTCATTATGCCCTTGAAGTACAAAAAGTGTAAATGACGCACAAGAATGAATATAGGAAAACAGTGAACCCAATCTATAGCTGTTGACCTTTGCTAAGATCTTTCCCATCATTTGAAAGACCTCCCAGATTTCTCCTTCCAACGCTTACTAAAACAGCATCTAATGATTAGACAATTTGAAAGTTGACTATATTCGTTCTTTTCATTTTATAGCAAGGCGCTAGCACAAAAACGGTTGCTAATTTAGATCCTAGACATCCTTGTTATCATAGTGCATAATTTTCATCATGTAACAATTCTTTCTTTTATTTCCATTAGCAAACAAAAATTAATTAAAATTAATTTTATTTGGATGTAATAATAAAGGTTGTTGTTGACTAGTAGCACAACTCTTGCAAATTATCTGCTGTAAATAATGTTTACAACAAAGCTTGTATCTTATACCACCATGTCTGCACCTAAATGCCACAGTGAATTTATATTTGCATGTATTTGGCTCACCTTGAAATTCCTCAGAGCCAGGGTCAGTTCTGAACCTGTCCTTTTGAGAGTTCGAGCCACGGAATATGGCATATCCAATAACTACATGTATAGACGAAAGAATTGGGAATGAGAATCTGATGTGAACTGAAGTTTTGGAAGGCCAAAATTCAAGACATTTTTGGGGAGACACACTTTATAAGTACAGAATTGTTACTAAAACTTATCAAAGGACCATCAGTGAAAAACATTTTGTTTCATATGAAGGGCTGTCATTGAGAGGCCGGGGCCAGGGATTTTCCTCGGCTACTATGAATGTGGGCCCCGGCTACTTTCAAAGGAAAATAGAAGAAAAATAGAATCAAAAGAAACCCGCAGCTGTTTGATTCCCCGCCTACTTGTTGTATTTATCAGGCAACTTGAAATCTTAGTGACAACCCTGCTCATATACATGTATACAAGATAGACAGGGCAGACATACCAAACAGAACTATGATTGCAGCTGTTGTTATCCAGTGAAGTTTATTTGGATTATCAACGAGATAGCGTGCCTGTAAGGAATAAAGGACAGGAACCCAAGATATGTCACCAAAAGCCAACATGAAGCCAAAGCCTTCCTCGATAATATCCATTGTGCTCAAGATGGACGACTAAAACAAAAAAATGAAAATCATAAAAACATCATCAGAACAAACATATCTAGAAAGATGTAGACTTTACAGTGTATCAAAATCTTGCACACTTAGTGTAAGAACGAAATAGTCAATTTAAAAACTCATTCCCTCAGACTGAACCTTAAGTCTCTCCAGTTCAAGAGAAATAAATTCTTTGGCTTCTAGGCCTGTGAGGCAGTGAACGTTCTGGATCATGACCCATCACCATCATCAATTTTTGCCATTGTTCCATTCCACATAAAATTGGTAGGAAGCTCAAGCAGCTGGAATTTTTTTTCCTCCATCAAAAATATCAAAAAGGCCCTCCTGCATTGCTCCACTGTGAACACCATGTTACTTTAGAATTTAACCATTTTTGCAATACTAACCTCATAAAACAAACAGTCAGCAACATAAATGAAATGAAAGATGCACACAAGGATCATTGCAGTAGATAATTCTCCATCTTTCCAGTATTCCTTGGCAGCCATACAGAAGTTAATCATCACCTGAGGGCAGAAAGGTTAACCTGGATTTCAAATCATGTACTTGAAAACTTACATTCAGAACTGTGATACACATCACTTTTAATCCTATTTAAGGAGGCAGCCAAGCTGAGTTGTACATAAAATGTGCACCAGACTTGCAATTGAAAACTAACTGGGCGCAGTTGTTCGAATACTGGATAGCGCTAACCTGCAGCTGAGTATTATGGAAACCAACTGCATTATAGCTATATCCACCTTCTGAAGAATTGGGGCCAGTAGTTTCTTGGTGGCCCTGAGATCTACTCTCAACATTATGGAGTACCAACAAAATAGATCACGCATTTGGCATACAGTCTCTTGTTCACATACAGGTTGTATATACAGATCACAAACTGATACGTGAAATAATAAGTCTTCCCTACCCAGCCAATAAGTCCAGGCCTGACTTCAAAGAAAAACTTGAAATCAAACTTTCCCCATCGGGGATTGAGCTGATGTCCCATGAAAAAGTCATAAACAACATTTCCTGTAGAAAGAAAGTTAAATAAAATAAGGTCATTATTTCTTTGACATGTCCACTCTTACAATATCACAGCATACTAGTTAACTTACAATAACAATAACAATAACAATAACAATAACTTACAGTGAATGAGTTTTTTATAACCAGAGTAATTTTAAGCTCTTCACAAGAAATATCCAAGAAGATATCAGGCATCTAAAACTGCAAAATTGCTTGTTGGCAAAATTTTGGTAGAGCTACACACATTGTACAAAATTTTGACTGTTAAAAGAGGATTTCTCAGAAACTTAAATTCAGTGTATACATATGGGACTCAAACTTTTAGCGATTACTAATATTGCTAAGTTCTTTCAACATTCAGCTGTTACTTTAAAAGCTTGATTATAAAAAATGTGTCATGTTCAAGAACCTGTGTTTCCTCCTGGAGAGAGTCCCTTCTTCTGCATGCCGGCCATGACATAAACAGTGACAGAAACCAGAACAGACCATATGAGGGTTGCTGTTATGATTCCAAGAAATGTGTCATACACCAAAGCAACATAGACTTTGAAGTAGACACAGGCAGCAAATCCAATCACACTTAGCATTAAAGCAAGAAATCCTAAATGTCAGAAAAAAAAGACAGAAATGTCAATCAGTTATTCCTGAAATACATGTGAATTCTGATAACAAATATCCATCAACTGACCATTCAGTCTGTAGTCAAGCTGAGTTCCATCAGATAACGCTCTCCCATATGCCACCTATAAGAGTTCAAAAAGCATACAGTCAGTCATGTAATTACTGTTGATAAGAAAAAATGAAAAACAATTATTGGATTCCACTTCCATATGACATGAAGGGTTATGCACATCTTGAAGGGTGTTATAACATCCCCCTGGATCTAAATACAGGAGAACCTTGATTTAATGAAGGCCCAAGGGACTGACAAAATTTTTCTAGCTACAACAAGGTTTTGTTATACTGAGTTTCTTTTTCATATATTTTACTATTATTGGGGTAAAGAAATTTGTTCATTATTTTGAGGACATTTGTTATATAGTCTTAGAGGTTCCACTGTACACTGTTAGTATCAATATCATGAACAGTTAATTAGGCCTTTCCCGATTGCGCTGAGCACCTTTTGAGCACTTTTTTGAGTTTGGAGCACTATTTTGCATTTTGAGCACCCTTAAGCACTTTTCGCACTTTGGGCAACATTTGAGCAATATTTCACATTTCGAGCAACTTTCGAGCAACATATGTCTTCTAAAACATTTTAAAGCAAAACCTGAGTGTCGCTCGCAACGAGAATCGCGTTCCAGGTCATAAATTTGAATAACTAATGATGTTGTCAAGAATAAAAGACCGTTGTCATGGAAAGGCATGTGGACTTATCCTCACTGAGCGTGAGAACAGAAGTTTCTGATTGGCTGATGTATCATGCTTGTGTCATCTCAAATTTCTAAATCATCTGATGCTAGTACCGCTGAATTTATTTACAATTCGTAACCGGCTTCAGTTTCTTAAAAATATTATTGTTCTATATTCTATCAACCTTTCGTAACAACCTGTCGAATAACACTATGCAAAATAGATTGTTAATTACTTCAGTAAAAATTGACATATTTATGAAAAGCTTAGAGGTAACTGTTCACAACTTTTAGCACTTTTTGAGCACTATTTTGAGATTTTGAGCACTTTTTAGCCATTTTTGCGAGCACTTTTTTAGGATTTTACGAGCGCAATCGGGAAAGGCCTACAGTTAATGCATTCGTGTTTTTTGTGAAATCGAAAAATAAGTTTTATCAGCTGAGGTCGAAGGCCAAGCCTGATCTTATACATTATTTAGAAGAAAATAACAACAAAAACACTGTCGCCTGAACACAGTTTATTATTTTCCAAAAAGAATAGACATGGCTCTTGGAAATCATACATTTCACATGCAACCTGCAGACTAGTTGTTAGCTCTTAGCCAATAAGAAGACACATAGTGAGGACAATGTACAATAATAATTCCCCATATTATACTCAAGCCAATCCAATAATTGCTAAACTTCAGCTCCATCAAATAAAATTCATTACTGGCAAGGGAGCAACCTTATTACATAATCATTCTTACGTTTTTTACAACCAGGAAATACAGGTATAGGAATATGTCTTACCTTTCCAATTGGCAGCATGTATATAATAACTTGCAGTACAATCCATCCATCAACAATCAGGTGACCGACATTAAAAAACTCCTTAATCGGGGGCAAGGACGGCCACTGGCGAACGGTACAAGACCCCTCTCCATTACAGAACAAATAGGACAAAACCACAACTGCTGGTAATGCTAGCATCATGAAGAAAACGCCAACAGGGCCACCGAATTCATACCCATGCTTGCTTTTCGTAGGCTTCATCTCTGTTGCTGAGAGTAACGCCTCTTTCTCTTCAGTGATGAGCTTTTTCGTTACAGATCGAGTGACACGAACTGTAGTGACGCTTGAACTATCGGATGTTACTTTAAAGCTTGAGGTGACCACTGAAGTCTGTTCGATTTTCTTTTCGGGTGTTCGGCCTCGTCTCGGTGAGCGGCGACTCGGTGTTACAGCCACAGATTGTTGTGTGACTTTCTGTACAAGACTTTCTTCCGATGTAGATTTCCTTGTTTGACGACGTCCACCGCTTCTTGCAGGTGATCTTGATCGAGAGCGAGATCGCCTTGCTGGTGAACGAGATCTCCGAGCTGGGCTTCGAGCTGGCGAAGTTGAGCGGGAGCGAAATCGTTGTTCTTTCTACATAACACAACGGTAAGACGGTAAGACTCGTCTAAAAACATTGAGTATTTCGGTCACATCTAAATTGCTAAATCGTATATTTCGACGTTAAATAGTGTCTGGGCTTATCAAAGGGAAAAAGTGGTAATTGTATTAAAGGTCAATCTTGAGCTTTTAGCACATTAGGTTGTTAAATATAAACAAACTCAAATGAGATTAATCTAATGGTGTTCTTGCGAAATATGTTGCTAAATTAACAGCAGTCATTGGTCTTTCGACCACGACTGTTAAATTTTAGTTATTTGGAAAGTATCTTAAAATAATTTTTATCCAACCAATGAAAAAATCCAGCCTTACAAAGGTTTGTCGCAAAGGAACTTCCGTTTTGAAGCCATCTTTGAAGTTAACGTACACGGCGTTCTTGCGTTGTTCAAGCACTTCTGCTTCGTAATATTTTTTGCTCCCAGGCCATAATGCCCAAACTGTCTCTCCGACGGAAAACTTAGCCTTTGACATGTCTTTCAAGTAAAGAAATCCAAGCGATCGCTCTATTTTCTCGTACACAATTTTATGGTAAAGACAGCTCTCGTAACTTCACAAATTTTACGAAAGACAGGCAACTCGTCAACGGTCTACTTAGTAAAAGCGGGAAGTGATCTGATTGGCTACGCGACGACAATTTTGTTTCTGATTGGTTGTTGAAGAATTTCAAAACCATTTCTCTTGACGCCAATCTCCCTCCTTCTTGGCTCTACCACTCATTCCAAATAATACCCTCGAGCGGAATAGCTGTGTTTAGTTTATTCTAAGGCCATGCATATCACGTTACTTGTGTAAAATTTTCAACAATAGAAGCGAGGTCAGTTAGGTATTTTTACTGAGGCCATCAAGGCAGAACGCATGACTGAAGGGAGTGTTAGGGGATGGAAAGGGGAGGAGGCCGAATGATGGTTGTTATTTAGGCTTTCTTTCCGTCACGGTTGAAAGAAATCTGAAATTTTATGCAAAGGAATTCGAAGAAATAATTCAATTTCGTTCCCAACGGGATTGGAATAAATTTCCATTTCCCCCGGAAGTAGTAGATTTTAAATTTTCACATCTTCCGGTTTGAACAGCGAAAAAAAAAATCTTAAAAAAAAACACATTTATTGCAGTATAGCAGTTGGTACCGTTTTATTGTGAAGAAGGTAGGAAAAGAAAGGAAGAAAGTAAGAGAGAAAGAATTTAAGAATGGAAGAAAGTATTAAGGTAATTCCCTGGTTTTGCGCTGCGCATAACATTGCAACTTCAAAGGGAGCGGTGATTTTCACCTGTCGTCTGAAAAGAGGTAATTACATGTATGGCCCCTTTTGTAGTCTACCCGGCTTAAAAAGCTAAAAAGGTGTGTCTTGAAACTCGCCGCAAAAGGATCATTTTTCCCTATGTTGTCGTTTTGCGATGAAATAAGAACGGTGACCCCCCGTTTCAAAGAAAAAATCTGGATCATAGAAGCTGTTTTCTCTATTAGATATGAATGACTTGAATTTCCGTAGTTAGAGCCACGTAGAAATACGAGACAATGTTAAAACTGTCCATTTCTCTAAAATTTTTCAAAATGGGGCAATTGGAGGTTACTGAAGTGAAAAAGTAAAGCCCAGCTAACAAATTGCCTTAAGGTTTTAAGTACGATTCATAGTTTTTGCTTTAAAAAAAGAATTTTTGACGATTGTTTAAGTTTGCAACATTTCGCGCGCAACTAGGGAAAACACTCAGAATTACGGGCACACAGGGCGAAAACAAGCACGGTGACCCCATCTTTTTATTGCAGGTTTTGAATGTACTATATATGGCTGACACTTGTGCCAAGTTTGAAAAAAATCTGGAGAGTACATCATTTTCAAGGGAATTAATTTAAGTCTATAAAACTAAGGCTAATTGGACAAGACATATTGAAAAACTGGTTGCTCTGTGATTTGTATGTGCAATCGCCACAGTCACTGAACTTTTTCAATTGTTTTTTTCAAGTTATTTCCGTCTATAACATGATCTTTGGTCATATTCGGATATAAACCTGGATATAACGCGTATAGAAGTGAAACAGATAAATCTTGTATTATCAGCATAAGAAAACAGCACGCTGACAAAATAAGCAGATTATCAATTATTTATACAAGAGTTATAACACAATGCATGTCAATTAAGCTGTATACAGCATCTGCACAGACTACAGTTAAATTTTATGGAATTTTCTACATTGGCTTGCGATCGAAAACAGCAAGTAACGAAAAGCCGATATTTTACGTATGCACGCGGCACGACCAAACAGAAGCACCACCCAGCCTTATTGCTTAGTGTTGCTTTCTCCTTTTCTTTTTGTCTCCGTTCCACGCACATACCTTGCTTGCAAGTTTCATAACTTGAATTTTAGCTGTACTGACTTCGTAACCGATAAGCCGTTGTCCTGAAATC
>OZ037782.1:36928831-36944998 GCA_964035525.1 Porites cylindrica | reverse complement strand
CATTCGAAAAATCATCCAAAAATTTGGCAAAAATTATTCAACCAAGGACTCCGACTTAATTGAGTCATTTTTTGATTGAATGAAATCTTGGCTAGATATTTAAGAAAAAAGGCAAAATAAACGAAAAACAATGCCTTCAACCAGACTGCCCCCTTAAGGAGATAGTTTTATTCATTGTTTGCTCCACAGATTTTCCTTTTCCTGAATGTAGTATCCAATGACAAGCTGGATCTCTTAAAAGTGGTTTTGGCAGGTATCATATCAGTTCATCATTCTTTCAGACGTAAATGTTACGCAAATGTAGTATGGTGCAGTTTTGCTGATAAGTAAGTTACTAAGGCAGGGCTCGAAAAATGTCCCGTCTTGACATGTACCATTTTCCTTCTGGGCGTGTAACGTTTGAACCTCACTGGTACAATGGCAACGGTAGAGGTCGCTCACCTTATATCTAAATGTTTAACTAAGACCCCTTGGGGGTAGAGTTTTTTCGCTGTTTTCGTCTGAAAACGGGTATACACTTTGCCAAGAGCCATAATAGGATTATGGCTCTTGACTTTGCCCATTTTGGTCTGGAATCTGGTATGGTTTTCAAGCGACCCACGGTAGGGTACGACCGTATTTATTGTTTCAATACCAAATGAGTAAGAAAGAAAGAGAAATATGCGAATTCGAAATGGATTTTAAGAAATCTTTTTTGTTGTTGTTCTAATCTTAGTAATGATGACATAATTTCTTAAAGGCTGGTCTGAGAATGGGTATGGATTTTAGAGGCCATGTCTGAAAACTGGTGTGAAAATGATATTTTTGGTTTGAAATAGGGTCAGGATTTGAAGAACCGGGCGGTACACCTCCACCAAGAATTCCCAGGAGTTCTCCCCCCCCCCCCCCCCGCCCCCCGTGAGTAAGACAGGCTGGGCGAGCAAAACGTTAGAGCTGCTTGTCCAATGAACACCCTCATGGAATTCAATTTTTTTTTTAAAAGTCTTCGGAAATTCTCTGGTAATGTATAAAAGAAATAAACAAAGTGATTGTTGATGTTGCCATGTAGTCGCAAGAGTTGTAGATCGGAAGACCCTGCGAAGGACCGGTTTTCCCTGACATAAACCAGATAATTCCCCATTACTTGCAGCCAAAAGAAATAGAATGTATCAGCCAATGTTATTAAATACTTAACCTTTGCAAAGACAACCATTTAAACTAGAACTCCTATCGATATTTTAAAGAAAGGTACATAATTTCTACATTGATTGCCCTTGAAGTAGCCAAGATCATTCTCAAGATTAACGATATGTAATTGAGCTTTATCATATTTTTACAGATGACCCGGACATCTGGTCTTTTGATGACCTAACTAAGAACATGGAGAAATTTGGAAATGCAGTTTCTTCCGATTCTCCGGTTGGTACGGGCCTATATCTTGATGGATCCGGAGGCACATACGTCCAGATCAAACCACACAACGAGAACTGTTTGAAACGTCCGTCGAGCTGTGACATATCCGTTGGGTTCTATATCAAGATATATGACAAATCTGGTAGCCAGCTCATCTTCGGCAACCATGGGATGCCGAATAATAGGACAATAATTTACGAAGGCGTAAATATATTTTACGATAATGATAGAATTTACATGTACGTTTATGGCCAAAAAAAGTACTGTCAAACTTCATTTCACCCACCCCTTGGAGTGTGGTTTTACCTTGGCTTGGTGTGGGAGAAGGCTGGCAAACTTGCCTTGAAAGTCGATTGGTGGTTTACTTACAGAGACAAAAGAAACTGCGGCGATAGCCCTGTTGGATTGCTGAAAAATCGAGACTACTTTTTAGGCAAAGAAACATTTCCCGTTGCTTACTACAGGGATTTAACCATTTGGTATTCAAAGCAGTCATCGAGTGTTCTGCAAGAGAAATGGGCAGTTGCCTTTCGTAAGTATTTACCGCCAAGAAAATGCTCTTTTGAGGTTTACAAGATCGATGACGATTATAAACACGACCTTTGCAAATTCGCAAAATTTTGATGTTTAAGGCATTCCTTACTACTATGTTGTTCCCTTAACTTACTTCCTACGTCAGTAGCATTTTTTTCTCTCCGAATGTTAAACATATGTAACTGAGGATGCAATTCGCGAAGTGCCCAGCTGTTGCAATACCTTCTTCTGAAATCATTTACCTGCGCAGCAACTTCGTTCCCACCTCTTCCCTTATAAAATGGGCTGGGGAAAGCCCTCGGTACTAGGTTGGCTGCAGAGCACAGAGCAAATTAGGAGCTAAAGCGAACTGGAGACGAGGCAGCAGCAAATTCTCCCCTTCCCCACCCCACCCCCCTCCCCTCACAATGAGTCCACTGACACTGTGGGCTTTTTATACGTGAATGCATTTGTTACAGCTAATTTTAGTGGCAAAAGCATGTCAATTGAGTACATTATTTAGTAGGTAAAACTATAACTGACTGCTTTCAGCTGGGAGAACTAAACAGGAAACGGTTGTATTGTTTTGCCTTCTGTCTACAGATACTAGTATTAACACACATATTCGCTTGAAAATTAACTTCACGGATTTGGCCTATGATTCTGCAAGTGTTGTGCAGTGGGAGAATGACTTCACCGCAGAAGTAAGATGTAACTTAATCATTCTACCCCATATATATCCGCAACTGTCGTCCTTGAATTTCAGTGTGGAACAACAGCTAGCAACTATATACATAAGCTTACAGTTGCAATTGAGTTTAGCTAACTAACATAATAGAAGAGGTAAAGTAGGTAAAAAGTGCATACGAGTCACATGGTGACATAATGCCACGCCCTTTTGAAGCAAAGAAACGCGTTTTTCGACATCAAAAATACATTAGGCTACTAAACCAGTAAAATCTCTGATTACAACATACTTTAAAGACCAAGTATCCGCAGTGTCTATTTTCAGCAAAGGTTTGTTAATCTCAATTTTCTGTGTGAATCCAGCTGTAAGGAAAAATAAGGCCAAGCGGCAAAACCCCCAGTTGGCTGCATGGTAGGAGTGTGAGATCTCTTGAACGCCTGAATGTTGTTCTTTCACCTTCAGTTGCCTTGAAGTTATGATTATATCAAAACGCAGTCCATTGGATTCATGCATTTTTTTTTACATTACAGGTGCAAACGTTATTCAATGACAGTGCAGAGTTCAGGGAAATTGATGCAGTGTCGGTCTCAGACAGGTAAAGTGATACTTAGTCTACGTATTTTTAATTGCATTATATTAAGTAATACAATGACAAAGGCTTTTTCCATCCCTCAGCCTCCACTCAGTAGCTTCTGGTCATTTGTGTCATTCTAGCGGAGCTCGTAAGAATACTATACCTATACTATACTAGAAATACGTATCTCGCAAACCCTCGCCTTTATAATGCTCTCTCATCCTGCATGGACAACAGAGCGGACTGGGCGGCTAGGTGACTAGCTCGGTAGAGTCCGCCTGAATTAATGAATGAATACATTTTGACGTTTTTTTTCCCATAAAACTATTCACGTTCTTTTCGATTTGAAGTTAAGAGATCGTAAGTCAAAGTAACTAATATATTATAGCTATACCTCTTAATCTTAAAAGCGAATTACAAAATGGTCTCATTTACTTATTTTCCAGCGGTGGCAGTGCTTCAGTATCGTTTGAGTTAAAGTTTACGAGCATATCATGGCAAACAATGCTTGCGCTTCAGTTAGCTTTGGAGAACGGCACCTTTCTTGGGTCACATGGCGTATTTGACGAAGCTGACTGTAGTAGTCTGAATGATATCATCTGTAAGTTGGAATTAGATCTCAATTGGTCGAGAGATTACAAATCAAACACGTTTTCTTTAAACTGAATGTATATATTCCATTATTTTCAGTTTTTTGTCAGGTGCCAAAGAACCCACGCGCATGGAAAATAACATACAAGCATGTCTACGTTCTCATGGAGCCAGTTATCCAGGAAAAACATGAGGGTTATTTTTATGCCTACCGACTCTTGTACAAAAATCTCGATAATCCCACATCATCGTGGAAGTTTTCCAACTACCGAAAAAACGTTGGATCGATACGCCCAGTTGCTCATCCGCTAGCTCCTTACACCAATTACAGCTTTCGCGTTATGGCGTCATCTTTTCAGTCGGAAGGCCTCGTTTCAGAAGCTTTCCAAGCCAGGACTTATCAGTGGGGTATGTATAATTGATTTTAGTAAAATCCAACTAGTGGTCTCATGGGCTAAAGACTCAGAGCCCATTTGGGCTCGAGGAATAATTGTTAATATAGTTCATACTCATATAATTGAGTTCCTTCTTTCATGGAAGTCGGGACCAAATCATGGTTCTAAGGCACTAAGGGTGGTTCTCTCTCATTGCTTGATTGACAGTACTTCCCGCAAGATGCTGGCTCTTCCTCCGGAGTGTCGTCTTTTTGTCTCTGTGGAGACTAGTGTTTCCTGGCAGTGTAGTCCCTAGGCGTTTCCGGCTCGGTCAACCCTGGACTCTACCGTGAGCTGTGACGTCTCCGAGAGAGACTCGCTGACTCGTTCTCTCGCTCAGCCTTTCCCAGACTGCGCGCAGACAACGGGGCAAGAGAGAACGCCTAGGAACTTGGCTAGTTTCCTGGGATTTTAAAGTGTCCACGCACGCCCCGCACTTTAAAACGCGCTCTCACACACAACACATTTGCATACGTTGCAGTAGTTGTTTGTTACAATGCCACGACGTCACAAGACAAATTAACAAATCTCGTGTTTTTACAACTCACAGTTCCCTCTGTTGGTCCAGAAATTGTCGCTTACTACAACACAAGCCCTTCTACATTCTACGTACAATGGAACCATACCATCCCAAACAGTAAAGTCAACGGTATTCTGATTGGCTACCGAGTTTCGTGGGATGATAGTGTTGCTGACCATCCTCAAAAAATTAAAGCACATAAAGATTTGGGGCTGGAAGCTACAAATTACACTATTATGAACCTTCATGAGCACTGGCGTTACAAAATCGGCGTTGCGGGAAGGACGGCTGTAGGACCAGGGGAATTTACAAGAAGAATAGTCACGACTCCTGATGATGGTAAGAAATCCGGAGAATACTCATTTTAACTTTATTTAATAGGGTGGCCCATTCAGCGCGACGGCTGGTGTCCATAGAAAGCCTTTCTTTCCATAGGGTCCCCCGCAAAGAGAAGGCTCCACCTTGAGTTAACCTCCACAATAATACTTTATCGTTTGAAAACGCATATATTTGTATCCGTTTTGGCCTTGAGTCGACGTTAAAATGATCAAAAACCCAAGTATGAGGTAATTCTGTTCCGGCCATGGAGAGAATGTATTTCCTTCAACTCTAACCAAAAGCGCAGAAAAGCAAATTGATGGTTCCTATACTAATAGAATGCTTCGAACAGCACTAAACGTTTCTTGGAGTAGCCTATGTACAGACGTCCCCTTCGATTTTTTCTGAGGGAGCGGGGACGTCTGTACACAGGCTATTCTTGGAGGGACCACGTGACAAATGAAGATCTGTACGGTCACCTCCCAAAAGTTTCCAGCAAGATCAGGGAAAGACCAATGAGAGCAGCTGGGCATTGTCTTAGACACAAAGAGAAGGAGGCATCGAAGGTTATGTTGTGGCAGCTACAACACGGACAAACTAAGAGAGGAAGACCTAGAACCACGTACATACACACTTTGCTTGAAGACACTGGGTTGGGCACTATTGGAGAACTCAGAACGGTAATGCTAGACCAAAGTGACTGGCGAGGGAGAATCCATGTTGTCCGAGTTAGCGCTAGCGCTCAATTCTAAATCTATATAATCGTGTTTATACGTATCCTCAGGGTTTATTGTACATTTAGAGGTTTGTTTCTTTAAATCTTAATGGTAACGTCGCTTTTTTTACCTTAGCGTAAATCTTCTTTTAAGCCCCCCTCTCAAATAAGCCCCCTCTCTCTAATAAGCTCCCCCTTTTCAGGGGAAGAAAGTTAAGAAGCTCCCCTCTCTTTTAAGATCCCCTCCCTCCCCCTTATTATTCTTCACTAATAATTGATAGACTGTATTAATCACCTACGACTGTAAAACTTCGAGTGGACTGATCGGGGATGATTTATTTACCAACTGGAAGTTCGAATTTCTTTTTGATCCTCGGCTGCATAACCTCCAACTTCTTGTACTTGAGCTTTTCCACCTTGTCTTCTAGTTTTTTATAGAGAATTGATACCATCGTCTTTCCTAAATTAAATAAGCCCTTTCCTCTAAAAAATAAGCCCCCCCCTTCAAATGTGTTTGAAATAAATAAGCCTCCCGGGGGGCATAATGGAGGATTTACGGTATATACATGACGACATTTTCCTTTCTCCAGCGCCCTCGGCTCCGCCGGCCGTTATCACCCTTGACATGCACAATTCTAGTGCCTTACTGGCTACATGGAAGGATGTTCCGTTAATTCATCAAAATGGAATCATTCTTGGCTACCAGATTCAATTACAGCAGGAAGAAGGCGGCCCAATTGTGTGGAATGTAACCCTTGGATCGAATCATACTTCATTTCATTTTACAGACCTTTCCATTTTCCAGAATTACTCACTACAGGTAAAACTAAGCAAGTTATGTATTTGTGAACATATGGCTGGATTTAGAATCAACTTTTTAATAAGGTCCCCTTTGTTTGTTGAGGCCTCTTGTAATGACAGCCATCTTTTCTTGTGTCACCTTCATTTCAGGTCATGGCGTACAACAGAAAAGGAGCTGGTCCATACAATGACAAGGTCTATCAGATGACGGATGGAGCTGGTTAGTGAATGAAATAAACTCAGTGTTTAATGCTTAGATAATTTGCCCAGTACACTCATGGCTTTTTTAGGACCTTGGGGACTGGTGCCGACTTTTGTTAAAGTTTGTTTCAATTTGTGTGAAGTGTGACTGAGCAATCATCCATATTTATAATACAGGGATATTATTTTTACTATAATAGGCGTTTCTTTTATGACTTTAGTTTAAAGCTATTAGTCAGTGAACATGGAGAAAATCATTGAAGATACCCTTTTAGACGTTTTGCTTCTTTAAAATTTCTCATAGCCATGTTTCGGTGCATATTTCTCTCTATCTTTTTTGAGTGGTCCCTTTCGAGAAGCTACTCCATCGTTTATATTATTCTCTGATAAATTTCACTTTGTTACTAATTCTTTCAGTGCCTATAAATTCTCCTACAAATCTAAGAGCGCACAACATCAGCGCAACTGCCATCCAAATACAATGGGATTATGATGAAGATCCCCGGTTGGTGTTAGGCGATCTGTCAGGTTTTACACTGTACCTTCATGAGGCCAACGCTGACGATGCGTTCACGAGTAACGGGCAACTACTGGCGTATGTCAGGGGTATAAATAGATCCACTCTGATCGACGGACTGGAGATTTTCCGGTTGTATAACGTTTCCATCGCAGCTCGAACAAATAAAGGCGAAGGACCTATTAACGAGTCCGTGATTGTCAGGACACATGGTAAAGGTGTGTATTTCCTTGTCAAGATTTTAACTTCTTTCTCTACTTGTTTGATTGTCCACAATAAGCAAGAAAATTAACAAAGCGTTCATGGGTTATGTACCTTTTGGTCTGCACCTTAATGAAGAAAGTCTGCTCAAAGCGTTGTATGTTATTAAGACTTCGTGTTGCCCTGCGTTTGTATACAATATACGCTACATAAAGAGACTAAAATTGACCAATCACAGAATGAGAGGCGACTCAGCCAAAAAAGTATTTGGCCTTATATATTATTGGTCTGCCTGTAATTTGAGGTCCCGAGATCGATTTGTCACCCATGCATAAATCAGACAGTTTTGATTTTATGAACTTCGATAACAATTGATAAAAAGGCAGCAATTATTAAGGTAAAAGTATCACGTGCTTGGAAGAATATGCTGTTATCACTTTATATTGCCTGCTGTAGGATAGTGAACACCCTTAATTCGAAAATTTCTTAACTTATTAACAACTTATGACTTGTTTTGCGACATTCCACAGCACCAGGAGCCTCGCCTCAGTCCCTTGCCGTCCAAAACATTAGTTCCTTCAGCATATACTTACTTTGGCGAGAAGTAATGTCCGAATACCGTTATGGAATCATACGTGGCTACAAATTGTCAATCTATAAGAGGACATCGGAAGGTTTTAAAAGCGTGGAAAATCGAACTAATGGACTGTTCTCCGCAAAAGCAAATCTCACGGGACTCACGCCTTTTACAACCTATAAGGTGGAGGTTTTAGGGTTTAACGACTTTGGTGACGGTCCATCGACTGCTATGGAAGTTCTGACTGACGAATCACGTAAGTGCATCTTATTGTCTTTGCTTTACAATTCCAGTAAAAATTTCACCTGTGTTATATTGCAGTGGTAATCCATTTATTCTGGAGTGTTTCGGTTGAAGGCTTGTCTGTCCAACTTACGAGTAAGTGACAGACGGGCTGACTGACCTGACTGACAAAAAAATTGTTCTCACTGTATTCTTAATTGCTTGATGTTTCAACGTGTCCAGGCCCCGGTTGTTAAATTGTTGGACAGGGCTAATCAGCGGATAAATCACAATCCAGCCGATAAGTATTAGGGTAAACGATTGCACTTTCCATTTAATAGAGATTTATATCCTCCTTTTGCACAACTTGGGCCAGATCTTTACTTCGTTTCCACTTTCCAGACCCTTTCCAGCCTCCGAGTAACTTCACAGCTTCCAATGAAAGTTCTACCGCCGTGCGTCTGTTCTGGAAGCAAGTTCCCGAGTGCTGTCGATTTGGAATCATCTTGGGCTATCACATGACCCTGACCGACCCATACAACGCTTCTGTGACTGCAAGGAAAACTACTGCCATTCTGACGGGGAACTTTTTAGGTCTTAAAAAGTTCCATAAGTACAATTTAACCGTCGAGGCGTTTAACAGCATAGGCTCCAGTCCGAAGGCATTTACGTCGGCTTTTACAGATCAGGATGGTAAAGTTATTTTGTATGTCTTTTGCTTATCGAGCTATAACTTGGACGTTCACTTCTCAAACTCATTAATATTTCATAAACAAAATACAAAGGAAATTGATGTTTATTGAGTTGTTGGAAATCAGATGAAAAACTGCTCATTTTTGCATCCTTAATTTCCCCTTCTAAAATCATATTGTTTGAGAAGTAATATCAAGCATTCGACACAGTGTTTCATCATCAGATGAAACACCTCGAAGTTCGTCAAAAATACTCCGTTGCGCGTCGTATTTTCAACTCTCTTCTGAGTGTTTCTTCTGGTGATGAAACACTGCGTCTCATGCTTGATATATTTCTTCAGATATTACTCAGCTTTTTACTCATATAGCTATGGTTTAATCATAAATCTCACAAAAGGCATCATTCGATCACTCATTTTCATTCAAACTAATTTCCTGTGCACAGCTATTGCAGTACTTTGCCATTCTTTTTCAGTGAACCTAACTCGGTTACTGTGAAATGTCCAAAGTGCAAAAGAGTAAAACATCCGTGGCTTAAGTGGGGAGGCGCGTATAAATATTTTAAGTGTTTAACCTCGATCGCCAGAGTTCTTTCTTAACTCTTGTTAACAACTGTGGGAGGGGGTAGGGGGAGAGTACAAACCACGCGGAAAACTTCTCGAACTTGATATTAATACTAGAAAACCGGACACTGGACGTAGTTTTGAGCAGACACTTGTTTTCAGAAATAAAAAACTTGCTTAAAGATATTGTTATTGATTTTTTGTTTCAGTCCCAGAGGCTCCTCCACAGAATATCAGTGGCTATAACATTAGCAAATCAGAAATTCTGGTATCCTGGAAACCGGTTCCTGAAGATAAAGTAAACGGTATCGTTATCGCATACAATGTGACGTACAGCAAGATCGGAGGGGATCCCCACTCAGGATGCAAAATCTTCAATGGATCTCGTTCTTATGGTGTAATAGATGGATTACTACCTTTCACGGTGTACGCATTGAATGTGAGCGCTTCTACTGTCAAAGGACAAGGTCCAGCTAGTCCGGCTATTACTGTAAAGACAGAGGAAGAAGGTAGAGGGTTTTTAGTTTCTCTGTTAAGAGTCAGGGTGAGGAATGAATCCCCAAACTCTTTACATGTATTTCTCCCCACTCTCTGTCACTGCGTTAAAATGTTACGCGATTCGTCTCTTTGTTTTGTACAGGACGGGCATCAGTTTTGTTCGATTCGTACCTGTAGGATGATAAAACTTATCTAGCTGATAATGAAAATACTTCGTAAATGAGACAACTTTCGTATTAAACTAACATAAATCTGTTAAATATAAGATGTTTTGTGTCTAGACATACTCCAAGTGACTTCGTGTCACCTCTTTCGCCAAAGTTCCATCTTCCTTGGTTTGCCACAAAGGGTTAGTGGGTTTAACCAAGCTTCTCTATGTGTTAGTTGGGGACAGCAAAGGTTAAAAGGAAAAACATTCCCGGGGATACCATTGATGTCTGGGCCATTTCAATTGGGGTTTTTCCTCGAATGCTGGTTATTTGCAGTATATAACCTGGTTTTTACGAAAGTTACTTCACTAAAGTAACCATATCCGTAAATTTGTCACCAAGAAGGTGTTTCCAAAACTCAGAGCAAAAATAAAGAAAACAAGACAAATATTGCGTCCAAATCACTCGTACTTCATCAGCGTTGTGAATTGACGGGTTCACAACGCTGATGAAGTACGAGTGATTTGGACGTAATATTTGTTTCGTTTTCTCAATTTTTGCCTTTAGTTTTGGAGTTTTCTATACTAAATGTAAATTCGTCGTTTGCTTCAGCCCCTCAGGTTTCACCCGCGCGATTTACAGGCTTCAACACAAGTTCGACATCTATTGGATTAAGCTGGGATCCAATCCCCCAGGAACAGGTGGCAGGAGTCCTGACCAATTTTTACATCACTTATCGCCAGTTAAACACCCCTGACAATACTACACACACTCTTGCTGTACCCATAACCAACCTCTCATTTGAATTAACCAATCTCCGGAAATATACCAACTACAGCTTGGAGGTTAAAGGAGCTACGAAATTTATTGGAATACCTACTAAACCCATCATTATCACAACGGACGAGGACAGTAAGAAACTTTTTTTGTTCTTTGTTACCATTTGTCAGCGCCGAAGAATTTCGATCTACGGTTCGGTTGATTTAAACTGGGTTCACGAAGCGGTTTTTAAATGGGCCCTTTACAAGTAATAGCTATGGTTATTTACACCGCCTTGAAAACCGATGAGAACGTAAATCGAAGTAGTTTTGCACTACAGTTACCATTTGAAACTGGATTTTTGTTTACTTTCCTTAATAATTATGGAAGACAAAAGCGCTAGATGTTACTGTTGCAGGTGTTTAAGGCGCAATCTTGGAAGGGAGTACTTAAATACGAACCAACAGAAGTTTTTTTTTTTTGTCATTGATTGTAGCAATAGCTAATTAACAAAGTATCAACAGTAAATTTTATTGACGTATTTTTCATGATTTTTTTTTATTAAAGTTCCTTTTTCTTAGTTCCCAGCCTTCCACCTCAAAATATTAAGATTCAAAACTCCAGCTCCACGAGCATTTTCGCCCACTGGAAGCCAATTCCCAAAGATTCTGTTCACGGTATATTACTGGGGATTAAACTTGTATACCAGTCCGCGCCCAGAGACAACAGCATAGTGTTCAGGTCCCGCTCAAGGCGTTCAGTAGAAGAGGGCTGGTCCGAGTTCACTAACATCACTTTACCTCCAAACGCACTGTCTTATGAGCTGACGTCATTGAAAAAATTTACAAACTACAGCATTTTCATTCTTGGTTTTACCGTTAAAGGAGATGGAAATGTCAGTCAGCAGTTTGTTCTATCTACAGATGAAGACGGTAGGCAGGAGTTTTTATTTGCTTTACAAATGGCGGGATTCACGAAGTTTTAGGATAAGATGTATACAAGGTATTGTTTCTCAGCGGTGGCCTACTTATCGGAGACAAATCTAAGGTGTGTCTTCTTAAGTTAGACCCTGCATGTCCACACCGTGCATACTACAACGTTCACACTACAACTATAAGAGAGGGAGGCTTCGAAAACCGCGCTCTCGGAGGAGGAGACGTTTGAAAGGGAGTCTATAGTTTTAGTGTGCCAGGACAGGCAAATGAGCACTTTACATGAATCGCTGAAGTCATAGTTATCCGTGCATGGCATGATTACTAGCGGGAATATGCGAGAGTATCCTACGCAGCCTGGGAATAGCTTTTGGGACGAAACCGTTTCGCTAGATATGAATTGACATTTAAAGTGCTATATGGACAGTTGAAAACGATGCGAAAAGTCTTATACGGAGGCGTAGTTCTTTATGCGTTTTTGTATGTTAACCCGAAAGCGGAGGTTTTCACAAAGAGCGCATCAGAAGCCCGCAGGACAAATTTGTGAATTCGTCGCCGACCTGTTAATTCATTTCCTGCATGGTCCTCTTCCGCGCGACACGTCTTTGCACTGAAAGGCGCTGTAATTCAGTTCATCACTAACCCTTGTTCTGTTTCTAGTTCCAAGCAAGCCACCTACAGCGCTTGTTCCTATATCGCGCAGCGGAGACTTTCAGATGAACGTATCCTGGGGACCGGTTCCAGATGGGTTTGTTCACGGTGTTTTGCGAGGCTACCGACTCTATTTCACGAAAACACGAGAAACGGGGCGTGCAGCCTCCTCAGCGACTCGTGTTATCACATTCGGTCCTAATGAGTACCATGCGACCATGACTCTTCTCAAGAACTTCGCCATGTACAACTTGGAAATAACAGCTTTCACTATCAAAGGAGAAGGACCAAGAACCGAGATTAAAGAAGGAGGTGGGTCCTCATGTCAGGCAATGGCTACAAAAAGCCGTGAAAATTCCTGTAGCGTTAAACATAAGTAATGTCATTTGACATATATCCGTGTCTCCAACACATATACAGCACTCATAAAACCTGAATTAAATAAGCCACTCCGAGTTGCCTAAAGCCTCTATTTCAAAGCCAGGCTAAGAGCAAATCCATTGATCTGAAACTGATGTTTTATTCTCATGCAATTAAAACACATTTTCACGGGAACTCGGAAATGGTCTTTACTTTGCTATTTTCTTCGTAATCACTATATAATTTTGAAGCCAAGTCAAATGGTAAAGGTTAAGGCGCACACGAGCCAAAGGCCCAAACGGGCGGAGCTTATCCAGGTTTCCTTAGCATGAAGCATGCGTAGGAGTATTGCTACTCCCCCCTGGACAAGATACTAGTGCATCACAGGTAAAGCCCCCAGCGGCGTGTCGCCGGTACCCAATGGGTGGGTCGATCTTGCAGCTCTGGGAAGACCTCATGGGATTGGTTTGCCACCGGTTGGGGAAAATTGAACAAACAAAGTTGACAATGGAACCTAGCCCGAAAACAAAAGAGCTATGACCCATAGGGGAACAATTAAATTAGAGTTCTGAAGAGCTGCAAGGCTACTGATTTATACACCTGGGTGAAGAGAGACAAACTGGAGCAAAGTTCCTTGGCTAAGAAAACAACGCGACCGGCGAGGCTTGAAACCCGAACCTCCAAATCCGAAGTTCGAGGTGTTAACCGCTCGGCCGCTCACACCTCCAGCAAGTCAAATGCGAGCTAATTAATTAAGATGTTTTTTTTTCATTTTGATTTGTTCCAGCCACCTGTAAGTGTCCTCGAGTGTTCAAGACAAATTGGTACCCATTCTCACCTTATTTTAAGTTCGAAAATGGCTCATTGGGGGGTTTCATGCCCCATATCTTAGAACATGCAGTGGAGCATTGCTGTAGTGACTGCAAACAAGCCAATGGGAAATCGGCATCTACCATTGACTTTGACTCCGATGGAAAAGGCAATTTGGCCAGGAAATCTGGTGTCGATGAGTTAATCCATAGCATTGACTCGGATACTGATTTCAATCTGCCTGTAAATGGTTATGAAGGACAGACGCACTATTCACTGTATCGCTACGTCAAGTTAGCCGAGTCACCAGGAGTTGCTTTTATCACTGTTATGGATGAGGATGTGAAGATTGTAGCTGTGGCTAATGTTTTCTTCAACTGTTGGTCTGTGCTCTTGCTCTCCGCCTTTATGATGGTGATGGCCGGTGTTGTTATGTGGATCCTGGTAAGTTAACTTGCTAATAAAGCCGTCTTTCCTCGCCCCCTCCAGGCTTGGACGTTTTGCAGGAGAGACTCTCCTAGCCTGCGTAGCAAGCGTTTTCGTTTGGTTTCGGAGCAACAGGAACGGGATTCTCGGTTTTGGTCGCGCAAGAAATGAAACGAGAGCCAAAAAATGAAAAAGGGGGGAGGGGAAGGGGAAGGAAGGAAACTTTCCTTCCCGACCCCCTCCCCGCTGTTTTACTTGCGCCATTTTTCGCGCGGTCTTTGACTCTCGTTTCTCGTTCTTCGCTCCTAAACCGCACGGAAACGCTTGCTACGCAGGCTAAGACTCTCCTAGGAGTGAGGAGAGACGAGTGTATTCGCAGGCTAAGTAAGTTTCAAAAAATAAAATCAGTAAATTTAAATCCAATGAAGCGACTTCGGTTAGAATTTTAAATTAAATAGAAAGAAAACTAAGCGAATGATAAATCAGTCTATTAATCGACGTTGTTTAGCCATCTTGCAGTTATAAACATTTATGTATCTAAATTAATCAAGTTTGTCGTTTGAAATAAAGCGAAGCGCGAGGTCTCACGATCATGGGCAGAAGAAGAACCACACCTTTCCGACGTCCTTTACGTCTGGATAGATAGAGGGAGATCTCAGGCTACGAGATAGTCCAATGCATCCTTCTGGCGCACTAATTTGAAGTGCGTTATCTGCCTTAACTAAAAGTCCTCTTTTCTAATGAAGTGGCCATCTCTTTTGTAATAGGACACTCGATCAAACAGAGCTGAATTTCCGGGCTCATATATTCAAGGCGCTTATGAGGGATTTTGGTGGGCATTTGTTACATCTACAACGGTGGGGTGAGTCAGACATTGTAGCGCAGCAGGTAACCTTCGTAGCAACCCCCGCTGGAGTCAATTATAGAACTGCGACTTTAAAAGAAGAATGAGGATAAATTACTACAGTGCAGCCAACCTCTTTGGCAATAAAAGAAAAAAAAGGATTTGGATTTTAAGAACCCTTGGAATGTAAAGTGTTAAATATTTGCTCAGCCATCCTTTCAAGTGTGCCGATTTTCCAAGAACATTTCTGTACACCATGTTCAGTTCTTTTAAACTTTCTCTTTAAGTTTTACAGTGATAAATCTTGAATGTATAGAAGCCCTTAGAGTAATTAACAGTTCGTCAACGTTCCTCTGGAATACTTTCATTTGTCAGGGAAAGACAAAATTTTCATTCTCAAAAGAGGAAAAAGATCAAGAAAGGGCTCCTCTCTTGCCCCATGATCCTGGTAACAAATGACGAATTCCAGGTTGGAAATTAAGTGTTAACATTTAAGTTCTTTTTTGGAGGTATCTTACATTTATATGAAAGGATCTTTTCTTTGTCAGGGAAAAGTTTTGATCTTAATGTAAATTTATTTCCAGTTACCAGCGTTTCCTATTTCGATTCCTATAATCTCGTACCCAGATCTCCGTCTGTCTAACCTTTGCCAGGGAGATCTGGGTGCGATATTTCCTCACAAAAATAACACTTTTCTTTTAAAAGGTACGGAGACAAATGTCCGCGAGGGGTAGTAGCTCGCTTGTTTGGAATCACGTGGACATTGAGTGGTCTAGTTGTTATGGCCATTCTGACAGGAACAATCGCCACAGCTTTAACAGGATTCGGTGTCGAAGGGCCCTACATATCCCTGTATGGCACCAAGGTTAGTTTTACTTCTTAGCCGAGGCAAGATCTGAGCGTGACTACTTCAGATTTTCAGGAGTTGAGGAAAGAATTATCCAGCTCTTTTTTTACTGACCTCTTTAGGAATAGGTCATGATGGCTTTAAGTAAGAAAGCAGAGAAAAAGGAACTCGAAACTTGAAATCCATGTTTAACTTTAATTAACTTTAAGATAAATCACGTGACATGCCGTAATGCGACATTTTTTTTAGAAAATCACAAACATTTCACAATCTCCTGGCGGACTAAACGAACCCTTTCCTGCCGTTTTCAGTCATTTTACTGAAACGCAACTCTCAATTAAAACAGATACCTCTCTATGACAATAATTGCGT